>SJYQ01001671.1:93661-178614 GCA_006410935.1 Redunca redunca
TGTATAAATTTATACATATATATTTATATAAATACCACATCTTTATCCATTCATCTGCCAAAAGACATTTAGACTGCTTCCATGTCTTGACTATGGTAAACAGTGCTCCTATAAACATTGGGGTGCATGTGTCTTTTCTTTTTTTTAATTTTTAAACAATTTATTTGCGCTTCCTATTGATGTATTCTATTTTCTTTACATCAAAATCAGAATTTTTTAAGGGACTCTTAAAGAAAGATTTTCAAACCAGTGTCCATAGGCATTAGAGAGTTGATTTTGGAAGTTTTTAGTATGTTAACAAAAAGGCATTTTCTTTGAAAGACAATTGAAAATTGCAAAGTTTAAAAACAAGTTATGAAAACAACGATTAAGGCATTTTGTGGCCCAGAAACACACCGGTCTTGGTGGCACGTGCTCTGCTCTGTTTGCAAGCTGATTCGTTTACACGTGGTTAGCCAAAAGGTTTGCTTGACATGGCATCATACAGAAACACCCAAACACACTTTTTCGCCCACTCCATAGTTCTAGCTGATATTCTCCTTGCCAAGGAGGTCATGTGGTTTTCATTGATAGAGGAAAATGAAGCCACTTTCTCTTTTTGCAGAGCCAGCATAGGACAGTGGGGAAAAATTCAGTTCTAGGGTCAGACTGCTGGGGTTAAAATCAAAGCTCTCCCTCTATCAAATTCTGTGGCCTTGGTAAGTTAGTTAACCTCTCTGTGCTGCTGTTGTATTTGTATTATTAAAACAGGGATGATAATAATATGACCTATCTTGTGGGGTTATTATGAAGATTAAAATGAAAGAATCATGATAAGCATTTGACACATGAGATCAATATATGTAATTCTTCAAAATTTACATGTAGTCATATTCACCTTTTTCTGGTGTACAGTCCTATGAATTTTTAAAAATTAATTAATTTATCAATTAATGCATCATGCATCAAACCTGGACTGGCGATCTATTTCACATACAATAATATACATGTTTCAATGCTATTCTCTCAAGTAATCCCACCCTCACCTTCTCCCATGGAGTCCAAAAGTCTGTTCTTTACATCTGTGTCTCTTTTGCTATCTCACTTACAGGGTCATCATTACCATCTTTCTAAATTCCGTATATATGCGTTAGTATACTGTACTGGTGTTTTTCTTTCTGACCTACTTCACTCTGTGTAATAGGCTCCAGTTTCACCCACCTCATTAGAGCTGATTCAAATGCATTCTTTTAAATTGCTGAGTAATATTCCCCTGTGTATATGTACCACAGCTTTCTTATCCATTCATCTGCTGATGGACATCTAGGTTGCTTCCATGTCCTAATTAGGGTTTTCTCCATATACATGCACAGGAGTGGGATTCCTGACTCACATGGTAACTTTATTTTTTGTTTTTTTAAGGAACCTCCATATTGTTCTACACATTGTCTGTACTAAATTAAATTTCTATTTGGTAATAATTATAGACTTGGGTTCAGTAGGAAGAAATAATTCCAAGAAATCCTTTACTCAGTTCCCCCCATTATGCATCTTGCAAAACTGTAGTACTATATCACAACCAGAATGACACTGACACAATTCACTAATCTTTGTCAGAATGCCCTGGTTTAATTTGTACTGATTTGTATGTATGTATGTGTGTTGTGTGTGTGTGTGTGTGTGTTTGCATCGATGCAGCTTTATCACACATCTAGGTTCATAGCCACCTCCATGGTCAAGATACAGAGCAACTCCCTCACCACATGAATCCTTTCTGTAGTCCTTTTATAAACCTGCCTGCTTCCTGCCTGACCCCATCTCCTTAATTTCTGACAGCCACTAATCTGTCCCCTGTTTCTATAATTTTCCATTTTCAAGAATGTTATTGTATTAGACAGGGTTCTCCAGAGAAGCAGAGCTATGAGTGTTATTGTTTGCAAAATTTCTTTACCCTGAGTCCTTTGGTAACTATTAACTAATGTATTAGATCAATTGGAACCCATTTTTCTTGACTGGACCAGGTTTTTCACGTGTAGCATCCTTCCTGCTTTCTCCTGGAGTTTCTCTTTTCAATCATCCTCCTGTGCATTTAGAGTTTTTCCATCTTCTTTTTTCTGTATTTTCTATTGGTGTAGGAGCTATGTGGGGCAGGGTTCTGTTTTCCCTTCTCAGTATAGTTGAAGAGTAATATAACAGCAAGTCCATAATGCAACTGAAAGGGAAAAAGAAAACAATGTTTCGTACTAGACATTCTGAAATGGTACGGTTTCCTGCAGGTTTTCTGTCATCCACCTACATGCTACTGCCGTGAGAGGCAATTCAGCAGAGTTCAGCACGCCAGCCCTGGAGCCACTGCCGACATTCTGCAAGGCCTCTGAACTCACTGAGCTGCCATGCCTTCCTGCGCCCAGTTCCCGACGGCAAAAATGATGCAATAAAAGAACCTACTGCATAGCATTGCTGGAAAGATGTAAAGCATTTAGCCCAGTGCTCGGCACAGCATACTATTAGCTTTTGCTATTTTGATACCAGAAAAGAGGAAGAAAAACGGGTGACGGAGTCAAAACGTAGCAGTAAAGAGGAGCTTCAGAGACATAGCTTAGGGGATGCACTCTAGCAGGTCACTGAAGCAAGACCATAAAATTGCTTAGACCTGCCAAAAGGATTTTCAGAGATGCATAGGACAAACCTCAGCCTTCCCTTTGGAAAGCACTTTGTTATCCCTTCTGTTCACAGCCAGCCTCTGCAACAGGCATTGTGGGGAATTCACCGGTCAGGATGCTAAACAGAAAATGGCATGGGTCGGGAGATGCCTGTGATGAGTCCGATTAACCGGAACAGATGGGGGAACCCTCAGATAGGTCTGGATGGAGCTGTTTGTTTGGTAAAGCAGTGAAGATTCAGAGCATGAACAAATGTTACAAATGGAAGAAGTGTTGCCAGTGTAACAAGAGCTGCCCTGGAAAGTTAAAATCCAGTGGTGAGTTATGCCAAATAGTAGTGGAAATAAAATTATTTGCCATTAAATCAGGGTTTCTTTCATGCCAGACGGTTTTTTAAAAAGCTTTTTTAGGGATGTTTCTCATTTTACAGATGAGGCATCTGAGGCTGGTGATGATGAGGTTAGTGATGAATCTTTAGAGTTTCCAGATAGTGTGGATTCGAAACTCAAGTTCTTAATTTCTGTGGCCCAGGGGAGGGAAGAGAAGAAAGGGGGTTCTGGAGGATTCACCCCATCTCCAAGCATTTTGAGAAAGATGCCGAACATTTTACCTCTAAATTGGTTACTAAACTGGTTGGCAGGGAGGCATTCAGAAGCCATCAGTGGGGATGTGCTAATGGCAGGAGGCCTCAGGTTGTGTTCTTGGCCCTCTGGCTGTCCCCAAAACTGAGAATTACTGGCGTTTGTGGGAGCTATAGAAGAGGAAACAGTTGGAGTCAAATGCAAGCATCAATAATAAGAATCATCAAGGCCAGGTCTACCATTGCTTAAATTACCCAAAGATTTGAAAGATGCTTGCTAGAAACATCACTGTCTCAGTTAAGGATGCAGGGCAATTGTTTCCAGATACACTGCTTTTGGAAACAGAATACTATTTTCTAAACACATCCACAGAGAACACTGTATATGTATACGTGTTGGGTGTGGCAGGGATTCCTCTATATTTTTTCTGATTCCCTTCTTTTGGCACTTGGGAGGGTCACCAAGCATCCCAGGTTACTTAGTTCAGTCTGGTTTCTGCCTGTTGTCCTGGCTTAGTTATGAAGACATCCCTTTCATTCCCCCCAAATAATTCCAGTTTGGAGGATAAATTATATGCTCATCTCAGGTCACACTGAGAAGGGTAGACCCATGTCCTAGGTGAGACTCAAGTTCACTTGGACACAAGCATGGGTCCAGGGCTGAGACCCTGCCCAAGCAGAGTCAATCTGTATCCTTCCCAGGCTGGATCTGCGAATATTGGGAGAGGGAAGTACTTTTGGATGTTATTTTGTAAAATGTATGCTTGGAGCCACAGGTAGCTGCAAGAGTGGGCCTGGCCAGAGAGTGAGTGAGAGTGGGCTGGTATACAAAGAGCAGAGCTCAGTCAGAGAGAGAGACCGAGAGACAGGACGGGGGGCAACTAAGCGTGGGGACTTGAGGACCCTTCCATCATGTGCCACATTGAACCTGACAGCACCTAGTTACATAAGTCAATACACTTGCTTTTCTTTTTTGTTGTTTTAAATTGGATTTCTGCCATTTGCAACAAAGAAAAAGATATGAGCATTCTGAAGGGGAGCGGGCCTCTCTCAAGTGTTTATCGAAGGTACTTCATATGATCTATGTCATCCGATCTTGGCAAACGTCATGTCAGGTATGAATCATTAACCCCCCTGAGTAACTGAAAAATCCAAAATTCAGACATCAATGACTTGTTCAAGGTCGAGCATAGCTGGGAACAGCCTAGCCAGGATGTGCTGGTACTTAATGGAGGGCCTGTGACTCCTTATCACACCATGGGGACCAATTTGGCAGGCAAGAGGCCATGTAGCTGCTCCCGATGCCCCTCCAGGAGCTGTGAGTCCGCACCCCACTGCCCCAAATCCACATGCCTGCACCAACTTCCTCGTTAATGTTGATGGTGATGTTAATCTGTGAATGCTGGAGAGGGAAGTACTTTTTGGATGTTATTTTGTAAAATGTATGCTTGGAGCCACTGGTAGCAGCATAGAGTGGGCCTTTTCCCTGAAAAACGTCATGCCCGGTGTTTACCCACAAGTTACCCTGGAACATACCAATGCATACATTTGATCTCAGTTTCCACGGGAAATTACAGAAGCCTAACACACAGGATCCTCTGAACATTGAAATGATGGATCGGGAAATGCCTGGTGGGCTGCCAAGTACCACACCTGTTGGTTATGTGTTCATCATTCTCTTAAATCTTAGTTGTTTCTGAACCAATCATTATTTTACTTTCCAAAATGCAAGAAAATCTTATACACCACGCAGACCAGCTGATATGGTTTGCCCAGGCCCAAGGGGTTTTCCAGGATGCAAGAATTTCAGTGCTAAACATGGACAAGTCCCAGGAAAACCGGGGTGGGTGTTGACCCTGCCGTGCACTGACCTTCTTATACTCCTTTCTTGTCACATGGTGAAAAGACTCGTCTGGAATTTTCTCCACTCTCCACTTAATTGCTGTACAACCTTGGGCAAGTCCTTTCATTCATTCATTCATTCATTTATTTACTCAGTAAGGGCTTCCCTGGTGGTTCAGTGGTAAAGAATTTGCCTGCAATACGAGAGACCCAGTTTGATCCCTGGGTCAGGAAGCTCTGCTGGAGAAAGACATGGCAACTTGCTCCAGTATTCTTGCCTGGAGAATCCCATAGACAGAGAAGCCTGGCGGGCTATGGAGGATATGACTCAGCGACCAAACAAACTATTTGTTGGATAGTTGTTGGCTATCCAATAAACTATTTGTTGGCTAAGCACTGCCTCAATTTCCTCATTTGTAGACTGAAATATTAATACCTACCTTATGGGGTGAGTATAGGAAATAAGTGAAGCCATATTTGTTTGAGGCCTATCAGTTCAGTTCAGTTCATTTCAGTCGCAACCCCATGAATCGCAGCACACCAAGCCTCCCTGTCCATCACCAACTCCCAGAGTTCACTCAGACTCACATCCATCGAGTCCGTGATGCCATCCAGCCATCTCATCCTCGGTTGTCCCCTTCTTCTCCTGCCCTCAATCCCTCCCAGCATCAGAGTCTTTTCTAATGAGTCAACTCTTCACATGAGGTGGCCAAAGTACTGGAGTTTCAGCTTTAGCATCATTCCTTCCAAAGAAATCCCAGGCCCATAGTAGCTATTAAGATGATGGTGGTGGACATATCTAGTACCTACAACCTCCACTCTTGCAAAGGCACCCAGCCACCCCACCAAGCTTTTAATTGGAAAGCAGCCCTCTCTGCATTTCCTTTCAACATTGCTAGTGGCTCCTCCTATGTGACAGTACTTCAGCTTCAGATCCTGTGGTGGAGGGAGTCTGGCCTCAAAATCTCTGGTTTTTACAACTGCATGGCTCACATTGTCACCCCGAGAGGAAGAAAGGAGTCTGCACTTCTCTCCGTCCGCCCTAATTGACTGTGAAAGGTCCAGTCCAGACTTCTGTTTGGATCACGTCGCTTTATCCACCCACCAAAACGGGACAGGACAGACCCAGAAAGGCAGCGAATTCTACTTGCCAACAAGCCATCACTTTATATGGACGTCACTCAAGCATTTGGGTTCTGAACCCAGACACACTCAAAACAGAGGCAAAGCCTATGACCATCCCAGGAAAAATAAGTACACGGAGACAAGGATGCTAGTGTGACAGCTGTCCTCCACGGTGAACATCCAGAGCCTTGATGAAATGGATTGTGTACCTTTAGAAGAAGGGATACACGATTGGGAACATGTGTCCTCAAGTACCTGATTTATGCATTTACAAAACCACCAGGTAAACATCAGGAGCGGAAAGATGAGAGTCGCTTTCTCAACCACGGGACTGATACGGCCCAGTCAGAGCCCTGTGCCTTGAATTCTCCACTCCTTCTAAATCCCCAGCAAAATTACCAAAAGAGTATAGTAACATGGGAAATCTATGTCATAAGAAAAAGAATTCCTGTTCTTAGAAGGTAAGCATCCCTTGAATCATGTCAATTGTACCTTTCGGGAGGCTGGATACCTTGATGAACAGCTCAGCTGAGGTGCAGGGAATGAGGCCCCCCTTGGTCAAGTGTTAAAGCAAGGATGGGTGACTTCTGAATTACCACGCTAGAGTATAGAGCACTCTGGTTCTATACCCCAGAGTATAGAACCAACTATATAGTGCCAGCCTGCTTGACATGCTACAGGATTTTTAGGCAAATGCAGTTGGGAGGAAATAACTGAGACTGGCTGGGCTGGGAGAAGACGGCAGTGGGCAAGCTCCATTCTGCTGCTGCTGCGGGCTGGCACTGAAGGGGGATGATGCTCAGGAGCAGTGATGCTGCCCATGTGCCGCCCCTGCTTCCACTCGGCATCCACAGCTTCAAGGGCGCTGCACTCAGAGAAGGGGGTCGGCGGGACTGCACATGCCCTCCAACTGATGGAGCCGCAGCAACAAAGTCAGAGAAGGCACCCTTACACTTGAGCAAGAGCCTTCTTTTTTAAATTAATTTATTTATTTTAATTGCAGGCTAATTACTCTACAATACTGTAGTGGTTTTTGCCATACATTGACATGAATCAGCCGTGGGTGTACCTGTGTCCCCCATCCTAAACCCCTCTCCCGACTCCCTCCCCACTCCATCCCTCAGGGTCATCCCAGTGCACTGCCGTTGAGTGCACTGTTTCATATTTCGAACTTGGTGGGTCATGTATTTCACATATGGCCATACACATGTTTCAATGCTATTCTCTCAGGTCATTCCACCCTCACCTTCTCCCGCAGAGCCCAAAAGTCTGTTCTTTATATTTGTGTCTCTTTTGCTGTCTTGTATATAGGGTCACGTATATAGGCGCTTGAGCAAGAGCCTTCTTTTCTCCCTAAAGGCTGCCTCTGCTCTGACCCCCAGATATTACTCAGCTTGAGTAACATTCGTGGGAGGGAAGGACAGTGAGCGCTCAGCAAAGCAAACATTCAAAAAAAAAAAAAGGACCAACATGCATTTCCATATAAAGAAAAGTACTTGATATAATGTAGCTAAATTAGAAATAAATTGACATATAAAACTCAGTTATGAAAATATGAAAGAAATGGTTATGAGCCATGACACCAACAAAAAAGGGAGCGTTTTCTCCTAGTTGCTATTATCCATATGCGATGGAAAGCATGGGAAATTTCCGCAAGAGGCTCCAAGAGCGTGAGACAACTCTGCTTAGAGAGCTGAGATGCCATTTGACTTGTGTCTTAAGAGATGCACAGGGGAAACTTGCTGAGTAGCCAAGGGAGGAGAGAGGCAAAGAGACTTACAAATACATCCTGTGTTCAGAATACACAGAAAATGTCATTATGCAGACTTCTGCTTAGACTTAAACACAAGTTTGCATCTGCCTCTCCTGAAACCCCACAAAGATTTGAAAACAGACATAAACCCACAAGGATGGAGATTGGGAGAGGAGACAAGAGAAATAAAATATTGGAAGTTTGAAGATAGAAAGTCAAGAGATCACTGACCTGGCAGAAGAGAAAACTGAACTCTCTGCTAAGAGTGGGGAATACTTAAATGTAACCTGAGTCACCCCACAGAACCTCAGGAGACTTGGTTCTGTCTTGGTTTCTCTCTCTTGTGTTAGCAGAGCACACCTTCCAGTAAATTCCTAAAAAGAGATGCTTGGATAGGAAAGATGAGATAGACAGCAAAAGATGTAGCTAGCATTTTGCATAAAAAGCAGTTCAACTGGGACCCCTGACCCACCCCATGCTTCCAGAGATGTGACTCGCCATCATCCTTGTGGAAGACTGAGGTTTCAATTCCTGGTGGTATTGAACCAGATAATGGCTGGATTCTGAGATTCCAGATATAGCTGAGGCTAGAGCTGTCATCCTGATCATGGAGATCAGATGAAAATCCACCTGCCACAAGGTGAGTCGATGCCTCCTCCACCAGCCACCTTTTCCATCTTGGGGCTAAGAATAGTTTCATCCAGGCTTCTCTACCAAATTCCAAGTAAGAAATAGGATTAATTTTCAGGAAACAGGCTAATCTAAGAAAAAAGGCCTACAGAAAACTACAGTTGTGGGGAGCTGCTTCCTGATGAATTAACTTGACCAGATCACCCCACAGTGAAGACCACCATTCAGCTAGTCAACCAGTCCTGTCCAAGAGCTCTGAATTTTCTTTCTATGCCTCACTCTGTAATGCCAATTGACTACCAAGTACCACTAGATGTTTGAGCCATTCAAGAGAAAAACCAAACCAACCGACTAACCAATCCAACAAGCAACCAACCCGAAATCCACTAGGAGTAAAAGTAGAAAGAAATATTTTTTTTAAAAAGCAAAAGATATACTCACAAGGCAAAAATAAGAGAGATGGGACATGTGTGAAATAGAAAAGGCTAGAAAACAAAGCTGCTCTGAGAATAGAAAAGCTTCTTAGAAATTAAAAATGTGACAGAAGAAACTAAAATTCATGAGAAAGTTTAGGAAGATAAAGTAAAAATCACGGCTTAGAATAGAGAACAGGAAGGAAAAAAACAGAAAACAAATAAGAAGAGTTAATAGTAAATCCTACTGTATAGCACAGGGAACTATATTCAATATCCTGTGACAAGCCTATTGGAAAAGAGTATGAAAAAGAATATAGAGATGTATAACTGAATCACAATGTGATTAACACAACAGTGTAAATCAGCTGTACTTAAACAAAATAAATTTTTCTAAAAATTACAGAATCAGTTTGGGGGCTCAGTATTAATAAAGATAGAAGTTTCAGAGTAAAGAAAATTAAAAACAGAGGAGCATAATTTACCATAGAAATTACATAAGAAATTTTCCTAAGACTGAATTCCAAGGGGCCCAATAAGTATACAGGATAAAAATGAAGAAAAAAAAAGGGACAAATCACCTCATTAAGAAAATTTAACGAAAGTCTTGAAATCAGTGGATGGGATGAGTGAAATATACAGGTTATCATTGGATTCTCAAGAACAATAGGAAAATTGGAGCCACATTCTCAAAGCTGCAGGGATGTGGTGTTCACTCTGGAATTCTATACCCATCCAATAATTAAACATGCTTCCCTTTTCAGGAATTAACTGGAAGATGTGCTCTGCTAAAGTAAGAGAGAAAATCCAGGACAGAGGAAAATGTGGGATGCAGAACCAGGAAAAAGAAAAAAAAAAAGGAAAGGAAAAGAATACCCAGGATGGGGGAGAACAGAGAACCAAGGAAGCAGCCGTGCAGCCAGTCCAGGTGGGAGTGGAGAAGTTGCCTCCTAGAGAAACGTCACCATGAAAAGATGAAGCCAACAAAATCTCTGATGCATGTATTGAGAGGAGATTGGCACCTTTGTCAGAGAGTTCTAGAACGAATTAATGACAGGCATTATAAAAAACTGAACACATGAAAAAGAGACCATTCCAGAGATATCAAATAGTTATAAAAGAAAGAAAATACAGTCATACAAGACTCAGCTGTGAATAGTATATATATGACCATAAATGTGTATATAGAGGGTGTACTCATGGCTCAGATGGTAAAGAATCTGCCTGCAATGCAGGAGACCCACATAGAATATGCACTCTAACTAAACATTCTGGCACAGCCTCACTGGGGAGGTGGGTGGGAAGAAGGCATATGTTGGAGTGGAGGATGTAGAAGAGATCTAAATCCGCATCATCTTTCATTTCAAGAAGTCCATGGATGGTCTAAAAGTGGGACTCCAGGAAACACTACTAGAACACAAAGGGAAATGCCAGAAGGAAGAGATCACACCGCTGAACCAGCTTTCCCCTGGGAAGCAGAAAATGTCATATTTTTATACATTAAGTCTTGTGGTGCTATTTGATTGTTAAACTATGCACAAATTGTAACCTTGTTGGAAACCAAGTTTCAATCTATTTATTTTAACTTTATTGAGGTCTGCTACATCAAAGGCTGTGCGTGTGTCATGCACACAGCTTGAGAAATGGTAACATAGGCAATCGGTCTGGCACGCCTAAACTTAAGGTCAAGGTGAATGGAGGAGTGAGGTTCTAGAAACAAGTAAATGGTTCTGCTGTTGACTTTAGAAATCTGCTTCAATCCTATTGCTGGGCTGCCATGATTGCTTCAAAGATTCCAGATGATAAAGGTGAAACGGGGTTGCACAGTTGGAATGGATGGGAGGGAGCACATGTTACCAACTCAGAGTGCATTCATTAACAGTGACTCCTCCTGCTTTAATTAATTATAGAAGAAACCCAGGACTGCTGTTGGAAAAATGCAAATACTACAAAACCTACGTGAGTGTCCCCCTGCCCTGGATAGACACTGGCCCCCTCAGGTAGCACATAGTCAACAATTTGGTTACCATCTTTTTCTATGATCACATAGTTATCATTCTTTTCTTTCTTTCTTCCTTCTTTCCTACCTTCTCTCCTTTCTTCCTTCTTTCCTTTCTTTCCCTCCCTCCCACTCTTCCTCTCTCCTTTCCTTCCCTCCTTCCTTTCTTTTTCTCCATTCAGATGCTTTTATTTAGAATACATAGATTCTATACTCCCAATTATCCTATTACACTAAGTAAAGATATAGAAATTCAAAACAAAGGTGTAAAAATGAGAACAGTGAGATGAAGAGATGACTGTAAAGCTAGTTCTGCCCTGAACTTATCTGACCCACTCTCTCCAGAGCAGGACTAGGGACCAGGGAACAGGCCACGCTAGTTTCATGTAGCAGAATTCAGATTCTGTGTCAGCAGTACAGAAGAAGCAACACCGATCTTCCTTCTCGATCCTGGGGCTGGCACTCAAAGCGGGAGAACAGTTTCCATGGAGACCGGGACACTAGAGATGTTCTCTGGAATTACTCCTTGGGGCTCACTGACAAATAGAAACATTCGTGGGCCTAAATATAGCTGCTTTCAGGACGATTCATCAAGCCCAGGACTTGGCTGGAATGTGGCTTTGGAACAAACGCACTGAGTGTGACCTGCTGATGTTTTCAATATTTTACAATGTTTACATTGCCATCAGAGGAAGCATCTCGTGAAAATATAACAGGGCAGGGGCTGAGTGGTTTTGTCCTCCTGGATGTGTAGCCATCAGAGTCCTGCCTGGGGATGGCAGGGCTCAACTAAGAGATGCTTTCTTGGTCAGAAAGACCCTTCACTGTAGAGACAGATTTTTAAGAGGACTCAATCAGAAAATGTTCTCTTCTGATATAGAAACAGATTATTGTCTGTGATTAGGAAAAAACTAAGAGCAGGTCCTTTTCTTCCTCCTCCAGGATTCCTGGGACTGTAAATTCTTTTTTTTTTTTTTAATTTTTATTTTAACTTTAGTTTACTTTACATTACTGTATTGGTTTTGCCAAACATTGACATGAATTCAGGAGTGTACATGCGTTCCCAAACATGAATCCCCTCCCNGCATACAGGGTCATCATCACCATCTTTCTAAATTCCATATATATGCGTTAGTATACTGTATTGGTGTTTTTCTTTCTGGCTTACTTCACTCTGTATAATCGGCTCCAGTTCCGTCCATCTCATTAGAACTGATTCAAATGTATTCTTTTTAATGGCTGAGTAATACTCCATTGTGTATATGTACCACAACTTTCTTATCTTATCTGCATAATTACCCAGAATACTCTGCTCTGTCCCAGCTCCTAGCCCCAAAGTTGCCCCTGCAAACTTGCACTCTATCATGACACTAATTCACGGCACAGCCAGCTTCCTGCCAACTACCAGGATGCGCCTTCCCAAATTCATTCATTCTATAATTCACCTCATGACTACTGGGTTCTAGGCAGAAGGCAGACAGATGCAGAAGATGATAGCAGAGGTCACAAGGAGAGGCCAGCGGGAGAGATGGATGACAAACAGCCCATCAATAGGCAATTTTAGATCATAATAAATATTACAGACAGAATAAGGCAGTGTCAAAATGAGAGGATGACATGGGGGAAACACCAGCCAGGAGGTCAGAGGAGGCTCTTTTGAAGTTTTGACCTTGGAAGGGAGACCTGAAGGACACATAGATCAACGGGAAAATCTTTTCAGGAAGAGGGAACTGCAAGTACAAAGACTCAAAGCTACAACCATGCTCAGTAGATTTATAATGAGGGAGGGAGCCCAGAGTGAGCTGAGGTCAGACAGCCAGGTGCAGATCAGATCATTGAGGGCCTCACATGTTGGGCTAGCAATTTGGATAATATTGCTCAGAAGGAATGGGAGCAATCACCTTCTACCCCCACAGCCAAGAATCTGTCTGAGTATCTGCATGAAAGTTTTTCCTAAGCACTGTGTTTTTACCATCTACACACTGCACCTCTTGTAAAAGAATAGAATTCCCTCTTCTTTTTGGCTTCTAGGAAGCTCCTCTTAGTTCTTTAGCTTTTTCTGTTCCATTGCACTCTAAGGCTTTTTGAAAGTTATCTTGGAGGAAGAGGTACAGATGGTTAAACACAAGTCTAATCCCCCTCCATTACATGACTGACACCTTCCTCCAGGCCTATGGCAACAAGTCTAAAAAGCATTTGTCTTCAGAGTTCAAAAGAGGTGGGCTGCATTACAATATTCACGGGCCCTTGGCACTTTTACCTTGGTGGGTCCCCTCCTTCATAAAAAGAAAGTTAAACCTGACACTTAATGACACTTGATGACTTTGCATGGGTATAAAGACAAATATGTTAGTATCCTGTACTAAAAAAATTTTCTTTGACCCACAAGTTCATTTTTCTCCCCTTCTGACTAAGGCATGCAAACATTTTTGTGGGCTCTACTGTGTCTAAGGGATAAGCTGGGCCTTGCATGGAGGTGAAGATGGCTAATGACATGGGACAGAGACTGAAAACGACCCTCCTCCTCCCTACTAGTGAGGAGAAGCTATTTTTGAGTTTGCTGTGCTGTGTGGGGCGGCAGTGTGGAGGCAGCACTGGGGTGGGAGTCAAGGGGGCCCAGGTTAGTCTTACCTCCTCCACCAGGCCTGAGCTGGTTGGAAGTTGCTGGCCCTTGGAGGATTTCAGACGGGCCCCATCTTTTGCATGTGTGTCCTGGAGAGACTGCGGCCATGCAAAGCAGCCGGTTAGCACGGGCCAGGGTCTCTGAGAAGCAGCTCTCAACTCCTGGCAGAGGGTGTTCTTCACGGCTCTCTTTCCCACCGTCATGAAAGCTTTCTCGAAATACAGGTAAGTTTTTTCAAGGTTTTATAGCTCTCATGTAATAGCTTATAATATTTATGTATAGTAAGAGTCCTCATATGCGAAAAGGTTAAAAAAAATCTGTTTCAACAGCGTTTACATGCTATTATTTCATTATGATCCTTCAAAACATAATAAGACCATGGGAAAGTGCTTTGGGAAGTGGCCACCTTCTCTTGCAACAGAGTAGTCTTCCATTAGAGGTGGGTGGAGTTGCAAGATTTAACAAATGAAAAATACAGGACACTGGGTTAAATTTGAGTTTTTGATAAACCATGAAACATGTTTTAGAGAAAGTATGTCTCATACTGGGCTTCGCAGGTGGCGCTAGTGATAAAGAACCCATCTGCTAATGCAGGAGATGTTAGATACTTGGGTTTGATCCCTGGGTCGTGAAGATCCCCTGGAGGAGGGCATGGCAATCCACTCCATCGTTCTTGCCTGAAGAATCCCATGGCTAGAAGAGCCTGGTGGGCCACAGTCCACAATGAGTTGCAAAGAGTTGAACACAACTGAAGCAACTTAGCACAGATGTACACATACATCTCATGCAATATTTGTAATATCTGGCAACCCTCTTTGGGCCCAAAGGAGATTTGTGAGTGAAGGTCAAAAGGATCTGGTCACGGATGTGGAAGGGGTGAGTCTCAGTGTACCTACACAGGAGAAGTTTAATGAAGGAAAATAAAGAGTTAGATGAGCTAATATTTGTAAAGTCAACTTCTGAATAACATATAGTTAAATCAATGATTTCTAAACTTATCACACCCAGGGGACTCTTATTAAACTTTTCTCTATTGATAGCCCATGGCTGTCTTAATGTCAGCCCTTTGATTGGCACCCAGCTCTATAACTTTTTCATCTTCCTATCAGAGTTTCTGATTGGCATGAGTCAACCACTGATGATAAAGGCATTTTTGACAGGGTCGCCATACATTGGTGTGAATCCAGTCAGACGCAGATTGAGGCGGCCTGTGTGGACTCAGTTCCCACTAGGACACTCTCAAACCCTGCGGCTAGCTCTAGGACCTTGAGGAACCACTGAGGACCCCAGTTTCATAGTAGTGATTGGGGTCATTAATCATGTAGAGGACCTAACGTATCAGATTGGCCAAAATGTTTGTTTGGGGTTTTCCGTCAGATGGTAGGGAAAAGCCTGAACAAAATTTTGGGCTAACCCAATACTATAGATCATATTACCCAGCTCCATGTGTTGGAATTATTTCCTCCCTACCTTTGAGTGACAAATTAATAAAGCCAAGCTTGCTTCCTCGTGGCTCAACAGAACTGGCCAATCCCCTGTCCTCACCTTGGAATGCCCTGTCAAAGCAGATGTGATGTGCTCAGGTATGTGAGCAAGGGGGCAGACTGGTGCTTAGACAAATGTGCAGGCAGAGTCAGAAGCCCTGTTAATTAAATAACCATTATAACCAAGAAATAATTAATTAGAGAAAAATCTAGTGTCAGCATAAACAGCTTTAAACAGCAAAATAATCTTACTGCCAATTTAATTGCCTGTGTAATTAGAGTTAATTGCAGAGTAGTGGTTTGGTTAACATAATAAAGTGTTCCTTTAAAAAAAAATAGTGATTAGGTGGTTAGCCAGAGCAGTTAAAATAGTTTAGATTTTAGGGGATGGTGAAAGGCCTTGTTGGAGTGGTTTGGCATGTGGAATTTGACAGCAGACATCACTAGTTGGGTGACCTGGGGCAAGTCCTTGTATCCTTGAGTCCTGCTCTTTTCAGAAGCAACAACTGTAATGAAATCACTCTTCCACAAAGGTTTTTATTTTCTGGAAGTTAAATGAGGCCTATGGGCAAAGTGCCTACTCTGTGCCTGGTGCATAGGAGAGAGTGTGTAAATGGGGGCCATGACAAAGATTCCTTTTATTGAAGTTCTCGCCTTACACCCCAGGCTTTGCAGTCTAACTTTCCCACCATGGTGGGGAGCAACAACACAGACAGATGACTGAAACCATGTTGGCATCGTAAATTGCCCTCTGCCATCTCTTTTTCTTCTCCTGCTTCTTCCTCTGGGTAAATAAGTCATTCTGGGGGTGGCTGTTTTTGTCATTGTTATGTCTGGGCAGTCCCCTCATTCATTAGGAGTCTTTCCATTGTAGTTTCATTGGATATTCCCAGAAGATGGGGTGCCAACCATGGAACCACATAGGGACATCAAGCAGAACAATTTCCTGCAGAGCTAAAGAGCTGAAAGAGGAAGCTGAGACTCCCCCATCACCTGAGATTCAGCCAAGGGGTACCAGCTGGCAGGTAGATACAGAAGGCATTCAGTGTCCTTTGAGTCAGCAAGATAACCATTAGTGGACATCACATTTATTCCCTTGTCCTCAGTCTCCCTAAAGGAGAGGGAGAAAATGTGAGAGACATGCTTGGCATCTCCCCTCCCGCTTCCTCACTCCTCCCCTGACTGGTGACTTTGGGATGTCGATCAATGTCTTGAAGTCAAAGACCATCAGGAATACACCTGTAGTTAACTAACTTGGGTTTGTTAGTCATGAAGTAAGGTGGAGTATAAACAGTGGGGATACACTGGGCATCTCAGTAAGAGAATGTTAGAAAGGACTTATTAGAGGATCTGGGCTTGTGTTAGCTGATCTGGGGGGAGAACTTAAGAAAGTGGGATTTTACTCTGAATTGGATGGTTCATGGAAGTGGGGATTATTAAATGACTGGGTATTTCAATAAGTCTTATCTCTAGGGAGGGCAGACCAGAGAGAAGCTGACAGGGTCACTGGTAAAGAAGCAACAGCCACTCATAATAACAAGGAGAGGAGGAGGTTTGGGCTGTGAGGTCTGGACAATGTTCATGTAATTGTCCTTGTTCAGACATGGTTACAGAGGGGTCTTGTTTTTGTTTTGATCGTCATCGTGGTCACAGAGTGGCCTTGTCTGATGGTGATGTTCTGAGAAATGGTTTTCGCACTGGACAGAAAAACACTGAGGCCCAACTTTGGGCACACGGCCAGATTCCAGATGTCAGAGGCTGTTTTTGTCCAGGGAGAAAAAGCTGACCAAGTTCTGGGTTCTATATTTGAAGCTGCCCTCTTCCAGAAAGGGTCTGCTCTAAATTACTATCCACTGTGCGGTGAGTTCCCAGCCCTGCATCTGCCATTATGAGCTGCACGACCTGGGGCAAGTTCCTTCCTCCAGAGAAACCTCTGTATTTTCACTTGTAAGATGCAGACAGCCCCAAACTCCCACACTTCTGATGAAGGTGAGACTGGAAAAATCAGGGCAAAATCTGGTTAGGAGCTACAGAAGTGTAAATGCCATCAGCATTTTGCTTTAATCCTGTGTGGTTCAGCTAGTCTCACTCTGGTTCTTAAGAGTATACCAGAAGTGCTTTTCATTAAAGCAGCAGTCAGATCAATTGCTAGAAGGACAACTTAGCCCTCTTGTTCCTCAATAAGATTTTCAGCTTCTCCCTCTAACATGTGTCTTATGCAAATGGGCACAAAAATTCATTTCGTGAGCAAACCAGTGCAGTCCGTTTGTCTAGGGAGTGCAGTGCAGCTGGACGGGGTCTTGGAGAGGCCAGCAGAGGCCATCATGGTGGCTGTGGTCAGACAGTAGTGAGGCGCGCCCACTATTCCCAAGAGCATGGCCTTGGCCCTGTTGAAAGTTAGACAAGCAGGGAAATCAGTACCTGGCTCTGGGCACTATTAAGGATGCAGTAACAGCCCTGTCTCATGTGCTGTGTGAAGGTTTGGTTTTAACGGTGGTAAAATACATGTTAACATAAAAATTGCCATCCTAACTATTTTCAAGGGTGTATGGTTCACTAACGTTGTTGTCCACTCAATCTCCAGAGGAATTTGAACCCTTGTACGCTGCCAACGGAAATGTAGCTGAAGCTCTATACTCATTAAACAATAACTCCCCATCTCCCTCTCCCCTAGTCCCTGGCAACAAATGTACTTCCTGTCTCTATGGTTTTGACTATTTCAAAGTAGAATCCACAGAAGTAGAATCATAGTGTTTATCTTTCTGTCATTGGCTTAATTCACTCGGTATAAAATTCTCAAAGTCCATCCATGTTGAAGCATATGACAGTGTTTCATATGCTGTGATACGGAAGGCTGAATAATATTTCATTGAATGAATATCTCACGTTTTGTTTATCCATTCATCTATGAATACACACCTGTGTTGTTTCCAACATTTGGCCATTGTAAACAATGCTGTCGTGAACGTAGGTTTATGAATATCTCTTTGAGTCTCTTCTTTCAATTCTTTTGAGTGAATATCCAAAAGGAGAATTGCAAGATCACATAGTAATTCTATTTTTAATTATTTGAAGAGCCACCTTACTGTTTTCACAACACCAGCACCATTTTACATTCCCTTCAGTGGTGCCCAAAGATTCCAATTTCTCCACATTCTAGCATGGGAGTTTTGAGTATGCAGATGACACCACCCTTATGGCAGAAAGTGAAGAGGAACTCAAAAGCCTCTTGATGAAAGTAAAAGGGGAGAGTGAAAAAGTTGGCTTAAAGCTCAACATTCAGAAAACGAAGATCATGGCATCCGGTCCTATCACTCCATAGGAAATAGATGGAGAAACAATGGAAACAGTGTCAGACTTTATTTTGGGGGGCTCCAAAATCACTGCAGATGGTGATTACAGCCATGAAATTAAAAGACGCTTACTCCTTGGAAGAAAAGTTATGACCAACCTAGATAGCATATTCAAAAGCAGTGATATTACTCTGCCAACAAAGGTCCGTCTAGTCAAGGCTATGGTTTTTCCAGTGGTCATGTATGGATGTTAGAGTTGGACTGTGAAGAAAGCTGACCACCGAAGAATTGATGCTTTTGAACTGTGGTGTTGGAGAAGATTCTTGAGAGTCCCTTGGACTGCAAGGAGATCCAACCAGTCCATTCAAAACGAATTCAGTCCTGGGTGTTCTTTGGAAGGACTGATGCTAAAGCTGAAACTCCAGTACTTTGGCCACCTCATGCGAAGAGCTGACTCATTGGAAAAGACCCTGATGCTGGGAGGGATTGGGGGCAGGAGGTGAAGGGGATGACAGAGGATGAGATAGCTGGATGGCATCACCAACTCTATGGACATGAGTTTGAGTGAACTCTGGGAGTTGGTGATGGACCAGGGAGGCCTGGCGTGCTGTGATTCATGGGGTCGCAAAGAGTCGGACATGACTGAGCGACTGAACTGAACTGAACTGAACTGAAGGCTTACAAGATAGAGAGAAGAGATTGAAAGGGAACATAAATGAGTAATCTCTGAACTAAACCAAGTGTCTAAAATTTTGCTCCTAAGAAGTGAACAGACCAATTGGAATGGGAGCTCTTTGATGGAAGGATCATATTTTATTTATCTTTGTATTCCCAGGACAGAACCCAGTTAGTGGCTCTCAATAAATGTTGAATGATTGAATTGAATGAGCAAAACTATTTGTGCATTAAGTAGTAAAGAAAAGTGTGGTCCATTTTCTTGGCTTACTTCAAAAAATATATATATTATTCTACAGGACTGTCAGCATTCAAGGGAGGCTCCTACCACTACATTCTGTGGGGCTTTTCTCCATAACTAGCACAGGGACAAGCAAATTGCAGCTGCCCACAGATGTTGGTAGAATGAATGCATCCACATGGTAACATTTTAAATGTAGGGCTTCTGTGACTCTTACTGCAAAAACAGATATATCCATCTAGGACCTGGGAACCCTGGAAGCTGCCCCCAGCCTACCTTTAACTTGTAGCCAGCTGGAGACCCCTCTACACTCCATGGTTTGGTAGATGCTTCCTGACAGTATACACCTTCCTTTTCTTCTCTGCCTTGACTTTTTCCAGATGTCTGAAAATTTCTGGTGGTGGCAGCATTTGGTGGGGCAGAGGGGACCCATTTTTGATAGACACATCTGACCCAATCCTGGCATAGCAGGCAGGGAAAAACCCAGGGATGCCCACTCCCCTGCATGCCTCCCACCATCCTCCTAGAGATCTCTCCCCCGATTTACAGACAGGCTCCATGAATTCACAGAAGGTCTGATCTTAGTTCTTCCCAATTTTCCCATATGGCCCCTCATATGGGACCCTCTTGAGCTTTGATTCTTTATGACAAGAAGCCTATTGATTGTGTTGAAGACAGAAGGGAAAGCATTGGAATGGCAGGAAAGGTCTAGCACCTGTCTCCATGGCTGCCCTCACTCTCTCTGCATATAAGCACACGCATGCACATGCACACACACACACACACACACATATGCACATACATTTTATATGATCCCCTACCAAACCTGTTTGAGCCTCTGTAACAGAAAATTGTCATGGGTCCCAGCATGCTCTACCTCAGGCAGATGCAATCCCTGGTTCCTCCTGGGGCACAGCTCCTTTGCAGGATTTCCATCCCCACCCACTTCATACATCCCTCCTTTCTCACAGAAAGGGACTAGGGCTAAGTGGTGGGGGGTCTTTCCATCAGGTCTGGGCTCAGCTTAAGCCTTAGGCCTTTGATGGCCCCTCTCCAAACCCCACCTCTGTCCATCAAGCAGAACAAGTTTCTCACCTACCTTTTCTCCTCAAAGCTGTTATGTCAGAATCCTGTGGTTATTTCTGACTGGCATAGTTCCCCTAAAACTCAGTCAGACAAGAGAAGGTCTGTCATTGATTGAATTGTTTCATTGAGGCAAATAAATTTACAAGTTGAAACCCTAACCCCAGCTGTATTTTTAGTAAATGCTAAGGTTCAGTTCAATTCAGTCGCTCATTCATGTCTGACTCTTTGCAACCCCATGGACTGCAGCATGCCAGGCTTCCCTGTCCATTACCAGCTCCCAGAGCTTGCTCAAACTCATATCCATTGAGTCAGTGATACCATCCAGCCATCTCATCCTCTGTCGTCCCCTTCTCCTCCCACCCTCAATCTTTCCCAGCATCAGAGTCTTGTCCAAGGAGTCAGTTCTTCGCATCAGGTGGCCAAAGTACTGGAGTTTCAGCTTCAGCATCATTCCTTCCAATGAATATTCAGGACTGATTTCCTTTATGAAAGACTAAAGTTAAGGTTAATGTGTTAAGGTTAACTGAGATCATGAGGGCAGATCTCCAGTCTGATAGCCTTAGATTCTTTATAGGAAGATACCAGAGAACCCATGTGTTCTCTTCTCCCTTACACTCCTCTCTCTTTCTGCCATGTGCAGCAAGAAGGCAGAATCTATATTCCAGGAACAGAACCCTCTCTGGAAATTAAATTGGCCAACACCTTGACCTTGAACTTCTAGCTCCAAAACTGTGAGAAATAAATTTGTTAAGGAAGCCCCTCTGTGGTATTTTGTTATGGCAGCTCAAGGGAAGTAGTAAAAAACACCCTGCTTCACAAAAGAAGGGGAGAGGGCCTCCAGGTCAGCACACACACAAGGCCTTGTCCTCCCCAGACCACCCACTTGTCAAGGTCATCACAGCTGCACCCACGCTTCCCATTCTCACCTGCCTTCAAGGAGTCGTACCTCCTGTCTGAGGCCAGAGCCAGTGCATGCAGGGATTTGTATAGTTTAGAAAAAGGCAGTCGTTCTAGTCTGACACAGCGCGCCCCACCTGCCACAATGGACATCTTTGAAAGAAAAAGGTGCTTTGTTGCAGACAGAACTCTGCGCTAGGACACACAGCTTGGAGAATCGAAAATGGCCTGGATTTTAATCCGATCACCTCCTTGGTCAGTGCCTAAAGGATGCATTTGTACATGGGAGCCTGAGTTCTCCTGAGTCTAATTACACCTACTTTCTTTTTAAAATTTTGATTTTATATTGAAGCATATCTGATTAGCAATGTTATCAGTGTCAAGCATATAGCAAAGTGATTCATTTATACATATACACATATCTGTTCTTTTTCAAACTCATTTCCCATTTATGTTATTACAGAATATTGAGCAGAGTTCTCTATCTATACCGCAGGTCCTTGCTGATTACTTTAAATACAGCAGTATGCACATGTCAATCCTAAACTCCCAATCTACCCCTCCCCTCCTCCCACCTGGGTCTACCTTCTGTAGGCCATTGTTTCATCAGCTTTCAGTGTCTTTCTCCTGTTCTTCCCCATGTATTTTTGTCATATTTAGTCCATGTATATTTACTATGATTATTGATACAATTGGGTTTAACTTCATCATCTTGCTACTTATTTTCTATTTGTCCCTTCTGTGTTTTGTTCCTCTGTTCCATCACTCATGCCTTTTAAGGGGTTAATCAAATATTTTTAAAAGTTTATTTTCTGTTGTCCTTATCACTTCATAATATTTTAGTGGATGCCCAATGAATTATAATATGTATCTTTAACTTCTCACAATATAATTAAAATCAACATACCATTTCAATAAAATGCAAGAATCTTCAGCTGTATCATTTACCACCCCCATGCCTTGTGCTTTCATTGCATATTTTTCCCTCATACATTGTAAACCCTATAGTAACATTAATATTATTATTTTTTGCTCAAACTGTTAATTGTCTTTTAAAGAAATCAAGACAAGTAAAAGAGCTAGTGTTTTAGGCTCATCTATATATTTACCACTTCTGATGCTGTTCATTCCTCTCTGAGATCTTAGTTTGTGTCTCATGTTAGTTCCCTTCACTCTGGAAATTTTCCTTTAGCATCTCCTATAGTGAAGTTCTACTGGAGATAAATTCTTTGAGTTTTTTTATTTTCAAATGTCATTATTTTACCATTATTAAAAGGATATTTTAATCAGATATAGTATTCTGGGTTAACTTATTACTTTTTCTTTCAGTATTTTGAAGATGCTATCCAGCTGTCCTCTGAGGGCTTCTGAGAGAAGTCAGTCATTATCCATTTGCTGTTCTTCTATTTATAATGTGTCTTTTCCCTCTGGGTGCTTTTTTAAAAATTTCTGTTTCATTTTTAGTAGTTTGATGATATATGCGTAGGTGTGCTTTATCTGTCTTTATATGTCTTCAGTTTTCCTGAGATTTTTGGATCTTTAGGTTCATGGTTTCCTCTAATGTGGGGACTGATGAATTGGGAATCTTCTTGGAATAGTTCTTCTGCCCACTGTCTCTTTCTCTTGTCCTCTGGGACTCCAATGACCTATACGTCAGGCCACTTGGTATTGTTCTATAAGTCACTGAGGTTTGTTCAAGTCAATTAGCAACAACAAAAAGTTTTTTAATCATTTTACTCTCATCCTTGTCTGCTTATTGCAAAAGAAAGGACATGTGTCTTTTCTACTCACTTTTGTTGAGCCAAGTGACATGGTGAGTGACCAACTCAAGGAAATAGGGAGATATAATCCTATGTTTTCCCTAAAGGTGGGAAATCAGTGTCTCTTTGTTCTGACTGCTTTTTCTCCTCGACTCTTAGTCACATTTTCCTGTGCCTTCTATTTTTTGGACATTGTGGTTAACACATTATAGGGAGACTGGATAATTTTTTTTCATCTTTGAAGGATGTGGGTTTTGCTTTGATATGCAGTTAAAGTACGAGCATACTCCAATGGTCCTTTATTGACTTTATTCTTTGACTTTGTCTAGAGTCCCAAGATATGGCCCTTACATTAGGACCTTATAAAGCATGTGCTTTCTGAGCACCTCTGCTGAAAATGTGGGGTGAGCCTGAGACCTTGTGGAATCCTGCTTATGCACGAGTCACCTGGGCCTTGGCCGGGGGAACGCACATGCAGATTTGGGGGCCCTCCCTCTGCCTGTTTCCCCTGACTCTGGCAGCCTGGCCAGCAAATCCCAATCACTTCAGCGGCATGAAACTCTGGTCTCTGCCACCTCAGGTCAGTGAGGCTGTCCTGCTCTTCTGATTCCACACAGCCTGCACAGTGGCCCAGAAAGTGATCACAGGCAAAAGCCCAGGCAAACGAGGGGATTTACTCTGCATGACTTCCTTTTCTCGAGGTTCAATGTCTTGGATTTCCTGTCGTAATGTCTGAAAACAGTCACTTCATATGCTTTGTACAACTTCATGTTTGTTAGCGGCAGGAAGTATCTGTTATTCTGTCACGCCCACAAATGGAAGTTTCCTCCTTACCCTTGATGTCTTACCATGTCAGTCACTAAATTTGTCAGTTTGTAGTACTGTATACCAATATTTCTGGTTTCCCACCTTTAGAGAAAAAGATAAGATTATGCCTTCTGATCCCCTTAAGTTGGTCACTGGCCATGTCACCTGTCTTGGTGAAACAAAAGTGATTATAAACAACTGTGTCCTTTCTGGATGGAAGCTTTTAAAAACCAGTGTGCAGTTTACCATATTGCTGTCCCTACTACATGATTGGTTATATGCCAGAGGTGGAAACTCCATTAGCCTCTAAATGAATATGAAGCTACCATATGATCCAGAGATTTCACTTCTAGATATTTATCTAAAGAAAATGAAAACACTAATTTGAAAATGTATATGTATCCCAGTGTTCATGGCAGCACTCTTTACAATACCCAAGTTGCAGAAGCAACCTAAGTGTCCATAAGTGTCCATTGACAGATGGAGAAAGAAGAATGATAAATAAATGAATATTATTCAGCCATAAAAAAGAATGAAATCCTGCCTTTTGTAGCAATATGGATGGATCTGGGGGTGCTATGCTAAGTGAAATAAGTCAGACAGAGAAAAACGAACACTGTATGGTTTCACTTATATGTGGAATCTAAAAACACAAAACAAATAAACAAACAGAATGAAAAAGAAATTGACTCACAGATACAGAGAATGAAGCTGTGGTTGCCAGAGGGGAGGAAGGTTGGGGGATGGATGAAATAGGTGAAGGAGATTAAGACGTACAACCTTCCAGCTATAAAATAAACAATTCATGGAAATGTAACATACAAAACATACACAGAGGGAATATAGTCCATGATGTTGTAACAACTGCATGGTAATGGATGGTAACTGGTCTTATTATGGTGATTATTTTAAATGTGTAAAAATATTGAATCACTATATCCTTCACCTGAAATTAATATCAGTTCAGTGCATTTCAGTCACTCAGTCGTGTCCGAATCTTTGTGACTGCGTGGACTTCAGCATACCAGGCCTCCCTGTCCATCATCAAGCTTGCCCAAACCCTTGTCCATCAGGTTAGTGATGCCACCCAACCATCTCACCCTCTGTTGTCCCCTTCTCCTCCTGTCTTCAATCTTTTTCATCTTCAATCAGTGTCCTTTCCAATGAGTCAGTACTTCACATCAGGTGGCCAAAGTATTGGAATTTCAGCTTCAGCAACAGTCCTTCCAATGAATATTCAGGATTGATTTCCTTTAGGATTGACTAGTCCAAGGCACTCTCAAGAGTTTTCTCCAATAACACAGTTCAAAAGCATCAATTCTTTGGCACTCAGCCTTCTTTATGGTCCCACTCTAACATCCATACATGACTACCAGAAAAACCATAGCTTTGACTAGATGGACCTTTGTTGACAAAGTAATGTCTCTGCTTTTTAATATGCTGTCTAGGTTGGTCATAGCTTTTCTTCCTAGGAGCAAGCATCTTTTAATTTCATGGCTGCAGTTACCCCCCCAAAATAAAGTCTATCACTGTTTCCATTGTTTCCCAATCTATTTGCCGTGAAGTAATGGGACCAGATGCCATGACCTTCATTTTTTGAACACTGAGTTTTAACCCAGCTTCTTTACTCTCCTCTTTTACTTTCATCAAGAGACTCTGTAGTTTCTCTTCACTTTCTTTCATAAGGGTGGTGTCAATCTGTATATCTGAGGTTATTGATATTTCCCCTGGCAGTCTTGATTCCAGCTTGAGCTTCATCCAGCTGGGCATTTCTCATGATGTACTCTGTATATAAGTGAAATAAGAAAGCTGATAATATACAGCCTTGATGTACTCCTTCCCCAATTTTGAACCGTCCATTATTTCATATCCAGTTCTAACTGTTGCTTCTTGACCTGCATACAGATTTCTCAGGAGACAGGTCAGGTGGTCTGGTATTCCCATCTCTTTAAATACGTTCCACAGTTCATTGTGATTCACACAATCAAAGGCTTTGGCATAGTCAATAAAGCAGAAATAGATGTTTTTCTGGAACTCTCTTGCTTTTTTGATGATCCAATGGATGTTGGCAATTTGATCTCTGGTGCCTTGGCTTTTTCTAAATCCAGCTTGAGCATCTGGAAGTTCTCGGTTCATGTATTGTTAAAGTCTGGCTTGAAGAATTTTGAGCAATATTTTCCTAGCGTATGAGATGAGTACAACTGTGTGGTAGTTTGAACATTCTTTGGCATTGCCTTTCTTTTGGATTGGAATGAAAACTGACCTTTTCCAGTCCTGTGACCACTGCTGAGTTTTCCAAATTTGCTGGCGTATTGAGTGCAGCACTTTCACAGCATCATCTTTCAGGATTTGAAATAGCTTAATTGGAATGCCATCACCTCCACTAGCTTTGTTTGTAGTGATGCTTCCTAAGGCCCACTTGACTTCAGACTCTAGGATGTCTGGCTCTAGGTGAGTGATCACACCATCATGATTATATGCATTGTGAAGACCTTTTTTGTACAGTTCTTCTGTGTATTCTTGCCACCTCTTCTTAATATCTTCTGCTTCTGTTAGGTCCATACCATTTCTGTCCTTTATTGAGCCCATCTTGAATGAAATGTTCCCTTGGTATCTCTAATTTTCTTGAAGAGATCTCTAGTCTTTCCCATTCTATCGTTTTCCTCAATTTCTTGCTTTGATCACTGAGGAAGGCTTTATCTCTCCTTGCTCTTCTTTGGAACCCTGTATTCAGATGGGTATCTCTTTGCTTTTCTCCTTTAAGAATAGGCTAGATTTTGCTGTAGTGACAAGCAGTCCTCCAGATCCCAGTAGCTTTAAAAAAATTTACTTCTCACACTACAGGTTTTTAAGGAATTCTGTTCTGCCTCATATTTCTTTGACTTTTTATTAAGTTAAAAATAATATACAATATTATTCTTCCTTCTCCAGTGGACCACATTCTGTCAGTCCTCACCACCATGACCCGCCCATCTTGGGTTGCCCCGCAGGCATGGCTTGGTTTCACTGAGTTAGACAAGGCTGTGGTCCTAGTGTGATTAGATTGACTAGTTTTCTGTGAGTATGGTTTCACTGTGTGCCCTCTGATTCCTTCTTGCAACACTTACCATCTTACTTGGGTTTGTCTTACCTTGGGCGTGGGGTGTCTCTTCACGGCTGCTCCAGCAAAGCACAGCCGCTGTTCCTTATCTTGGACGAGAGGTATCTCCTTACCTTGGATGAGAGGTATCTCCTCACCACCGCCCTTCCTGACCTTCAACATGGGATAGCTCCTCTAGGCCCTTCTGGGCCAGCTCAGCCACCACTCCTTGGACGTGGGTTGATCTTCCCGACCACCACCCCTGGCCTCAGGCGTGGGGTGGCTCCTCCTGGCCACCTTCCCTGGCCTTGGACACGGGGTGTCTCCTCCCAGCCCCCGACTCTGGCCTCGGACGTGCAGGTGGCTTCTCCAGGCTGTTGCTCCTGACCTAGTAGGCGGGGTGGCTCCTCCCGGCCGCCACCCATGACCTTGGACTCGGGGTGGCTCCTCTCAGCCATTCCTGCGCCGTTGCAGCCTGGCACTCTCGGCCGTTGCCCTGATCTTGGACGTTGGGTAGTTCCTCTCGGCCATGCTGAGTGTGCCGGCCATCGCAGCCGCTTGTGCTGAGTGCGCCGGCCATCGCAGCTACTGGCAAAATGATAAGATACCAAAAGAGGAACTCCCCAGGTCATTAGGTGCCCAATATGCTACTGGAGGTCAGTGGAAAAATAACTCAAGAAAGAATGAAGGGATGGAGCCAAAGCAAAAACAATACCCAGTTGTGGATGTGACCGGTGATAGAAGCAAGATCCGATGCTGTAAAGAGCAATATTGCATAGGAACCTGGAATGTCAGGTCCATGATTCAAGGCAAATTGGAAGTGGTCAAACAAGAGACGGCAAGGGTGAACGTCGACATTCTAGGAATCAGCGAACTANAGGAGTCCATGAAGAATGACAACCTCAGTGCAGGGGAGACTCAGCTAGAGAGCCCCAGGCGGCACAGAGCCCAGCTGCCGTCTCAGGGCCCAGCCAGGTGCTGTGAGCGCAGTCCAGGGACACAGCCTCTGGGGACACAGCCTCTGACAATACACAGAGAGAGCATATAATTTACTGTTCAAACCGGGAGACTTCTGAGAGGGAACTGGACGTTTTGCTGAAACTATTCCAGATAAGTGGGCTGGGCAGTCAGGCCAGGCAATCGAATATGGTCTGTGGTCAAACTCTCCTAAAGAGGAGACAAAATAGAACTTACTAAAACTCAAGAGTTGCTTAGGGCCAAGGTGGGGTTTATTTACTTTAAAAGCCAATTGTGTTGTTGAAGAAAAGGCTGTGTTCTCGGCCCATTTTGGCTATGGTGCGGGGCTGCTTGGGGAATTGCGCTGAAGCTGTATATGCTCCTGGGCCTGGGGTTTTCTGAAAACACAGCAAAGAACAGGAAGTGATGATATGGGGACACCAAAACCTAGAGCCTCCTGAGCTTGGCTGTGGACTCAGGCGTGGCTGGCAAACTCCCACAGAGGGAGACGAGGGCTGCACTGGTCTGGGCTGAGGCCTGTGCACCTGAGAACTGGAGCCTGTCCTCGGCTCCTGTCCCAGGAGGCCTGCTCCTGTCCCCGGCTCTCCCCAAGGCTGCGGAGGTGCTGAGAGAAGGGCAGACAGGCAAGTGACAGCCCAGGGAAGGTGGGCTCACTCTTCCCCCACACCTCAGGACACACTTTCTTTGGGGCACCCCGTCCCTGCGAATGCCAGCGCCCCCGGTGACTTCACTCTAGTGGTCATGGGTCCGAGAGGATGGATTCTGAACCTGAACAGTTGACCTCAGAAGCCCAAACTCCTGCGTTCCCATCATCTTCCCCAGCACAAACAGACTGACATGCAGCACCACCAAGGCCCCTGGGCCTCAGGCTCAAGGGATGGATGAGTTCTAATTTTGAAAAGCCCTGTTTTCATTTTGATGAAATGCTTGAAAAATTCAGTTCAGTCATGTCTGATTCTTTGTGACCCCATGGACTGCAGCACACCAGGCTTCCCTGTCCATCACAAACTCCCAGAGTTTGCTCAAACTCATATCCATCGAGTCAGTGATGCCATCCAACCATCTCATCCTCTGTCGTCCCCTTCTCCTCCTGCCTTCCATCTTTCCCAGCATCAGGGTCTTTTCCAACGAGTCAATTCTTTGTATCAGGTGGCCAAAGTATTGGAATTTCAGCTTCAGCACCAGTCCTTCCAATGACTATTCAGGACTGATTTCCTTTAGGATTGACTGGTTTGATCTCCTTGCTGTCCAAGGGACTCACAAGAGTCTTCTCCAACAGGACTGTTCAAAAGCATCAACTCTTCAGCACTCAGCTCTCTTTACAGTCCAACTCTCACACCCATACATGACTCTTGAAAAATTATTCAACCAATTATTTAAACAAAGCTCCTCTTATGTCGTGGTAAGATGCCAATGAATGCCATTTTCATTGATTTCTTAGGTCAGTGTGTCTATGCTGAGGTGCATGCAATATTCTTAGAGAGACAACGGTACCTCTATGTATGGTTAAGGAAAGGGTCTTAATGTCAGACAGGCCTGGATTCAAGTCCTAGTCCTCTCATGAATGGCTCAATATGATACATGCTTCCTACTCTTCACCCATCAAATGAGGTTTTGAGGTTCATGGGGCCCCCCAGGGACAGACAGCACCTGCCAGGCTGGCAGCAAGTACCGCTCCACACACCAGTTACCACCACTATTATGAGTCCCTATTATCACCAGCTTGTCACTGCCATCCTTCCCTGCAGTTTGCTATCTCTGCAGGAAGCAGTGAGAGTACAAACAAGATTACCAGAGGGGTCAGCCCAGGGTGCAGGAGATCAGCTGCCTGCAGAAGCTGCTTTAAATGACAGGATGTTTCCCTGGCCAAATGCAAAGGAGCCAGCTTGGGAATCTAATCAAGTCCTGGCCAGACGTCAAAGGAAGCTGAAGCCCTTATTAGTGCTCTTAATGAGGAAGCTGCCTGTGTGTGGAGTCCAGGAAGGCCAGTGCCTGAACAGGAGGTTCAGGGGCCTGCACCCCGAAAGGCCATCCTTCGGGAAGCTGCCGGCCGCAGTCCTCAGAGCTGGAGAACATCGGCTCTGTCCCCCAGCCCTGATGTCACTGCTCCCAAGCATACTCTGCTGCTTCTTGGCCTCCCTCTGAGTTTCCTACAAGGGGAGACGCTCCACGGAGCAGCGGCTCCAGACACCAGCCCCCTCGCTGGACACTCGTAAAGGAATACCACCACCTTCCGGCTTCTCCACCAGTCTCTTGGGATTTTGGTTAGCATGACTTCAACTTCCTGAAGCAGCTCAGCCCTGTGAGCTCGGATGAAAATCTGTTTGGATCATGATCATGCCACTAGGCTATGAGGATCTGCTGGAGGGAACCACTAACCTCCAGCTGTCTGTCCGTTTTTAGTCTTTCCGGTGAAAAGTGAAGTCGCTCAGTCGTGTCCGACTCTTTGTGACCCCATGGACACCAGGCTCCTCTGCCCATGGGATTTTCTAGGCAAGAGTACTGGAGTGGGTTGCCATTTCCTTCTCCAGGGAACTTCCCAACCCAGGGATTAAACCTAGGTCTCCCACATTGTAGACAGACGCTTTACCACCTGAGCTACCAGGAAGTCTTTCCGGTGGGGCCTCCCCAGTCTTCCTCCAGAGAAAGACCCAATTAACATCTCAAATCAGGCTACAAACCAGTGAGTCTGGGGGACTTTCAGACTGAGGAACAACAAGGCCACAGGAATGAAAACTTTAAATAATTAAACAAACAACCCAAGCCACTTTCATAAGCTCCATGTTGTGCTTCCGCCATCTTTCTTGGTCTCCTCTAGGCCTCTGATGGAGAAGGCAATGGCACCCACTCCAGTACTCTTGCCTGGAAAATCCCATGGGTGGAGGAGACTGGTAGGCTGCAGTCCATGGGGTCACCAAGAGTCGGACACGACTGAGTGACTTCACTTTCACTTTTTACTTTCATGCTTTGGAGAAGGAAATGGCAACCCACTCCAGTGTTCTTGCCTGGAGAATCCCAGGGACGGGGGAGCCTGGTGGGCTGCCATCTATGGGGTTGCAGAGTTGGACACGACTGAAGCGACTTAGCAGCAGCAGCAGCAGGCCTCCGAGGCTCTCACACCCTCCCAGAATCTACCTCCTTGTATATCTCCAGGGACTCGAGCCTCTTCCCTGTCTGTCCTGAGTCCTTGAGGGCAGGATGATGGGTCAGGACTCAGTGGTCTCCTTTGGTTCAAAGATAATGTTTCTGCTGTGACTTTCTGTTCCCAGAAGGCACACACACACACAGCCCGGCAGTTCTGTACGGGCCCACTGCTGGCCTCTATTCGTTAGAGGGGTTTCCCCACAGAGCAGCCAGGACATAACGTTGATGGCTAATCACTGTGCTGGCTGTTCTCAACTGGAGTCACAATTCAGCCACGGTCTTTGGGCCTGGCGTCACTTTGAGCCTGACGCTGGCTGAGGGCTTATCTGGTGAGCTCGATACTCTGCTGCCTTATCAAGCGATCTTAATGTATATACACTAGAACTGTGGGGCTTCCCAGGCGGTGCCAGTGGTAAAGAACCTGCCTGCCAATGCAGGAGACACAAGAGACACAGGTTCGGTCCCTGGTTTGGGACGATCCCCCGGAGGAGGGCATGGCAGCCCACTCTAGTATTCATGCCTGGAGAATCCCATGGACAGACGAGCCTGGTGGACTATAGCCATAGGGTCACAATGAGTAGGACACAACTAAAGCGACTTAGCACACACACGTGCACACTAGAATTATATAACTCTACTGCCTCCATCCCATTCCCAATGCCCACTCCACCCCCCACCCCACCCCCCATGTCAGCCACAAAACCTACAACTGTGTCTGTCTTTTAGGACACTTACTGAACCGGCAGGCAAGAATCGAGGTACTCTGGATTGAAAACAAGAAGTTACAGAACTTGCTGAAGGTATTTTCAAGTCATAATGACCCGGTCCTGGGCCTTCACGCTGTAGGAAAAAAAATGTTTTTGTTTCATAAATAGTGATAGCTGATATATTTTGATGCTTTCCTTGTCTTTTACGAATAAACATGTGAATCAGTGTGATACGGTAGAAAAATCCCCGGATTGGGACATGGAAGATCTTGTTAAGGTCTGCCCTGGCACCAGGCACTGTGAAATGGGAATAATACCTGCTTTCCCTGCTTTACCTGCCTTGTGGATGACTGTGAAGACTGCAGAGGAGGTGACCTGTGAAAGTCTCCCCTGTCCCTGCCTGGACACCCTCCCCTCTCCCAGGCCCCCTGCCCACACCAGCAGGTCTCACTCCATTCTTGTCCCTCTCCTGACGGTGACTTACTGCTCTGAGCTGTTAGTTTTATAAAACACACTTCTTCCTTCACACAAATGCAGCATATGTCCTCTTAGTCCCCCCCAAAAAGTATTCATAGCCATTCCCTGCCCTACGTACAATGCCGTGCGATTAACATAAGTAGATGAACACAATTTTAAAAAGACAAACAGCTCAGTAGAAAAGTTAGCAAAAGGCAACTCACAGAGAGGAAATACCGTGAGGAAACCTCGAGTAAGGGGGGCGGAGCTCTAAGGTCATTAATAACAAACTCACTGGAAAAGACCCTGACGCTGGGAAAGACTGAGGGCAGGAGGAGAAGAGGACGACAGAGGATGAGATGGTTGGATGGCATCATCGGCTCGATGGACATGGGTTTGGGTGGACTCCGGGAGTTGGTGATGGACAGGGAGGCCTGGCGTGCTGCGGTTCAGGGGGTTGCAAAGAGTCGGAGCGACTGAACTGAACTGAAGTTCTAATTAAAAGAACAATGAGATATACTTTTGTGGGGGTCAGGAAAGAAAGAAAGAGATAAAGGAAGGAAAAAGGAAGAAGGGAGGGAGAAGCCAAAACCTTTTGCGGGGGTGGGGGGTGGAGCCCAGGGCACGCACAGCTTAGCTTGCAGGATCTTGGTTCCCAGAGAAGGGATTGAACCTGCACCACCACAGTGAAAGCCCTAAGTCCTAACCTCCAGTTAATTCCCAAGAAACTAAAACTTTATCCACAGTGCGGATACTCCTACATGACTCTGGCTGAACTGTTAATTTGATTAGCCTTTCTGAAGCATAATTTGGCAAGCTTGAAACAGCTTAAAAACACATATACTTGTCCAAAGGGAGAGAAATAAAAAAGGAGTCTGGTTACTCCTGATTGTTGCAGGAATCCAGAAGACAATTAATGAGTCCTGAGCCCAGATATGGCAGGAAAATGAATACAGCCCAAACACCACAGGAGATAATGTAGACAAAACGTTAACCTTTTTTTCCTTTCTAGCAATTCACTTTTTTTCCTCTCCCATTTTCAAATACCAGTGCTATTTGACATAAAAAAAAATCTTTCTGGCATGATGTTTTAGATCTGTCTCTGAATAATGCAGGAACTAGGGGAAGTAGGTGGGGGTGTAGACTGGCCAAGAGCTGGGCATTTTTGAATGGGTGAGTACATGCGAGTTCTGTCTATATGGTATATATATTTAAAGTTTTCACAATACGAAGTTAAAGACAATATATATTTGTTATTTTGACCCAGCAATTCCATTTTTAGGAATTCTTCCTAAGAAAACAATTGAGAATGTGTACAAATATTTGGTCACAAAGACATTCCCTACAACACTGTTTCTAAGAGTTGAAAAATCAGAAATGAAAGAAATGACCAAGGACATGTGCCTGGTTAAATCAACTGTGATTCTTCCATCCAGCCACACAATCTGATGAATGTCTACGGACATAAAGTCTACTCCCAAATATCATTAAGTATACTCCCAAATAATGTTAAGTGAACAATACAAGCTTTAAAAAATGTGCATTAAAAAACTGGGAATGGAATGTTCACTGACAGCAGTTTTCTCCAGGTAGTGAGATGTTGAGTAAAAATAATTTTTTTTTTTTTGCTTACTGGCTGCTTCTAATTTTTCCATCATGGACTTGAAAGTGTTCTCGAAATAAGAAAAAAAGTTATACTTAATGCATAGACAAATGAATATGGGAATTGGGTAAGTGAAAAAGGGGGTAGGGAAAAAAAGATAAAATGAGCAGAAAGATTAGAACAGAAATGTATCCCGTAAGATCCTTGTAACACAGGAGACTGAGCCACAGGTTAGCCCAATGGATTTGGCTGAATAAGCACCCAAATGTGGCCCCTCTGCAGGATTTAAGAGCAAGGCTTTCAAAACCCTGTTTTCCTTTTGTGGCACAGCAGCATAATTAGGGGTGCCATTCTCAATTATCCACCACGAATGAAGTCTGTTATTATCAGCCAAGCACAAGTCTGATAATCAAGGGATGTGTCTCATCATTTTACAACTCATGGCAGAGAGATGAAACAGCAACGTCTTCAACCTAATGCATCTGTGGGACAGAGACCGCTGTCAGGGCAAGGCTTCTTCACTAGAGAAGGCTGAGCCACCATAAGCACACAGGATAGAAAGTCAGGGGAGTCTGGACAGGAATGGTTTGCCCAGAGTCCCCTTGGTTTGGCCATAATAAATGCAAGTTCTCAAGCTGGAGTGGCAGCTGGGGCAAAAGATGCTGCTGAGGGTGTCACCACTGACTCCATGCCTTTGACAGCCCAGCCATTCATCTGTGGGATGGCTAAGAAACGCTGTGAACACTACCCCTTCCCCAGAAGCCTCATGTGGCTTTCACTTCCAAGCTTCTAAGTCGTGAGCTGCTTGAGAGTCCAGGTGCCAGGCCCGGCGAAGCCCTGATATGTGCCCGTGCCATCCAGCGGCCTTCCTGCACGTGCGTGGTCATCTGAATCAAAGGGCCTAAGACTTGGGACAGAAAGAAATTACTGAATGCTATTTGCCCCCTATGTGTCACATGGGACCTCTTAAGTGGGGAACATTAAGGAAGTTGATGCAGGCCCAAGTTCTAATTCCAGAAGCCACAGGAATCCTGTTCTAAGTGAGAAGTAATGATCAGGCCAGAGTCCTGCAATGGGTGGGAAGCAGCTTCAACAGAGTTCCTGCTTCTGCCCCATCTGAGGACGGTGGGCAGAGTGGGAAGAGCTGAAAGGAGAGAAGAGAGCTTGGTCCAGGATGACTCTGAATGTGAGGAGAAATGGACTCAATTCAACAGCGGGGTGGGGTGGGTTCAAAACAAAGAGGACAGGGAGAAGACATATGGTATAAAGACATACTATGGCCTTGATCTTGAACTTCTTGACTTACTTGGTTCCAATTCCATACACCATAATGCTCAGTACCATGGTAGACATCTGCTAAAGCCTTGCCACCACTACTTCCAACCCTCCAGGGCTGAGAGGATGGGACTGGCTTATGTATACAACACTGCTCAGGAACCAAAAGGTGCCAGGTACCTCTGAAAGGTAGATGTGTGAGGGTAGATGAAGTCATCCCAAGATGCATACTGAATTAAGTTCTCCAAAAATCTATAAATCCTCTGAGTTTTAGGTGTGTTTCATTATGCTGAATGCTGAATGACGTTCCCTCAGTTCTTAAGACCTGCGGATTTGGAGTTCACAGTATCTCACAGTGTGACCTTGTCTGGAAATAGGGTCACTCCTGACCGTAGCCACAAAATTACAAGATGCTTGCTCCTTAGGAGGAAAGCGATGACAAGCCTATTCAGTTTATTAAGAAGCAGAGACATCACTTTGCTGACAAAGGTCCATAGAGTCAAACCTATAGTTTTTCCAGTAGTCATGTACAGATGTGAGAGCTGGACCGTAAATAAGGTGAGTGCAGAAGAATTGATGCTTTTGAACTGGGGTGCTGAAGACTCTTGAGAGTCCCTTGGGCAGCAAGGAGATCAAACCAGTCAATCCTAAAGGAAATCAATCCTGAATATTCATTGGAAGGGACTGATGCTGGAGGTGAAGCTCCAATACTTGGACCACCTGATTCAAAGAGCCGACTCACTGGAAAAGACCCTGATGCTGGGGCAGATTGAAGACAGGAGGAGAAGGGGGCGACAGAGGATGAGATGGTGGGATGCATCACTGACGCAATGGACATGAGTTTGAACAAACTCAGGGAGGTAGTGAAGGACAGGGAAGCCTAGTGTGCTGTAGTCCATGGGGACGCAGACTCGGACACAATTTAGTGACTGAACAACAACAATGGACCCTAATCCAATGCTTCTTGGTGCTGGGAGGTGTCAGTACTTAGTTTTAAGCTATTTTCCTTTTAAAATCATAAAGCTAAAGGGAACCTAGAAAGAGCACATGGTCTGTCTCTATTGATCCTAGGCACAAACAATTTTCAACGAATCATACTTGAAAAGAGAAAAAGTCAGAGATAAAATGTATAGCCCCAAATGGCTATATATATACACACATGCAAAGCATAAGAAATACACAACATAAACTGAAATTACTAGACATGGTGGTAAAAATGATCTCACCCAAATTTGGTGGGGTGGATGGTGTGATAACTGGACCACACTGCCCAGAAGAAAAGAGGTGCCCCAGCAAGGAGGGGAGAGCCCTGTGTGGAGGAGGGCACACAGAGGAGCTGGATGTGCCTCTGTGGGAATTCAGGAGGAGGCATGTGGCAGGGTGTATCCAACTCAGGAAACTCTAGAATTCTGTAAGAATACGTCTAAAGGTTTAGAGGAGAAAGGAGACAAGTATGCTGGTGGATGGAGAAGGCAATGGCACCCCACTCCAGTGCTCTTGCCTGGAAAATCCTATGGACAGAGGAGCCTGGAAGGCTGCAGTCCATGGGGTCGCTGAGGGTCAGGCACAACTGAGTGGCTTCACTTTCAGTTTTCCCTTTCCTGCATTGAAGAAGTAAATGGCAACCCAATCCAGTGTTCTTGCCTGGAGAATCCCAGGGATGGGGGAGCCTGGTGGGCTGCCGTCTATGGGGTCGAGCAGAGTCGGACACGACTGAAGTGACTTAGCAGCAGCAGCAGCAGCATGCTGGTGGATAGGGTAGAAGTAAACCTGGCAGGGGCCAGAAGTTATCCACATTTGTGAAATTCAAAATTGACAGTACTGGGACTTCCCTGGTGGTCTAGTGGCTAGGACTCTGTACTCCCAATGTAGGGGGCCCAGGTTCAAACCCTGATCTCATGTGCTGCAACTAAGACCCAGCACAGTCAAATAAACAAATGAAAGTAAATTTGAAGAATTGATGGTATCTCTGAAGCTCCATACTTCTTAAAAAGCCCTAGTACATCTGTAGTTATATTTGAAAGGTTGTATTTTTCTGTATGCAGGTCAGAAAGCAACAGTTAGAACTGGACATGGAACACAGACTGGTTCCAAATAGGAAAAGGAGTACGTCAAGGCTGTATATCGTCACCCTGCTGATCCCCTGGAGAAGGAAGTGGCAACCCACTCCAGGACTCTTGCCTAGAAAATTCCGTGGATGGAGGAGCCTGGTGGGCTACAGTCCATGGAGTCGCAAAGAGTCAGACACAACTGAGTGACTTCATTTTCACTTTATTTAACTTATATGCAGAACAGATCATGAGAAATGCTGGGCTGGATGAAGCACAAGCTGGAATCAAGATCGCCAGGAGAAATATCAATAACCTCAGATATGCAGATGACACCACCCTTATGGCAGAAAGTGAAGAGGAACTAAAAAGCCTCTTGATGAAAGTGAAAGAGGAGAGTGAAAAAGTTGGATTAAAACTCAACATTCAGAAAACGAAGATCATGGCATCTGGCCCCATCACTTCATGGCAAGTAAACAGGGAAACAGTGGCTGACTTTATTTTGGGGGGCTCCAAAATCACTGCAGATGGTGACTGCAGCCATGAAATTAAAAGATGCTTACTCCTTGGAAGGAAAGTTATGACCAATCTAAACAGCATATTAAAAAGCAGACATTACTCTGCCAACAAAGGTCTGTATAGTCAAAGTTATGGTTTTTCCAGTAGTTGTGTATGGATGTGAGAGCTGGATCATAAAGAAGTCTGAGTGCTGAAGAATTGATGCTTTTGAACTGTGGTGTTGGAGAAGACTCTTGAGAGTCCCTTGGACTGCAAGGAGATCCAACCAGTCCATCCTAAAGGAAATCAGTCCTGAATATTCAATGGAAGGACTGATGTTGAAGCTGAAACTCCAATACTTTGGCCACCTGATGAGAAGAGCTGACTCATTTGAAAAGACCCTGATGCTGGGAAAGATTGAAGCCAGGAGAAGGAGACAACAGAGGATGAGATGGTTAGATGGCATCGCCGACTCAATGGATGTGAGTTTGGGTGAACTCCAGGAGTTGGTGATGGACAGGGTGGCCTGGCGTTCTGTGGTCCATGGGGTCAGAAAGAGTCCGACATGACTGAGCGACTGAACTGAACTGAACTGATTTTTCCAAAAAGGTTACCTACGAGTGAACTATTTGAGAAGACTGACACTGGGGCCTGTTTTAATCATCTTAACTTTCAGATTCCATTCAAACAGACATCTATTTGGCTATTTTTCAATGTGACCGTGTTTACTAATTGTTTTTCTGTTCCTCATGGGATTTTAAGCTGAGTTTTTAATTGAATTAATTCCTTAATTGCAGAAATAACTGAAATGGTTCAGCATTCTTTCATAATGCTAGTATTTTTTTTTAAAAGATTTCCTAATGTGGACCATTTTTAAGTCTTTATTGTGTCTGTTACAGTATTGTTTCTGTTTCATGTTTTAGTTTTTTGACTGTGAAGCATGTAGGACTTTAGCTCCCCAACAAGGGATCGAACCCCCACCCCCTGTATTGGAAGGCAAAGTGCTAACCACTGGGCCAGTAGGGAAGTCCCCATAATGTTAGTTTTAATGCAGAGTATGCCATGTATCTGCTCTCCCCTCTTCAAACTTCTGTCAAATGTGACTAAAACAGATAAATCATGTAACACTCATTTGTGTCTGGACAGACTCTTTCCTGTTTATCTGATCTTTTCCTATTCTTTATAGGCTTGTCAGGTTTTAAGAAATACAGAAACATCTTGAAATACTTCTGACATCCAATAAAAGAAACCCATTTTTTCATTTGACATTGTAAGATTTTTATTTCTACTGCCAAGAAAGATGCATATCCCTCTCATTTTTCATTTTATATGCAACTGTGAGAAATAATTGAAAAGAATCTGCTCAGGAAGTCACTGTTGGAAGTCCCAAATCATATGAATGACTGAGTCCTAATTAAGTAGTGGTAACGGCATTATCTTTATTAAAGTAACAAAATATATTCATGTTGACCATTTCCATGGCTCCTTTCTTCAAACTATTTTTGACTTTAAAAAATTGAATTTTGAAAGATTATAATAGCAATGCAAAAGAGAGAAAGGAAACAAACACCCACCCTTAATTACAACATCTCAGCATAGCCACTAAAAGCATTTTGCTGCATTTCCTGTTTTTAATAACATAATTTTTCTTACATGACTTTCATCATGATAGATACACCAAACTGCAACCTGCATTTTTTCATTATGCATTAGATCAGGGATCTCCCCTGCTCCACACCCGTTCCTTGGAAAAATCGCCTTCCATGAAACTGGTCCCTGGTGCCAAAAAGGCTGGGGATTGCTAAGTTAGTTCATAAACATTTCTGGTGCTATTTTATAATGTTAACAGTAATTATTTTAATGGCTGTAAAATATTCCTCTGTGTAGATATGTAATATTCTTTTAAACTTATTTCCTTCTCCTAGATATGAAATTGTTGCTTTCTCATCATCTTGCTATTATAAACAATCCCTTGATGATATTCTTTGCATAGAGGAATATTATTATAAATAAATTATTACTTTAGGAGAGTTTTAGAACAATGAAATTAATTGGCTGAAAGATATAAACAGTTTTGGTGGCTCAATACTTTGGTGGCCTTGTAAGGGGTTGTATTCTGTATACTTCCACCAGCAAGAGACTAGAAAAGCACTGATGCTATGGTTCATAGATAGTGGGGAAAACAGAAAAACAAAATCTTCCTTACTCCTCCTTACCTTAATGGGAGTATTAAATAAAGTCATCAGTATTCCCTATATGTTCAAAGAAGTTGTGCAGAATATCTGCCATCCTTAATGCCCAAACTGTGAAATGCATTCAGGAGGGAACAAAGTTCATGCAATATTTCTGCAGGTCAAGAATTACAGGGAAGGATGAGGGGAGGAGAGACTAAATGGCAAGTTCATTTTGTCTGCTTTGCTTGGATAAGAATGACTATGATTTGTTGCAGTTTGTTTTCTACTCTTGGAAAAAATCCTGGGGACTTCCCTGGTAGTCCAATGGTTAAGACTTCATGCTTCCAATGCAAGGGGCGCAGATTCAGTCACTGGTTGGGGAAATAAAGATCTCACATGCCTGCCATGCAGCCAAAAAAAAAAAACTTGCTACGAGGGAGCTGTGTGTTTGCATTGGATCTCGGGATCTGCAGGACTTGGTCATTATTATCATGGTGCTAAAAGGAAACGGTGACTGGTACAAGTTTCCAAATACAATTTTTTTCTGTCAGTACAAAAGGGCCCTTTTTACTTTTGGTAGAACATATCTTCTGGTGTCTATTGCAAAATGCTCACACAAACACTCCCATCAGTCTTGCCTACACACAAAGCAATTCTACTGATCCAGGTGGCAAAGAGTCAGACATGACTGAGCATGCATGCATCCACCCCAGCCATAATCAATTATTATTATTATTTCATCAATAACTGAAGTATCCAATAAGTATACAACCTTATATTGGTAATCTAAAGATTAGAAACCATCTTTCAACAAGACAAATCCCTTTGCAACCGCCTCTCCTCTGAGAGGCACCTACACCTTAGGGACAATGTGTAAATTCATCTACGGAATTCCTGACATAAACCAAAAGGCTGTGTGTTTAACAAGTGATAATGGCTTGTCCACATGAAGGGGCTTTCAGGCACATAAGATCCTAAAGTATTTTACAATTCAAAGTAACTGTACTTTTTACAACTAAAAAACGGCGTAGTGATCTGCCACATTTTCACATGGTTCTTCATTCTTTTGATAGGCTGCCCCTGGGGATTCTAGGTATAAATGATCGACAGATTTCAATGAGCTGCTTTTCACAGATGATGGAATGAAAGGAGGAGGAGATATACTTGTAAGTATCCACCTTTTATAATCTGCCTTACTCTCTAAAGGGTTTAAAGTGACTCATGAATGTCTGTATGTCGTCATGCTGTTTTGCACCTGATCTGCAGGTCAGATTTCTGGTGACTGTAGGTTTCATGTATACCAATGGTGAGGCAACCTGTCCTAAGTCAAGAGGGCTCAAGTGACACTGTGATCTTACACATAATACACTTTAAAAGAGTGATACATTTGTTTAAAAAAAAATGCCCCCCAAAACTGAAGAGGATTACAAGTGACATTATATCTCTGGAGGGAATTTTTAAAATTTTTAAGGGAGAAATGGAAAAGGAAAGGATACAAAGATTTCATTCATTGATTCAGCACATTTTTGAAGCACTGTACTAGGGGCTGGGGGCATCAGTGAATAAGACAGCCCCTTCTTTCACAGAAGTTACATTCCAGAAGGTAATTACAAACTCTCTGATCTGATGATATAAACATTTTACATTTTAAACTTGTGTAAATATGAAAACACAAAAGTAGAAGCCAAAATTCCTGAAAAACTTCAGCAAATGCAAGCATTACTATTTCTTCACTATAGAGTATATACAAACCAACAAAAAAAGAATGTTAGGAACTTCCCTGGTGGTCCAGTGATTAGGAATCCACCTGCCAATTCAGGAGACACAGGTCCGATCCCTGGTACAGGAAGATTCCACGTGCCACAAGGCAACTAATCCCTTTCACACAACTACTGAGCCTACACTCTAGAGCCTATACACTCCAACAAGAGAAGCCACAGTGATGAGAAGCTCACATGCCACAGCTAGAGAGTAGCTCCTGTTCCCCGCAACTAGAGAAAGCCCACGCACAGCAATGAAGATCCAGCCCAGCCAAAAATAAATCAATAAAATTTTTAAAAAGCCTTCCGGTGCAAGGGGTGCAATCCTGGGTCACGGATCCCACATGCCAAAAAAAGGAGGCATAAAACAGAAGCAATATTGTAACAAATTCAATAAAGACTTCAAAAATGGTCCACACCAAAAAAACCTTAAAAAAAAGTTATGACTCCACCCAGTAGATAACTAGGTGAAGAATGTGACCAGAAAGTGTGCAAGAAAAGCCACAAGGAACTAGCTAACAGATAATTAGAATGTGTAGCTTCAGATCCTGTGGATTAAAGTAATGAGATATCATTCTTTTACTATCAAATTAACAATGCTAAACAAGATTTATACAGATTTCCTGAAATGGATACTCTTTTAACTGCTGGTAGAGATGTAAATTAATGTAATACTAAGGATCAAGGCATTGATTTCCAGAATGTCTGGGATGATATTCTCCTAGCAAGCATCATTTCTTCACACCGAGTGCCACAATCTCCCACCATTGGGATCAAAGCAGTTTGCTCTCCACCGTTTACAAGTTCGTGGATCTAAACTAAATCCACAAGTCTGCTCTGGGAATGCATGTTTAGGACAGACATGAATCACGGCCCTGGGCTAATTCTATATCTTGGAACCTTTTCCATGAAAGTATTCTTTTCACTTTGGTGAAGGACAGGATGTTCCAAGCTGTGAATCACTTTTATTTATAAAATGGGATGGATGAGGTGACATCAATGAAAATGGCAGAATAAGGATCTCCAAAAACCTTCTCTTCCATAGGAAGCAATGAGAACAAAGGCAAAAGCTGTCAGAATCAACAGCTTTGTGCTATTTCACATACCAGGCTGCTTACCCTTCAGGATGCCTAACTTGGACTAAAACCCATTTAATTTTAACTGTTTACTAATAGTAAACAAATCATTATTCAACTCATGGCATTCACTGAAAGCATGCATTTCAAAGGAAATATAGTATCGCCCAGTGTGTGAGGGTAAGGGAACTGTCTTGACCGTTTACTGCCAAAGCCAATGCATTTATTATCACTCCTCCCTTGTCAAATAAAAAGGCATAACTACCTCTTCCACCCAGACACACACACCTCTATACACACATATGTACACACACATACAATCAAGAGAAGAGATAACAGTCAACAGAGATCATGTATTTTGAGAGCATGTGAAGCAGTTTGGAGGGATGGTCCTTGACGTGGCAGGGTGGAGAAAGCTGAACCCTAGTGCATGGAGAGGGCCTGCTGATGAGAAGTGGGCTGCTTTCCTCCACAGAATCCAAGAAAAGCTCAGGAATCTCAGCCCTTAGGCATCAGTGAAGTGCAGGAGGGTTGACTGAGCTCTTTTCTCGAGGGCCCTGCCTACCTACTTGCAGGTAGCTGCCCTTTCCTCATCCCTGTAGGAGATGAAAGGTTTTATTTCTAAAGAGATTGAGCCATAGATCTGGATCCAGGATCCCAGGTGATGGGAAGACAGGGACCTTTACTGAAAATAGGAATTGAGAGAACCTCCAGACATACAGACGGCCAACAGGCATGTGATAAGATGCTCAGCATCTCTAATTATTAGAGAAATCCAAATCAAAAGCACAACAAGGTATCACCTCACACTGGTCAGAAAGACCATCACCAAAAAGTCTACAAATAATAAATGCTAGAGAGGGTGTGGAGAAGAGAAGCCTCCTACCGTGCTGGGGGGGATGTAAATTGGTACAGGCACTATGGAGAAGAGTCTGGAGGTGCCTTCAGAAACTGAAAATACTCCACAGAAGACATACAGATGTCTAATAAACACATGAAAAGATGTTCAACATCACTCGTTACTCAGTGCAGTTCAGTCGCTCAGTCGTGCCCGACTCTTTGCGACCCCATAGACTGCAGCACGCCAGGCTTCCCTGTCCATCACCAACTCATGGAGCTTGCTCAAACTCAAGTCCATTGCCATGATGATGTCATCCAACATCACGCGGATGACGTGGTGATGCCATCCAACCACCTCATTATTAGAGAAATGTAAATCGAAACCATAATGAGGTATCACCTCACACCAGTCAGAACGGCCATCATCAAAAAATCTATAAACAATTAATACTGGAGAGGATATGGAGAAAAGGAAACACTCTTGCATTGTTGGTGGGAAAATAAATTGATACAGCCACTATTGCTGTATGGAGAGTCCTTAGGAAACTAGGAATACAGCTACCATATGACCCAACAATCCTACCACGAGGCATATACCCTCAAGAAACCATAACTGAAAAAGACACATGTGTGCCAATGCTCATCGCAGCACTATTTACAATAACCAGGACATGGAAGCAACCTAGATGTCCACTGACAGAGGAATGGATAAAGAAGCTGTAGTGCATATACACAATTACTCAGCCATAAAAAGGAACACATTTCAGTCAGTTCTAACAAGGGAGATGAACCTAGAGGCTATTATACAGAGTGAAGTCAGAAAGAGAAAAACAAACATCGTATATTAACACATACATATGGAATCTAGAGAGATGGTACTGCTGAACTCATCTGCAGGGCAGCAGTGGAGACGCAGACACAGAGAACAGACTTGTGGGCACAGCAGGGGAAGGAGACAGGGGACGAATGGAGAGAGCAGCAATGAGACGCACACATCACCATACGCAAACAGACAGCCAGTGGGGAGTTACCGCCCGACGCAGGGAGCTCAAACCTGGTGCTCTGTGGTCGCCTAGAGGGGCGGAACAGCGCGGGAGGTGGGCGAGTGGCTCAAGAGGGCGGGGACATACACAGTAGCTATGGCTGATTCATGCTGATGTACGGCAGAAACCCACACAATCCGGTAGAGCAACTATCCTCCAATTAAAAATAGAGAAAAATTTTAAAAAATGCCTAGCAGAATGTTTGGCAAACAGTAAATCAGCAAATTTTTAGGATATATATTTTGAAAATGGCATTTTCAATATTTAAATAGATTCATGGGAAAACATGGGACAATGACTCTAATGTATACTTTGATAACAATTTGCAAATTCATTATATCTCATTCTTTAGTACTCTGTAGATAATCACTGAGCAATTACTTAGCAATAAATTCACATCTTACTTAAAGGAAAAAAACCTAAAATAGTGTTACCATATGATCTAGCAACCCCATTCCTTGGCATTTACCTGGAAAAGATGAAAATTGTAATTTGAAAGGATACACACACCCCAATTTTCATAGCAGCAGTATTGACAACAGCCAAACATGGAAACAACTCAAGTGCCCATCAACAGAAACTGGATAAAGTAGATGTGGTAGATATACAGTGGAGTATTATTTAGTGATAAAAAAATGAAATCCTGCCATTTGCAGCAACATGGATGGACCTAGAGATTATCATACGAAGTGAAGTAAGCTAGAAAGAAAAAGACAAATACATACGCTATGTATTTAGATTCTTATATGTAGAATCAAAGAAATAATACAAGTGAATCTATATACAAAACAAAAACACAGAAAACAAACAGACGATTATCAAAAGGGGAGAGAGGGAGGATAAATTAAGACATACAAGATTAATAGATATAAACTACTAATACCACACATAAAACATATGAGCAACAGGATTTACTGTTTAGCCAGGGACTATATTCAATATCTTATAATAACCCATAATGGAAAAGAATCTGAAAAAATACATATATAAAATGGAATTACTTTGCTGTATACCTGAAACTAACACAATATTGTAAATCAAATGAAGTAAGAGTTGCATCTGACTCGTAGCAACTCCATAGACTGTAGCCTGCCAGGCTCCTTGTCCATGGAATTCCCCAGGCCAGAATACTGGAGTGGGTACCCGTTCCCTCCTCCAGGGAATCTTCTCAACCCAGAGATTAAACCCAGCTCTCCTACACTGCAGGCGGATTCTTTACCAGCTGAGCCACAAGGGAAGCCCAAGAATACTGGAGTGGGTACCCATTCCCTTCTCCAGGGGATCTTCCCAACCCAGGGATCGAACTGGGGTCTCCTGCATTGCAGGCAGATTCTTTAAGCCTGTAAATCAGCTATACTTCAATTAAAAAAGATTCTTTAACCACTAGACCACCAGAGAAGTCCCTCAGTCAGCTTTTCAGCTTCCCACACTTAAGTATTAGTGAGACCAAAATTTTTTCATCTTTATTGGATATCTGAATTTCTTATTTACAAATGGTCTATTCACTGTCTTTATTTGTTTTACTTTTCTATTTCCTATAAATTATTAACAGAATTTAAGATAAGCCATTAACTATTTATCTGCCATGTATGTTGAAAATACTTTTCCTAATTTGCGTTTGCCTACTAACTTTGTTTACAGTTTGTTTCCTGGTATACAAAAAATTCAAAATTTTATGTAACAAACCTGAGGCTTCTTTTCCTTTGCAATCCACCCATTTCTGTTGTCTCAGAAAATTTGCCTTATCCTAAAATTAAATATGTGTGTGTATGTTAAGTCATTTTAGCCATGTCCAACTCTGCAACCCTGTGGACTGTAGCCCACCAGGCTCTTCTGTCCATAGGATTCTCCAGGCAGGAATACTGGACTGGGTTGCCATGCCCTCCTCCGGAGGATCTTCCCGACCCGGGGATCAAACCCACATCTCTTATGCCTCCTGTATTGGCAAGCAGGTTCTTTACCACTAGCACCACCTGGAAGCCCAAGATTAAATATATGCTAATACATGTTCTTCTAGTTTTACAGTTCAAAAGTGTTCAATTCTTTAATCAATATGGAATTTACTGAATGTGGTAGGGAGAGTCTAATATTTATAAGTTAATTAATCATCTAGCATAAAATATCTCTCTTTCCTACTGATTTGTCATACCTTCTTTATCAAATATGGAGATCTTATGTATTCTGGAGCCTGTTTTTGAGCTCAGATGTTCACTGTATGTCTCCCCCCTCACACTGCTAAGTTTCTAGTTACAAATAAATAACTAAAGTCCATCAAAACCTCCTGAAATAACTTCATAGTTTCCCATTCTTCCCTTTTTATTTTTTGGCATCCTACTGATTGCTTATCTAAAATAGTTAATTTTTATCAAACACATGTACACGTATTTGAAAATTTTTAGAAACAGGAAAGAATTTTTACATTTTTGAAAAGAAAGAAACTAGGTATACTTTTCTTTCTTATTAATAATACAGTGATCTATTGAATATCTCTGATGGTTTTAATAATTAATTCAACAAATACTATGCACTCTGTGTGAGCCATTTTCCTAGATGCTCAGTATACAAGGCAAGAACAGACAAAAATCCCCTCCTTCGTGACGTTTGCGGTCTGTGGGGAGACAGATGAAAACATGGTAAGTAAACTTTGAGATGCAGTGTATCAGATGGCGGTGAGCACTATGAAGAAAAATAAGCCAAGGAACGGGGATAAGGAATTCTGAACAAGTGACTAGGGATGACCTCAATAAGAAGGTCATGTGAATCAAGAGCTAAAGAAAGTAAAAGAGCCTTTACTTTTCTTCTATAACTTTACAAATGTGTTACTTACATTGCCACCCCCGGTGTATCTTCAGATATATTTTAAGTATATCTTGAATCAACACATTAATCATTCATTGCCTTTCTACTATGATGAGTGAAATGTTAATCTTGACATCTCAAAAGGAACCACTGCCTATTTTAAATATCAAATTCATCATGAGTTTATGGTCTACCAATATACTTACAGGAGTGAAGCAGCCTGTTGGAAATCTTTGAACCGTAGAACGAAATATGAAGCTCCTATATTAAAAAAAAAAAAGATACGATTTTCCAAACATATTTTTAAATGTAAGGATCTTTAACATATTCTTATTAAATATTTTAAAATGCTAATCTGAATATAATGGGCATAAATGAGGTTTAAAAGTGATTAGTGTTGGCTGTTAAGTATGTAAATAGAAACGCATGAGTGAAATTAGTAAAAGCAACTTAATCAGTACTTAGTTACCTGGAAGCTTGCTTGGGAACTGGTGGAGGAAGCAGCTCGTATTGCCCTGGTGAAAGCTTAACTGACTACACAGAACAGACAAGGACACCAATAAAAGATTAACAGAGGTCCCAGACTCACTTTGTTATCTATCGTTCATATAATTTATTTTATGACCATACCAACATTATATCATTTATTTTCTATTTTAAGAATGGAAAAGGTATATTTTCAAAGGTAGAGCTTCACAACACTCAACAGATACTCGCTTTTCATGGTGAATTTTATGACAGTACACCTGCAGTGGTATGTAGAAAAATGTTGTACAATTAATCACATTTTAAGTATACTTGATTCAACAAATCCAATCGACCACAAAATAGTGAGCCTGCTCTGCTGGTAAAGAACTACTAGGAGTGGCGGGAAATACAGGCCATGTTCTCATAATACATAAACAATTCTAACATAAAACACTGTAACCAATACTAAAAGTTAAAGACTGGACATCTGGGGGTAGAGAGAGATTAACCCAACTGGGTGACGCATAGCTAACATCACATACTCAGTGGTGAAAGGCTAAAAAGCTGTTCCTCTGAGTCCAGGAACAGAGTAGGGGTGCCTAAGTCTCCATTCCTATTCAACATAGCACTGGACGTCCTAGGGAGTAATTCTGCAAGAAAACGAAATAAAAGGTATCCAAATTGTAAAGGAAGTAGTAAAATTGTCCCTGTTTGCAGATGATCTTACATGATCTTACATATAAAATACTCTAAAGAACTCCATGCTTCCCAGGTGACTCAGTGGTAAAGAATCTGCCTGCCAATATAGACATACAGGTTTGATCCCTGGGTTGGGAAGATCCCTTGGAGAAGGAAATGGCAACCCACTCCAGTATTCTTGCTTGGGAAATCATGTGGACAGAGGAGACTGGTGAGCCACAGTCCATGGGTTCACAAAAGAGTCCATGGGTTCACAACTTAGCAACTAAACAACAAAGAACTCCACCAAAAAACTGTTTGAACTAATGACAAAATCAGTAAAGCTGCAGGATACAAAAACAACACAAAAATCAGTTGAGTTTATACACTAATAATGAACTATCTAAAAAAAATTAAGAAAACAAGCTCATTTACAATAGCATCAAAAATGTAACGTAGTTAGGAATAAATCTGACTAAGGAGATGGAAGATGGGTACACTGAAAAGTATAAGACACTGATGAAAGAAGTTGAAGACACAAATAAATGGAAAGATATACCATGGCTATGGATTCAAAGAATTAATACTGCTAAAATATCCAAATTATCCAAAGCAGTCTACAGATTCAGTGCAATCCCTAGCATAAAACAGCATTTTTTCAAAGATATAGAAGAAACAACTCTAAAATCAATATAGAACCACAAAGGGCCCCAGATAATCAAAGCAATCTTGAGAAAGAACAAAGCTGAAGGCATCACACATTCTGATTTCAAACTATACTGCAGAGCTACAGTAATGAAAACAGTATGATACTAGCATAAAAACAGACACATAGACTAATGGAACAAAATACAGAGCCCAGAAATAAATCCAGACAGAAATGGCCAACTAATCTTGACAAGGGCACCGAGAATACACAATAAGGAATCTACAGTCTCTTCAATAAATGGTATCTGGGAGACTGGAGATCCATGTGCAAAAAACAAACTTAGACCCTTCAAAATTATTGAATGCTTAAGTGTAACATGCTGCTGCTGCTGCTGCTAAGTCACTTCAGTCATGTCCGACTCTGTGTGACCCCAGAGATGGCAGCCCACCAGGCTCCCCCGTCCCTGGGATTCTCCAGGCAAGAACACTGGAGTGGGTTGCCATTTCCTTCTCCAATGCATGAAAGTGAAAAGTGAAAGTGAAGTCACTCCTCAGTTCAGTTTAGTCGCTCAGTCGTGTCCGACTCTTTGCGACCCCATGAATCGCAGCATGCCAGGCCTCCCTGTCCATCACCATCTCCTGGAGTTCACTCAGACTCACGTCCATCGAGTGAGTGATGCCATCCAGCCATCTCATCCTCTGTCATCCCCTTCTCCTCCTGCCCCCAATCCCTCCCAGCATCAGAGTCTTTTCCAATGAGTCAACTCTTCACATGAGGTGGCCAAAGTACTGGAGTTTCAGCTTTAGCATCATTCCTTCCAAAGAAATCCCAGGGCTGATCTCCTTCAGAATGGACTGGTTGGATCTCCTTGCAGTCCAAGGGACTCTCAAGAGTCTTCTCCAACACCACAGTTCAAACGCATCAATTCTTCGGCGCTCAGCCTTCTTCACAGTCCAACTCTCACATCCATACATGACCACTAGACAGCATACTAAAAAGCAGAGACATTACTTTGCCAACAAAGGTCCGTCTAGTCAATGCTGTGGGTTTTTCCAGTAGTCATGTATAGATGTGAAAGTTGGACTATAAAGAAAGCTGAGTGCCGAAAACTGATGCTTTTGAACTATGGTGTTGGAGAAGACCCTTGAGAGTTTGTTGGACTGCAAGGATATCCAACCACTCCATCCTAAAGGAGATCAGTCCTGGGTGTTCATTGGAAGGGCTGATGTTGAAGCTGAAACTCCAATACTTTGGCCACCTGATGTGAAGAGCTGACTCATTTGAAAAGACCCTGATGCTTTTCAAGATTGAGAGTAAGAGGAGAAGGGGACGACAGAGGATGAGATGGTTGGATGGCATCACCGACTCAATGGACATGAGTTTGGGTAGACTCTGGGAGTTGGTGATGGACAGGGAGGCCTGGTGTGCTGCAGTTCATGGGGTCGCAAAGAGTCGGACACGACTGAGTGACTGAACTGAACTGCGCACTTTGGTGGAAACATCAAATGGTATGGCCATTATGGAAAACAGTATGGAGATTCCTCAAAAATCAAAAACAAAACTACCATATCATCCAGCAGTCCCAATTCCGGGTATATATCCAAAGGAAACAAAATCAATACTTGGAAGAGATATCTTCAGCTGTACATTCACTGCAGCATTAGTCACAACAACTGAGCTATGGAAATAAACCAGGTGTCCCTCCATGGTTGAATGGATAATGAAACTGTGATATATAGTCCCTTACTGTATATATTATATTGTTCAGCCATTAAAAGAAAAGGAAATCCTAGCATTTGCAACAACATGGATGAACCTGGAGAGCATTATTCTAAGTCGAATAAGCCAAACAGAGGAAGACGAATACCATTTTGTAACACTTACGTGTGGAATATGAAAGGGTTGTACCCATAGAAACAGAGGGTAAAATGGTGGTTCCAGGAGCTGACAGATGAGGGAAATGGAGAAATGTTGGTCAAAATACAAACTTTATTATAAGATAAATAAGTTCTGGAGATATAATACACAGCATAGTGACTATAGTTAATAATACTGTATTATACACTTGAGAATTGCTAGGAGAGTAGATCTTATGCATTTTTATCACACACACACACACAATGGTAACTGTGTGAGGTGATCAATGTGTTAATTAACTTGACTGTGGTAATCATTTCACAATTTATACATATATCAAATCATGTTGTACACCTTAAATATGTTCAATTTTATTTGTCAGTTATACCTCAGTAAAGCTGGGTGAGGGGGAGAAATAAATAAATCTAAATGGGTGATATAAAGATGGTAAAGACAGCAAGATTTGAGTTTTCTTTAAAGAAAGGTAAGACTTCCTTAAGTGGGGCAAGGGGGAGATTCTAAGAAGGAAGAACACTGTAGAACAGACTGTCTCTCTGCCCACTGTGAAACTTGTTACAAACTACCTGGATAGCTCCATTATCCCTGGGTCTGTGGATGTCAGCCCAGAGTAAGAGAAGTAAGGGAGAGTTAGGAACTGGTAAGCATAGAACTGGTAAACTGGCTCTGTGAAGGGAGGGATGGAGAAAAAGAAAGAGAATGAGAAGCCAGGGGAAGACAGATGGGAACTTCCTGTGTTCAAAGAGTTGGCAGGCAGGAGGTGAATCCTTCTCAAAACGGACACTCTTCTTCCACCCCTATTAATTTAAAATCAGATTTAAAAATACAATACTGCTCTTGTTGGAAACGAGACATTCATATCCTGGTGTTATCTGCCTCATGTAAGTTCACCTATTGTATCTGACCCTACAGCTATCTTTCATATATTAATACAGAATTTTGACTGCAGAGGCATTTTCTGTGGATTCAGTGATAAGAACAGTAAATACAAATTTTATGATGAAATAGACACAATGTCCTAATGCACCTGTGCATTGTTCATTGCTCACTTGACAGAATAAACACCTAGGGAACATAGGTATTTATTATTATTACTATTATTATTATATGCTGGAAGCATAGAAATGTATTTTAAGCAGGGGGCTTACTTGGGGGGACACAGCATTCTACTTCTTGATTTTGATGACGATGACACAGGTATTTGCTTTCTATTTACTTTACACTGTGAATGTACACTTCATGCTCCTTGCTCTCTGCTCCCTCTCTCTCCCACTCAGGCACATTATATACACATACACAGGAGGAGAAGGAAGAAAGAGAACTGAAAAGTGAGGGGGGAAAAAAAAACTTTAAAGCCACTGTTTTTTCATCTATACTCAGCAATTGCATAAGATTTTTTTCAATGAAGCAATCATGGAAAAACTCTTAGCCTTACTCTAGAAAGGAATACTGGTTATCCATAGCTTCTTTATTTGTCCTACTTTACTTGGCATTGACCATTCTTTGCTATTTAATATAGCTGAGGGAGGACTAAGACTTTTCCAGGAAGTCTTAAATACTCAGCTGCCTTACATAAGAGATTGCTTCTCTGTGCATCACTGAACATGTTGCAAACTATCTGGAGGGCTCCCTTGTCCATATATGTAATGCATGTTTGCATGCATGCATTTATATATAGTAAGTACATCTTACTCTAATTCCTACATATGCTTCTTCATTCCTCACTTGTAATGTAAGGCTCAGAGAATCTAGACAATATGTCCATAAAAACAGCTGATCCTAGTTAATTAATGTTTCAATCCATGCTGATTAGGCACTCAGAAATCCTGCAGAAGCTTGGAGTCATAGAAAAAGACAAGAAGCTATTAGTGTGGATATGTATTTCAGTTGTCTTGTAACAACTCCAACAAGGTCAGAAAATTGGGGTAAATTAAAAGATCCAACCCTACTCATTAGGATGACATAGGAAAATGCTCTAATTTCATTCTTTCACACGTAGTTGTCCAGTTTTCCCAGCATCAATACTAAAGAGACAGTCTTTTTCCCACTGTATATTCTTGCATCCTTTGTTGTAACTTAATTAACTGTAAAGGCATGGTTTTATTTCTGGGCTCTCTATTCTGTCCCATTTATCTATGCCATTACTATGCTGTTTTGATCACTGTAACTTTGCAGTATAGTCTGAAATCAGAGAGGGTGATAACTCTGGCTTTGTTGTTTTGCCTTAAGATTGCTTTCACTATTCAGGGTCTTTTGTGGTTCCATATATATTGTAGGATTATATTCTAGTTATGTAAAAAAAAAAAAAGTCATGGGTGTTTTGACAGGTATTATATTAAATCTATAGATTGATTTGGGTAGTACAGACATTTTAACTATATTAACTCTTCTGAACAATGAACATGGGATATCTTTCCATTTCTTTGTATCATGATGCATGGGAAAGATTCAAAATATATTTCAAAGAAAAAAGAAAAGGTCTGATTTCTGCTAATGGCAGGCTAGGTTATTTGGATGATGAACCTTCCCACTGTAGACAACTACTAGAAATGAGGGTCAACATATACAAAATAAACAAGAGCTTTTAACGAGATATGAAACTGATAATAAAGTCATAAGGAATATAAGATCCCTACACCAAGAGGTGGGCTTCCCAGGTGTCGCTAGTGATAAAGAATCCACCTGCCAAGACAGGAGACATCAGAGATTCAGGTTCTATCCCTGGGTCAGGAAGATCCCCTGGAGAAGGGCATGGCAACCCACTCCAGCTTTCTTGCCTGGAGAGCCCCAGGGACTGAGGAGCCTGGAGGGCTATAGACCGTGGGGTCGCAAAAGAGTCAGACACAACTGAGCAACAACAAAACCAAGAGATAGCAAGAAACCAGAGATACAAATGGCCTAGTTTTGCTCAGAGGATTTAAGTTGGTCCAGACTAAACTCAGCAGAGGAACAGACCTGGATTTGAGTGAACTTTAGAGCCCTAGAAGAATCCAGAGGCCAAAGCCTGAATCATCAATGATCGTGATCTAGTGGGAGTCCCCACAGAAACTGGAGAACCTAAAAGGGAGTTTCCTGAAAGCCACCCTCCCACCTCACCCCAGTGCTAAGGGGAGTACAGAAAGAGATGTCTTGGTGCTAAGCAGAATTGAGACAACAGGGAGAAATCCATCCTTGAAAGAGTGTAACCGTGGGCTGGTTCCTTTCATGGATTCTGGCCCAAATTCCCATCACTAGAGTGACCCAAGAATATATAAGCAGTGTATTTTAAGTGGCACCACCCTAAATATTAGCAGAAACCAAAAACAAATGTTTTCTGAAGGAAAAACACTTTCATTTTAGGGAATCCATGGAAACAACCTTTCAGGGGCAATGAACAATGTACAAAGATAATCACATATCCAGGGAAATAAAATGATGAAGGCCCAGTCAGATTTCAGAAATACAAGCAATCAATTCATTCCATGCATTCAACAAATATTAGGCCGTCATAAAGCTTTACTCTCATGGGAGGAGGCAGACAACAAATAATAAATGCAAACTGTAAATAAATTATATAGTATACTGATGGCTCTAGGTTCTAAGGAAACAAAAGAGGAGGGCAGGAAAGTTCAGGGGTGTCAGATGGCCAATTTAAATGAAGCTCATTGAGAAAGTGACCCTTGAACAAAGATTTGAAGATGGAGAGGGAATAAGTCACATGGATATCTGTGATAAGAGCATTCCAGATGAAAGAAGATCCGTTGCAAAGACACGAGGTTGGATTGGGAGTAGCAAGTTCAAGAAGCAGCCCAGAAGAGGCCACTGGTCAGGACCAGAATGAGGGGAGACACAAGAGTTGAGGTCAAAGATGAAGCCAGTTCACCATCAACCTGCTGGCCTTGAAAAGAGCCACTCAGAGATCACACCCACTGTTACAAAGAGTAAACCTAGAGGTTCTCAATCAAATGTTTTTTTTTTTTTACTTCCCTCCTTCCCCAGGGGACATTTGAACAATGTCTGAAGACAGTTTTGGTTGTTGCAACTGGGACATATGCTTAGTCGCTCAATCGTGTCCAACTCTTTGCGACCCCATGGACTGTAGCCCACCAGGCTTCTTTATCCATGGGGATTCTCCAGGCAAGAATACTGGAGTGGGTTGCTATGCCCTCCTCCAGGGGATCTTCCCAACCCAGGGATTGAACCTAGGTCTCCTGCATTGTAGGGCAGATTCTTTACTGTCTAAGCCATCAGAGAAGAACAACTGAGAGCAGGGGGCTGCTAACTGGCATCGAATTATCCTGAAATGCTGTTAAACATCCTACAAAGCATAGGACTGCCCCCTACCACAAAGAATTATCCTGTCCAAAAAGTCAACAGAGCCAAGGGTGAGAAAGCCTGAATTTGACATAAAACAGAGAAGTCAAAACAACAACTGGATATACAAGCCTGGAGTTCAACAGAGAAGTCTGGGCAGGAGATATACATTTGGAAATCACAAACAAACAGCTGGTGTTCAAAGCCTTGAGACTAAATCAGATCAGCAGGGAGTGAGAGCAGATGGGGAAGAGGTATGCATGCCCGGGCCTCCAAATGGAAGAAGGCAAGAAGGAGGGGCTGAACAAGCCAAAAGGCTGAGAAGAGAAAAAAAGAATGAGGATTGAGGAGGAGGTGTTTAGGATTTGAAAAGAAGAACGATGTGAGAGAAACCTACCTCAGGAGAATGGGAGAGTAAACAGATTAGGGACTGAACAACAACTGTACCCATGGGTATAAAGAATTGAAAAGGAGACTAGTCATGCAGCTATACAAATGCAGGTCCAAGTTCACAGAGAGATCTGACCAGGGTTGTGACTTTGCCAAACAAGTAAGATGAGCCATCAAGAGGTCAAGGAATTGAGGTTGTGTGCAGGGAGTAACTCTAATGATTAACTATGGAACTTAAGCTTTGAAAGGAAGGAAAATATCAGCAAGTTGAGAGGCAATGAAAGGTGGTAGTGTAAGCAGATAGGGTCTTGGACAGACACATGCTGCACGCACATGCACACACTTGCACAAGCTGGTCCAGAGCCTGTGGATGGTGGGGACACCCAGGGGATGACAGTGATTCGAGGCCTTGAGAGCAGCATCAGTAATTCTTCCTTCTCTGCTCTTTGGCTGGGTTGTATCTTTAGGTTCAACATCCACCAACAGGCAAACCCATTTTTCCAGTAACAGCAGGATCAATGGGTTGTAGACTGGTGGGAACAGAAAAACTGTTGAGGCTGGGATGCCAGAGTGAGCAAGGCAGAAGATCTGGGGACAGTGATCATAGTGCAACGCATGCAACTGAAATTAAGGATGGCTGAAATGATTGGTGCTGAAAAAAATCTAAGGAGTGAGTGGCTGAAGTGAAGAAGAGGTCAAAACACTGAGAAGCCAGATTGTTGGAAAATCATCATCATCTCTGAATGTACTGAAATTATGACAAGAGTAGTAGAAAGAGTGACAGGGAGCAAAGGAGCTAAAATCATCCACAAATAAGGTAGAGTAAGTAACCCAGGGGTTAGCAACACTGGGGAAAGTCAGGTCATAAAACCACATACTGTAGAGAAATGGTCCCACTTTTGAATATTTGAATATGCATTCTAAAATAAAAATACACTATTTCTCTGATAAGAAAAAAAAATGATTGTAAAAATTTTAGGTCCATATCAAATACTCTTTGGAAAGAGCCAGATAGAGATGAGTATATACACAGACATGGGGCTTCCCTAGTGACTCAACTTTAAGTAAAGAACCCACTTGCAATGCAGAAGACTGCCCACAATGCAGGAGACGTGGGTTCGATTTCTGGGTTGGGAAGAGTCCTTGGAGAAGGAAATGGCAACCCACTCCAGTATTCTTGCCTAGGAAATCCCATGGACAGAGGAGCCTGGCGGGCTACAGTCCATGGTGTTGCAAGAGTCAGACACGACTGAGTGACTAAACCACCACCATGCACAGACACACACACGTTAAAATATAAATATAAACACACAGATGATTCTTCAATACAGATTCTGTAGCTGAATCATATGCTTCAGAATAAAGGTGTTAAAAATAGTAAAAATTTTCTTACAAATAAAGAATAGCATTAATGAGGTATAACGGGACTATTCTATTAAGAATTATGAAGCTTGAGAATGCTGATCTTAGTAAATAAAAATAATGTATACTGTATCTACCACCTTGAATTCAAATGACTGTTTTACTGAGTTCTGCCATTAAAAAATCAGAATTATGAATTTTATTGGCGAGTAAACAGTTACATCCGAATATCTCTCCTCTTGTGAATATGTTATCATATACCTTTGAAATAGAAAATTAGGAAAACATTTAATTCTTCTAGTTTCTGGAGCTCAAGCCTTTCTTGGAGGTGGAAGAGAGAGGAGAAAGAAAAAAAAGAAATAAGGAAAGTACTTTTAGAACATTTTATCCATCTCTCTGGATAAGCCAAATTCTTTTGCTCTTTTAAAGCATTAAATTTTGCCTAATACCAACCATCTATTTTTTCTTCTCTCAGCAGTGGGCCTGTGTCTACCTTCAGAAACCCAAAAAAGTCAGAAGAGAGGAAGCAGAAGGGAAGTAAATGGTGGAGAAGGCTGAGGAAGAATGATTTTTGCAAAGGAGGTGGCCAAGATGATTTCACATATTCGCCTAGTTACCTGATACCAAGCCATAAAAGTCTATGTATAATTCAGTGCTTGTATTCATCCACTGAACCGAACAGGATAAGATTTACCCTGTGAACATTTATCATTCTGTCCTGTTTCAAAGCCATAATTTGCAAAGCCCTAGGAAGGGTTCATTGCTTGGACACAACATGGGTTCATTTTGCTGAAGATTTCTTGTCCATTCTAATAACCACAACCCCTTCCATTCAATTCAACCTCCAAGAGGCAATGCATCATCTCAGATTCTGGTCATATTATCCTGATAAGGTTGTAAAGACTGACACATATTATTAGCTCCTCTATAAATAGAAGATATTAAGGCCCAAAGTCCCAAATGACAAAGTCCATGTCTCAACTCCACCCTTCTTGTGAAGTGCCTCCTTTGGGTTCCACCCCCTGAAACCCTGCCCCTCATTCAAGACCAGAGGCATAAGGTAGACTGGAAAGAGCACCAAATTGGGGCTCAGAAGCCCTTAGTTACAAGTACAGCTTGCCTATACAAACATAAACATGGAAAACAAACACGGTTACCAAAGGGGACAGCAAGGAAGGGAGGGGTAAATAAGGGGTTTGGGATTAATATATACACAATATTATATATAAAATAGATAACCAAACAAGGACCTATAGTACAGGGAACTATACTCAATATTTTGTAATAATCTATAAAAGAATCTGAAAAAGAATAGATAGACGTATAACTGAATCACATTNCTGAAACTCCAATACTTTGGCTACCTGACGCGAAGAACTGACTCACTGGAAAAGACCCTGATGCTGGGAAAGATTGAAGGCAGGAGAAGGGGACGACAGAGGATCAGATGGCTGGATGGCATCACTGACTCGATGGACATGAGTTGGAGCAAGCTCCGGGAGTTGGTGATGGGCAGGGAAGCCTGGCATGCTGCAGGCCATGGGATTGCAAAGAGTCAGACACGACTGAGTGACTGGACTGGACTGAACTGATATATGTATGTATAACTGAATCACTCTGCTGTCCACCTGAAGCTAACACAGCCCTATAAGCCAACTATGTTGTTCAGTCGCTAAGTCATGCCTGAGACTTTGCAACCCCATGGACTGAAGCACGCCAGGCTTCCTTGTCCTTCACTATCTCCTGGAGTTTGCTCAAATCCATTTCCTTGAGTCGGTGATGCTATCTAACGATACTTTAATCAAAAATAATAACAAAATAAAATTGGGTCACCATAAAGAAGCATTGCCTTCTTTATAAGCAATGTACCTTGGAACCAGTTACTTCATCCCTATTCACCTCAGTTTTCTCATCTGTAAAATGGGGGTGACATCCATCTTGCCTATTTCAGAATGCCTGGGAAGAACTACTAACAGAATATATGTGGAAGCTTGTAGTAAATTATTAAGAGCCACAGGAATGTTATATATTATCCAAGGTCCAACTTCAGCCCTACTCAATCCAGGGAGCGTTCTAGCCTTTCAATCCCACCTTCACTGAGCTCTCTCTAGGCCTTTCCTGCTATACCATTTATCTCAGCACTTGATCTCTTTGCTCTTGTATTGTTACTTAAATATTTCTATGTCAGGAACATCTTCCCTTTAGAGAACGTAGCCCAGGGCTGTAAGAAGCAGTGCTCAGTATCCTTAATGTCATGCATGAACTGGTAGAGCTTAGAGTACAACCTGACTCTACTGATATCATAATGCTCATTTCTGCAAGAAATTCTTGCAAAAGCTTTCCTATGGTGTATAGTCATATTCACACTCTAATATGAGGACTACTCACTGAAAGGCAGTTTTCTCTTTAAAAAAAAAGAGGACATAGCATATTAACTGCTTGAAGAGACCAGAAGCATGATCCCATCATAGATAAGAGCCCAAGTCAGCGGAATCCTACCAAGAGTCCCCAGCAAGGGAAAAAAAATTTCCCATGTCCACGTTAGGCTGAGAAGGGAAACATCTTGCTAGTGAAACATATTTGCAAGTGAAGCACGCTTTGTTTGATTTCTGGAAGAAATAAGGCATCCTATAGATTTTCAGTTTCTCCTGGGGAAGATACAGTCTAAGTATAGAGAATATTTTCCTCTGGGCCTCTGGATAGCTTTCCTACACAAAGCCAACTGCTACTAGCACTTTACCTGATCTCTGAAAACCAGCATGCTGGGACTTGACCGCGGTTTGTCCTTAAATGAGTAAGTGGCCACTTGCTTCTTTAACAAGTCCAAGAAGTCAGGAGGCATGTACTGGGGAAGGTCATTTAGCACCGGATCATTTCTTTGCAAAAGAGGTGGTTTTCGCCTTCCTTCATTTTTAAAATTGTAGGTTGCTATCACTGGATTTAACAGGGATTCTTCAATAAAAGTTTTCAAGTGGTAAGTGCCTGGATTAGGAGTGTTCTGTGGAGAATTGATATCATTTTTCAAGTTAGTATGTAAACTGGTAACATCTTCTAAAGCATCATTCTTTCAAAGGTCACTCCTAAGTAGCATTTCTCTTTGTTTTACTTAGAGAAATGTTTTAATAAAATTCCATCAAGTAAACACTCCCCACAGAACAACATTTCAAGACAATCATGATTTCCTTTCTGCGACAATTGCTTAACTATAGCAAATGGGTTATGGCCATAGGTAAAGCTTTACCTTTTTAAAAAGTAGCCTCAAAGATACTTAAATTTGAGATTCTATTTGACTATCAATGTCAGGTCTCTCATAAGAACCCTCTGGATAAGTTTCGTGACTAAATAGAAGTTATCCTACTTCAGCTTAGTAGATAGATACCATGTGTTTCTTTCTAACCCTCGAGTGGGAAGCTACAGGATAATAACACGAGATTGAGGAGGAACTGGCAGAACATATGGTCTAATTAGTCCAATAAGAGGTTTGGGACTTTCAAATCACAACCACAGTATGGCTGAACGGCCAGGCCCAACAGTTTAGTCACTGCTGCTTTTGTGGCCATCTTCCCACTGAGCACTCGACTCAGCTATACCATTAGAATTAATTCAGTTCCAAAGAGGGTTTGGTCCCTAGCACCCCTCTGTTATGGAAAGGTGTGAATAGAAAATATTTCTGCCATACAGAAATAAGGTATCTTGAGAGAAGGATCCTTCTGGTCAGCTTTCCTTGCTTTCACACATTGACCATGTTAACACAAGCTATCATAGGCTCTTACTTTTTGAAGAAGTAAGATAAAAACTGAAGTCAAACACCTCTCCAGAATGTGTAAGCTTAGTTGGCTTTATCAAGATAACCTGTAGTGTAAAACACCTAGACTACTATAGTTGTTTTACTTCCAAGCTTTTACTGCATTGAAAGTTTAGTTTCTCAGTCATGTGCTGATACTAAAATTATAAATATAAAATGAGCCCAGGTAGATTTGAACAACCACTGTTTCCTTAAAATTAAGTATTAGTGATTTAAAAGGTCAGACTCAAATACTGATTCAAATAGGAAGGGATGAAAATATACATACCGTTAATGCTATTCTCCACCATCCTTCTCTTTCAAAAGATGATGACTTCTGGGTTGGTTTCTATTAATAAACGTAAAAATGTGCTTATTCATTTGGGAAGTGATCACTAGAAGTTAAATATCACTTATAAAACATGTACTTGAAGAAACTGATACTGTATGAAACTGGTCACCCTGAATGAAAACAAGAGCTCCATAATCAATTTTGCCTATAATATTTCCTTAAATTGCTATTTTAAGATCTTAAGTGCTTTTTAAGTATCTACATTGCCTTTGGGTAAATTAGAGTAATAAACATCCCCATCAGAGGACGAGATGGTTAGATGGCATTACCGAATCAATGGCATCACACGCTGGATGGAGTCTGAGGAAGCTTCAGGAGTTGGTGATAGACAGGGAAGCCTGGCGTGCTGCAGTCCATGAGGTCGCAGAGTCGAACACGACTGAGCAACTGAACTGAACTGAAACGTCCCCATCTCACCAAGATGTCATAAGAGTAATTAGGTGACAAAATCTGGTGCTCTTAGGAAGCAAAGCAGAGAAGGCAATGGCACCCCACTCCAGTACTCTTGCCTGGAAAGTCCCATGGACAAGGAGCCTGGTAGGCTGCAATCCATAGGGTCACTAAGAGTAGGACGCAACGGAGCGACTTCACTTTCACTTTTCACTTTCATGCATTGGAGAAGGAAATGGCAACCCACTCCAATGTTCTTGCCTGGAGAATCCCAGGGACAGGGGAGCCTGGTGGGCTGCCGTCTATGGGGTCGCAGAGTCAGACATGACTGAAGCAACTTAGCAGCAGCAGCAGAAGCAAAGAGTTATGTAAACCCAAAATTGTATAATTGTTATTATGATTTATGGCTCAGGGAGCTCAAGGTAAAAATGTATAGACATCCAATTAATGTAATATTGGGGCTCAAATTCCTGGCCATATTGCAAATGTTGAAAGTGCCATTTTCTAGATTTCCATATGCTATGACTTGGGCTTGAACTCCAGCTCAGCGACTATCTAGGTGCACTAGGCAAGTTAACCCTCATGAACCTCAGCTTCCTTTTAGCAGGATTAACAAAAGGTACCAGAGCGGGCACGAAAATAAGGCATCATAAAGACCTGTACCCACAACCAGGACTCAGTAAGTGGTGGCTTTTATTTTTAATACCTTATCTGCCAAGAAAATTATTCTGGTGCTTCACTGTCAAGTGAGGACAACAGAACGCAGCTGCTTGGTTTTTTCCTTTTGTTATTTCCACTAGGCAAAATCGTTAAAATACTGAGTTTTACTTTCATTTAGAATGCTTTTTTATTGCTATGAAATACAGGTCATCTCAAGCAACAAGGCATTAAAAATAATAATCTAATCAGTAAACTGATATAATTCATTCTTCCTAACATATATCCACATATAAGGAACCCTGGGCTTCAGTTTTACTATGAAACATAGGCATTTCTCTGAAAATACATTGCTTCATATGCACTGCTAAGTCTGAATTTCTTCCTATACATTCCCTTTATTAGATTTATGTTGAATCTTCTCTGTTGCACATTTATAGTCACAGAAATTGAAGTTTTTCAGGCAAGTTAAGACAGGTCTCCACCACTACCTCAGTTCAGTTCAGTCGCTCAGTCGTGTCCGCCTCTTTGGGACCTCATGAATCGCAGCACACTAGGCCTCCCTGTCCATCACCAACTCCCAGAGTTCACTCAAACTCATGTCCATCGAGTCAGTGATACCATCCAGCCATCTCATCCTCTGTTGTCCCCTTCTCCTCCTGCCCCAATCCCTCCCAGCATCAGGGTCTTTTCCAATGAGTCAACTCTTCACATGAGGTGGCCAAAGTACTGGAGTTTCAGCTTCAGCATCAGTACTTCCAGTGAACACCCGGGACTGATCTCGGGTGGACTGGTTGGACTGGTTGGACCTTGCACCACTACCTAGGACCAGGGAAATGAAGTGGGAAGAAGGGAGAAGTAAACATGACACATCTGAAGGAAGGTACCTGGCAGCTGCTGTTTTGTTTAGCCCAAGACAGGTGACCTCAACTTCCCCTGTCTCCTACTTCATATTCACTTCAGGGGTGAATTACTTTACACGAGTTAGGCTAAACATCCCTTGCCCAAATTTATTTAAAAACTAAACAAGACAGTTTCAAATATTTTATAAATACTACAGTAGGAAGCAAGGCAAAAACGTGTCCAATAGCCCAAGGAAGGAAAAACCCATTCTCTCGGCAGACGTTGAGGGAGGGAGGGAGGGAAAAGAAGTAATCTATTAACCCTGTTAAAGCAGTTGTCCAGCGCAAGTAGCAGTGGGTTAAGACAGGGGTGGAGGGTGGGAAAAGGGACAGGAAACAAAGGACGAAGGGGAAAGGTAAGTGAGAGCTAGGCAACAGAAAAGCAAACGAAGGGCACTCAATGATCAGGAAGAAAGGACCGCAGGCGTAGGCGTGGAGGTAGGAAACGGAGGGGCACAAGGACCCAGGATTAGAGACAGCTGGTGTTTTTGGCGGAGCCCAGCAAGGGGAACAGTGTCTTGAGAATTGAAGGCAGGGAAGGCAGGCGGTTCCGAGGCCAAGGCAGAAGCCCCATGCCTCAGGTCTTCCTTACTGCGGTGGAGGTGATGGCGATAGACTGATCCATTGCTGCCTCTTCACTCTAGGCCGAGGCTGGCGTCCGGTTGCCAGGAGGCGCCTGGGTCTGCCGGCTCCCGAGCATGCGCAGCCAGTAGGTTTGGCTCTGCTGGTGGGGGAAGGGAGGCAGGCACGCACTTGGAGGGCCCGCGCCAAGCCTAGCAAAATCGGTCGAGACCGTCACCCATGTGCATGGTAAGAAAATCTCGAGGGCTCAGGAGTCACCATGAGCCTGCGCTAAGGAGGCTTGTAAAGGAGCTAGAGCATCCCACGATCTCCATCAGCCCTTTCCCCCATGCTAGGAGATAGCATGCTTAAGGAAAAATCAACCTTAGCATCCACTTTCCAAGATTGTTTCTAAACTCCTCCAGAAGGAAATTTCTGGGTGTCACTGCTTTGAGAAGTGCAGTGAGCTCTGGATACAACATTCTGTGAAACCACGGACCACCCTTTACCCTCTGTATAGACCCTTTTCATTGTCAGTCTATCTTGGCTGTAGCTCCTTAACCTATACACATTTCCATCTTTAAAACCAAACGTCCCCTCAACCTTAATAGTTTGATTTTGTGGAATACCTGCTGTGTTCCAAATACTTCACATGTATTTAATCCTCAGAATAACCCTGTGAATTAGGTATCAATCCCATTTTATGCAGGAGGCAAACAGGCTTCCTTGGACAGTATAGCACAGCAGACTCTGAATCACACAACAGTGGCAGAACCGAGTTCAAATCCAGGCCTGACTCCAGTGCCCTCAACAGTCCACTATATCATGGAGTTTCTGGTTCCTGTCACAAACTTTCAAGAGTAGTGTAGATTCATTTCTTTCCTCACCTGCCCCGTACTTCCCTGAAACCATTACTCTGATATCACACACCTTTAAGTTAAAAACTGCACTTAGTAAATAGCCAGTTATTCAGATGCCAAAACCAAAGGGGATTTCTCAAGCTCTTAGCAAGCTTGACTTCAGTTCATCACTGCATTGATTCCTTTTCCATCCTTCTTGAAGCCCTCTTCTCCCTTACCAGGATTTGTATTTGCGGATTTAGTTTGTCTATAAAGAAGTGAAATATATTGGTACCCACATGGGGCAATTATGATTAACTTCATTGAAACCTGGAACAGTCTTGGCACAATGCATTCAATAATCATTGCCTTTAGAACAAAAGCAAAATTTACAATCTAGTCTCATCTTACCATTAGAACCTCCTGATCTAATGTATACTTACAAATCCCAAACATGCCACCCACCATGTCTCCCCAAATGCTGACCCTTCTGCTTGAAATGCTATTCCGTTCTTCATGGTCTGGCAACCCTCAAGGGTCAGCCCCTCTAAGTCTCCTGAAGGACCTTGTGCCTTCTTTATTGAGGACTCACTGTGACAAATCATGTCTCCCCTAATTTGAAACATATCCAAAACAGGTTTTTGTCCTAATTCTCAGCACTTTCAACACTGTTTTTTTATAAGTTAAAACCAGAAAATGGACTATAGCAGCACTTCTCAAATGTGCACATGAAGTATCTGGAAATATTGTTAAAATACAGACTGAGATTCCCTGACAAGTTCTCACAGGTAATCGTGTGGGTGACTTTTCTGGGTAGCAAGAGAGGACACCATTAAACTTCTCCTAAAATACTGAGGCTGTTCAATAAATTCATTTAACAAAGCCTTAAAAATAGGCAAAAGGTTAGGAGGAGCCAGGCACCAGGTTTGAAATAAAAAGCTGAAGTTATAAGACCAAGAGACAAGTAAAATACAGAACTTTCACCAAAAGTGATTAAGCCAGTCCATTACTGTGCCTCATTTTACTTTCTTATTTTGACTGAGCCTGTAAAACTGGCTCAGCAGACTAGGGACTAGTACCCTAGAGACTGAATACAATGAAAGGTACAGAGAAGTCCAGAAACCCATAGAAGGTATGAAAATATAAGGGAACACCTAGATGAGAAAATAGTTTTGGGTACTGCAAAAATAGAAACAGCATGGGTCAATGATTTCAAGGACTTTGCCAATAAAACAGACTATGTAGAATAAACAAAATGTCCCCTTAAGAAAACACTGTCTTGTACAGTATACTGTTTGATTTTTCAGGTTACCATAACAGCAGTTTTAAAGGGAGAAGGCAGTTCTCTTTGTGAATACAAGATTACACTATGTAGAGATCAACGGTGCCTATGCTATGCATCAGATTTTTAATAAAATTCTAGATAAAATACTTCATATTATAGAATCATTTTTAACTGCACAGTGATAGTTTTGGTTAACTATCTGAAAGCAAACATACTACAGATTGTATTGAGAAAAAAGTAACAATTACTATGATGCTTCTAATATAAAACACATAATATGGTTAAGACTTAAAAGATAAGGTTTTTTATAGTTCATTTTTTAAGGATCGTAACTGATTAACAGATATAATACAATGCAAATACTAAGAACTATGCTAAGTGCTGTGTGTGTGTGTGCTCAGTCATGTCTGACGCTATGCTAAGTGCTTTACCTAAGATTACTACAAAAGCCAAGTTAGAAACCACCTGGGTAAATTACACCCATTTTACATGTAAGGTAATGGAGGCTCAGGTAGTACTGACCTCTTCAAGGTTATACAGAACAGTGATCTGACTACTGCTTCAATGAAACTCCAAAGCCCATGTTTAATACTCTGGAGATTACTGTGCCTCAACAGCACATCAAACTCGTTATCTAATGAAGGTCTTCCTACTTAATCACCTGCCTAATATGTAATGATACCCTATTAGGGCGATCAGTTCCTCTAACTTCCCTTGCCCTATTTAAATCATGTCTCTTTTCCTTCACGACCATCCAGTTTTCCGTTTTCTGGCAAGGTAACATTGGTATTAAAGTAGTCAACAATGCACAGTAACCTGTCAAACAAACTGCCCTCTAGGAAATTAAAAGCCTTGTGGCTATAATAATCAAAGAACATACTTCAGTGTTTTCATCCTGGCTCTGGTTTGCTACAGATTTAAAATTAGAAAAACAGAAACCTTGATAGCCACCTTTTGTACAAAGAAAGCAATAGTCTAGAAGCAAGGAAAACTTCTAAATAAAACAAAGTTTAGTTACTGTCAAGCTACTACCGAAGATATCTTATTTGTAAAACATGTTGAAGATAGTTAGGCACAACAGAAAATTCTTTGTTTTATGTAGTAGAATTAAAAAGCACTATGAGTAAAAAATTAGAAAACAGGTAAAACAACTACCCCCTGGCCCAATTTGGATTTGGGGGTTTTAAAGCCCAAATATTTAAAAAAGTCATTGCATGGCTGAAGTCAATATGGATCAACAAAGCCAAAGCTGAGAATTACAAAAGTAGGCAACACTGGATACCTACCTTATGTCAGTCCCCATGCTAAGTACACTTAACACAAAGAGTTTTTAATCTTTCAGTTAAACCTTTTGAAGGAAGTATCACAATCTAAAAACTAAACACAATCTTAAATAGTAAAAATAAATAAATTAAATATCTAAATTATACCAAGTAGAAGAAATTACACCCCCAATTTGACTGTCAAAATTGTTCAACATCAAATTAATTAAATGACTCAGATTCAGAGCAATAGTTGGGTAAATTGTAATTTTTTTATTGGAAAACAAATATACAACTTGGAATGGATTTGAGGCAAATTGTGCCATAAGCAGATTTTCTTTAAGTGGCTAAAACAAAGTTTAAAAAGCAAGTTAACAATAAAAGAAAATGTTTCTGGTATAGGACCAGCAGTACAAAAAAATAGTGTACGAGTACCTGGATAAAACACCCGTTTTGCAATAGTGCAACTTTTAAGTACATATTGTTGACTGTCCTTAGTCCACGCAGAGTTACAACTCCACACTTCAACAACAACATGCTGACAGTTCCTAAAGAAAACTACTCAAAAAAAAAAAAAAAGCATAACCCAGATGTTCCCTCATTTGACCAACTCCATCTAAGTTTAGATGTGCAGAAGGGCTTAGATATATCCAGAGTAAGCCACATGCAACATGTTACTTGATCAATTTTCTAAAATAAGGTTTCAGGACAATGACAGTAAGATAAGGGAAGAAAACATGGAGGAATGAAGTCCTAATTACTATACATGCATATTTTTTTTTTTTTGACAGTAGGGGGAAACCTTTTACAGATAAGTTACAAACAAAGAAAAGGCAAATAAACAATTTTGTACAAGAAATTTAACACATTCTGTACAATGTCTTCACTTTGCTGTCATCATTTGTACAAACTCTGAAAAAGAAGAAGTATACAAAAATGTTGAGTCAATGGCAAAGTCTGACAAAACCAATCACATTTACTCAACTACTGAGCAGTTCCCACTCCCCTGTCTTTCCTCAAAATTATAAAGTACAGAGGAAAGCTAATTTACTGCTAAGGCTGGATTCTTCATAAATCAAAAATTACTTATGATTATTAACAAATAAACCGAATTATTGCTTTAGTTTATCATATGTAATACTTCTGAACAGAAACATGTATAATTTCAGACTTAAGCTAATTGGAGGGAAGGAGAATCCAATGAAAAACATTAAAGTCACCTTAATTTTGAGGATCCTGAAATAAGTTTAAAGAAGCTTTTAAAACTGTTCCACAATGGTTACCAAAAATTGTTTTATCCTAGTTTGGAGTGCAGTGCTTCTTTTAAAAGGGTAGGAGCTGATAGTAAAGCACAGGATAAGGCTATGACAGTGAAAAGACTTACCTTCATAGTTTACTTGACCATCACCATCAATATCTGCTTCCCTGATCATTTCATCAACCTCTTCATCTGTTAACTTCTCTCCAAGGTTTGTCATCACATGGCGGAGCTCTGCTGCACTAATGTAGCCATTACCATCCTACAAAAAATTTAGTAAAATGTCTGAGCAATATTATAGATGTAATGAGCTAGATAAGTTTATTAAACTTCACATTCAGGAGCAAAATATACTTTAGAAATCCACACAAACCTTTATTTAACTATTTCTTAGTTCCAAAGTCAATACCTCTTCTGCCATAAAACTAATTCTCTCTCTCTCTCTCTAAAACTACTGGGCTTCCCTCATAGCTCAGTCGGTAAATGTTATTAGGAAATCTCCTTCTACACTAAATTCTTAGAAAGCTTCTGCTTGTTATTAAAGTATGTTGGCAAATAATCACAAAAAAACAAATCTTCAGAGATTAAGAGATCCTAATATATTTAAAAATCCTCAAATTAAAACGGAACAAATCCAGTTTCAAATATTTACCTTATCAAACACACGGAATGCTTCTCTAATTTCTTCTTCACTGTCGGTATCTTTCATTTTTCTTGCCATCATTGTCAGAAATTCCGGGAAGTCAATTGTGCCATTACCTGCAATGGTATTGGTTGATATATTACAAAATTTGAAATACTGAAATATTTTAAGAGAATTTAAATGCCACTTCTTCAACTCCCTCTTCTCAAACCCAGAATTAAGAAGATGTACCATCAGCATCTACTTCATTAATCATGTCCTGTAACTCTGCTTCTGTGGGATTCTGCCCAAGAGACCGCATTACAGTTCCCAGTTCCTTTGTTGTTATAGTTCCATCACCATCCTTGTCAAATAGTGAAAAAGCTTCTTTGAATTCTGTTTGAAAAAGAAAACACAATCCAAATATACAGGTTAAAAATAAAGTAACCTAAGCAAAATTTATTAATCAACTCTCAAAGCAAAGATATTATATGGAGATAGGACGTGAAATGGGATTTTTATTCCTGAAGGTGGAAAACCTTGTGGTATTTCAAACTTTTTAAGCTAATCATATGCTCATACTGATCTACCTGGGAGTTTTTTCCATCTAAAATCTCACAGGGAACTACAAAATCTAGACTAGATAAAAGTCAAATTATTGTTGAAAAAGCAGAACCCAAAAACCCCAAATGTCTGGCTTCTGTATTTTCTGTGGAACACAATTCTAAATTACAGATCTAACCTACACTCACAACAGAGAAGGACCAAACACGTTTATTTCTATACAGCAACTGTACTACTTACAGTAACCCTTAAAGTCAAAATTAAGTCCATTTAATCACTTAGTAAATCAAAAACAAAAAACTTTAAACTTAAGAACAACATGCATTAAGCTAGTTTCCTTTTCTGGAGGACAGAAGAGACTATCACCAAATAATCTATAATGATGTTAACAATGGGATGATAAAGGTATGTATGGCCAGTTTTAACTGTTATTATCATTGAAAACAAAAATAATTTAGACCTCTCTTCAGAATATAAATTCTGAGCTTGCAACAGAATGAAATATATTATTGCCTAAAATCTTTAAGGTACTATTGTGAAATGATGTTGTTTTTATCAATAGTTCACCACTAGATTACAAGGAGAGCTACTAGAATAGTCTAGGATACCCAAATAGAGAGGAACTAGAGGTTTACTTTAACAGTGCAAGAGAGCATATTAATAAGCTAATAACAAAGCGAGTAGGAGTAGAGATATTAAGCTCAATCAGCAAGTAAATACAAAAACATAAAGCACAGAAACTAAAAGCAGAATTTGGAACTCAACTGCCTGGGCTTAAAAGAATTCCAGCTCTGCTGCTGCTGCTGCTAAGTTGCTTCAGTCGTGTCTGACTCTGTGCGACCCCATAGACGGCAGCCCACCAGGCTCTCCAGTCCCTGGGATTCTCCAGGCAAGAACATTGGAGTGGGTTGCCATTTCCTTCTCCAATGCATGAAAGTGAAAAGTGAAAGGGAAGTTGCTCAGTCATGTCCGACTCTTGGCGACCCCATGGACTGCAGCGCACCAGGCTCCTCCATCCATGGGATTCTCCAGGCAAGAGTACTGGAGTGGGGTGCCATCGCCAGCTCTGCTACTAACTAGTAATTGAACCTTGGGCAAATTTTCCACCTCAGCTTCCAGATTTTTGTTACTTAGGGCTAACTGTACCTTCCCTTGTGGCTCAGCTGGTAAAGAATCGGCTTACAATGCAAGACCTGGGTTGGGAAGATCCCCTGGAGAAGAGAAAAGCTACCCACTCCAGTATTCTGGCCTGAAGAATTCCATGGGGAATTCCTCTCATAGGCCATGGGGTCACAAAGAATTGGACACAACTGAGCGACTTTCACTTGTTCACTTGGTACCTACTTCCTAAGTTAAATAATTAATATAAGTAAAGCATGTTGAACTATGCCTGGCAAGTACTTAAATATCAAGAAAGAGATGATGTCATTTTCCTGTAGCAAAACTACAGAGGAAAACCTCTCTTGACTTTCACAAATCCTTTACTTTCTACCTTATACTGCCAAAGGGTCTCGCTATTTGTCTCTTGCATGTAGATCTGACCAAATTTCTTATTCTTTTCTCTCTCCTTGGCCATTTCATCTATGCCCACTAATGATGAAGACTTCAGTTAGTCCACTTATCTCTCTCAACGTAATACTTTTATTTCTGACATCCTACAGGACATCTCCCCTAGCTAACCTCAGGGAAAACTTAATGAAAATGAATTCCGTAACACAGCAACCCTAGGAATACAAGCAAGTTACCTTAACTCTTTTCCCCTGAAACAAGGCCTGCCGAATTCTGCTATTGAAATACTGCCTGATTCTTTTTTCATCCCTACATCCAACATTTTGGTTCATGACCCCATCATCTTTTGTCTGGACTATCACAATAGCCTCCAAATGGGTTCTTTATTTATTTTGGGGGGGGGGGTGTTCTTTACTTAAAATTACCCAAAATAATGAGTCCTATTACCATTTTGGATTATCACATTATTTTCTTCTGCTTTGATTCTTTTAATTGTTTAGCTTTAGACTAGTATCACTGTAGTAAGTGCTACTTACTCTCAGTGCTAAACAGTCCACTCCATTTAAATGTTAACTTGTTTTCAGAGAAACTGACCCGACATTAGAAGCTTAGAACCAAACTACTGACTGATCTTATGAAAACATGCAGTACTAACCTAGACCAATTCAACGACAAAAGTAAATCAGTAAGTCCTGCAAAGAGCAGAATTTGATGAAAATATTTCCACTTTACCTGAGTTTTTTTAAGCACAGGATGTACAAATACTGTCTGGAAGTATATAAACTATTAAGAGTTTCAACACATTAGTATCTATCACCTAGTAACTTGGCCTCCAAGAAAATTACTTAAGAGATTTGTATTTAATTACATTATCTGCTATAATATAGGCATCATTTAACACCATTATGTACAAAAATCCCCAGATATAACTATCAGACAATCATTTTACTAAATGACTTAATTTCAAAAAGTATTTCTGAAAGATACATGCTACACATTTCTGTATGTTCTAAATTTAAAGAAGTTTAAGAGGCAGAAATATCTGTAAAATCCTGAAATAAAAATAAACTGAAAAATACAATTCACCTGCTTTTATAGCTCACCACCTATGCTTCAGAACTTGTTTAATCTTCATATATAGAAGCATATCATTTTAAACAAGTAATTCCCAGGAATGACTTGAAGTATAAACCTAGGAGTCAAAACTCCAATACACAGTAAGAAAACAGGTCTCTTCAATATAACTGATGGAACCTCCCAAAATCTATTCTAGTTCTGCCTAAGTTGAAACTTTCAGAAGTCATATTATTACTCATTTTAGATTTTCATTAGCAACCACAGGATAACTTTCTAATTACGTTTTATATAAATTCACATTATTATTAAAACAGGTTATCATAATTAAGAAAAATCTAATGTCTGTTTACCAACTTCTATTTATTTATAATATTCTGAACTTAATGATCCTTTAAAGGCCATGTATTTAAATCCTTAAAGGCCTTTATTATTAAGATTAGTACTTTTTTTAAATCAAGTAAGTTTTATCCCTACACTGAAATTTAAAAGTTTAGGGATAAATTTCTTTAAAGAAAAAAATTATTTTACATTTTTCCTTTAAACACCAACAACTAACGACATCATGGCAAGTCATCAACAAAATTAACTTGTTATTATTGATGTCACACTAGACTGTTCTGGATTGCTCTTTAAGACCAGGGTAACAAACAATTCTAGACACTTCACCTAAACTGTAAGCATACATCTTTCTAGGCCAAGTTACCTGCTAGAGGAATTTTAAATCAGTCAGCATATGAAGATAAAGCTAACTGAAAAAGTACCTTAGTATATTCAACTTTGCAACTCAAAAGTAAGGGACCCTAGGAGGAGGCAGAGTAACTGTTAGGACAGAGTAGGTACTGCTTTAGAACATATCTGTGTGGCACATATCTTTGAAAATTTATATATTCAGGAAATATTTACTCAGTCCTTACTGTGTGGGAGGTAGTGGGGAAACAAGAAAAAATAAGGATTTTTATTTTAGTAGCATAAAAGCTTTAGCTCCTCTACTTTAAAGGTTCACTAAAACCTGGGCTCCAAGAACAGCTTTATTAAAAGCCTAGGAAAAGGCAGAGTAGGGAAAGAACCTAGAACAGATTTTCCTGCTACTCTCACTAGAATTTAATTGTATGACAGGAACCAATGAAAAGACAGAATTTATCTTAAGGACAATGTTCCATGAACTGCATGTATTCTTTACAAAAATGCTATCAAGTATTGAGGATTGATCCTCTTGAATTTAATAGACACAAACTATTTTTTAAAAGAGTTGTATGTGTGTTTGGGAAAGGAGTAATGAGCACCAGCTATGTAACTGGCACTTTGAATAATTCACTGTCTACCCTAAAGTGAACAAGCTGTGCCATGCAGAACTACCTGACTGAGACTACGAAGAAACAAAGGCAAAGAAGACAGGTCTATTAGAGAAGGTAAGAATTTAAGATCGGAAATAATAGCCCAAGTCATACAATATCCGACTCTTCAAGACCCCATGGACCGCACCCTACCAGTCTCCTCTGTCCATGGGATTTTCCAGGCAAGAGTACTGGAGTGGGGTGCCATCCCCTTCTCCACCAGAATAACTTACATGTCATCAATACACCAAAACTACTATATATGAACAAAAGAAATCATTTCCAAAGCTCTGACTACTTCAACATACTCTATACATACAATTACCAACCCTAAGAGCAAATTCCCAGCTTAAGTCAAAAGCACATAGTAAGAAATAAAAATAAAACCTGTCAAATTGGTCCTCAGTGCTAATCGCTTTCTACTTTATACAGTCCAAGCAAATATTGTCTGTGATGAGAATTTGAGATTATTGATTCCTGGCTCTGCGAAGTCTGTGTATGAAGTGTGGGGTAGTAAAGTTAATACCTGAGTTCCAACTGGGTTTCTCAAGTTTTCTCTAGCGTTTAAGAAAAAAGAGCGTTAGTGCTTTTGAGCACCTGAAACTCTTTGCCTATCAGGAAAACCACTGCAGTTAAAACTGCCTGATGCTTTCATTACTAAGTCTCTCTTTAATTGAAGTCAAGGAATAGAGTTTGAAAAGCATTTCAACACTGAAATTAAAAAAAAAAAAAAAAAACCTTTAGAAGTTCCCCCAACATTCTGTTAACTAGCCACCTCAAAAATATTAGAATAAAATCAAAAGTACTACTGGTTCAGCATAATGACTACATGATATCAGGTTTTATGTAACAATTTCACATTTTCACAACAAACTAAAGGATACAAGACAAACTCATTTCATTCAATAGCTGTCACCGCTTTTAAGATAAAACTCAAATTTCCTGTGTCTGCAAAACAGAATACTAACTTTTGGATCTAAGTTTTTCACTAGAGAAATCGTTATTCCCTGATTGACCGACCGTATATGCAATTCTAAGGTTAAAATATTAGCTACTTTAAACCACAGTAAATCCAACATTCATTTTCTGATTTTACATTTCAAGTTAACTACTACTTGGCCTCTTTTCTTGTGGAGACTGATTAGAAGTTTCAGTGTTAAAAACTGCCTAGAATTAATCTTTAGACTAAAATAACTTCAAAAAAAAAACAAAACAAAAAGCACCCCAACACCAGGCTCACCCCAACAGCAGGCTCAAAAGTAAACCTACATAACCTAAAAACATGTTTTTAATTACAGTTAGCCCCACACATCTTTCACATACAAGTTTACCTTCTCACTTGCCAAAGCAGGTTCAATTACTCTCTTACATTACACTCGTTCCCATCTACTACACAGATCAAAGTAAATTCTTACATACAAATATCTTTTTTTGAGAATGGCTTTTCAATTTATAATAAAATTCAACAGGTATAACCTAGCAAAGTTATTTCTCACCTGCAATCTGCTCTTCAGTCAGCTGGTCAGCCTAAAAAGAAATCAAACAGGTAAGTGGCTTGACAGTACGTAGTTTAACAGTTACAGAAACAAGTTTAAAAACATTTAGGGTTTATCTGGTTTCATAAACTTCTCAACTTCATTTAGTTCACTCCTTAGTACCAAAGACGGGGGCAGAAAATACATCTGGTTTATCTCCAAAGCTAAGCTACCTTGCCCCCAAGTTTAAGACATGAAAATATTTCAGAATATATTCGAAAGTCTAAATTTTACATAAATTTAAAAAAAGCAAATCTAGCACACTTACACTGCAAAGTTTAATTGGAATTGTATTCTTCTAAAGCAAGGATAGATGCAAAAGAAGCATTGTTTCCTTTCTCAAAGTTAGTATTTCTAAACTTAAGCTCATCTCCTCAGGTAGATAAAAATCATTAATACCAGAAATCTTCACCGAATCAAAAATAATAAACAAGAACTACATTTAAACTTTCCCTATAAGTGATTACATACTTCACTTGAACATGTGATGTTCCAAACCTCAAAAAACCCAAAGATTACTAAGCAAACTCTTTATCAAAAAATAAAAATCCAAGGTGTACTGGCTGGGGCAACATGAAAGTTACCAGTTTTGCTCCTCCTCACCTGCCATGCAACTGCAGAGAATCCAGGATTCTGAATATTTGAAGTACATTATTTACAAAATGTTAAGCCCAGTTATTCATTTTCTTTTGATGTTTAAAATTCCAAAGTGATAAGATTTGTGATGTTTTTAGCAAATAGAGAACAGTTACTTGTTTTTACTTTAAAAAAAAAAAGCATTTTCAGGCATTTGCTGAAACCCATTATATATGTTGCTTTTATTCAATCTTCACAACCCTAAATGGTATTAATACCACCATTAATACTCTATCTTACAGATGGGGAAAAAGGCTAAGGTTAAATTTTAGGGAGCAGGAGTACAAAATTACTAACATGTAGGGGTCAGGATTAAACACTTGTTGGACACAGCCAATACCTCGCTTTAAATTCAGAGCACACTATAAAGATACTTGCAAAATAACAAGGTTCCCTGTTTCTCACGTGGCCTTACTGGAACATATATCCAGAGGCACTGACAAGAAATAGCTTCCTAGCTAACATTTCTACCTACAGAAGTCAAGCATACTGTGATTAATCCATTCATTTATTGATATGAAGGAAAAATAAACACTGCCTGGTTTCATTTTAAATGAACACACCCCTGGAAAGGATAATAACCTATTTTAATACAGGATGGCATTCACATTTTCTCTAGGGGACAGCAAGAGAACATTTGAGAAGAAACCCAGAAAAGCAGAAATTTCTTTCCCTGATCAATTTTGATTTGACCTTGAAGCAAACGCAAGGTCTTTAGAAAAAAAGCCAAGTCTACCAATTTAAAATTGAAAAGCCAATAATCAAGCTCAAATGCACAAGTCTATAAAATAAAAATTATCTACTTTTATCCTGACAAATCCCAATTCTCCAAGTAGTTGGTATAAAATCAGATTGTGTTCTCTACGAATAAGAATTAAAATCCAGTAAATCCACTGTTATTTTTTACTTTGTTAGAGGCTATAGATTATTTACCTCTGATCTAATTCCATCCTGCAGGATTTCTATCGTTTCTAAAGTAAGGATAACATGGCATGGTGCTTTGAGGGATCACTGGTTTAGTATCCCAGCTCTGCCACCATGTGACCTTGGACATGTTACTCAACCTCTCATTGTCAACTTCATCTGTAACACAGAATATTAATACCTACCTTGCAAAGTCATTGTGCATTTAGAAGCTATATAAAGGGATAGCCCCAAAAGTTCAGTGAAAATTATTTTATGTAAGTTAATTAATCAAAGAACCTGCAATGTTAACATTAAACACCAACCTGACTAGTTCAACTTTCACAGTGAAGGTAGACAGGTGGGGCATTATCAAGCCCTTTACAGCAAACTCTCCATATTTCTTTTTAACTTTTTTCTAAGATGAGAAAATCTATTTCCACAAACTGAATCCACAAGTCCAGGAACAAATGGGGCAGAAGAAATTAGTTTAGGACTAAAAATGTTAACCCGTGTGGAAAACACAGTAACATATGTGAAAGCTGAAAGAATGACTGCTATCTGCAGAAACTGAGACAGTGGGGTTTTTCCAACAAGTTGTGAGGGAGGAGATTTTGGGAAGACTCACATATGAAAACTGAGAAGGTTTTAGGAAGAAAAAAACTTTTTTTGTATTTACTACTAACCCAGAGTCCAAGGCTTTAAAATAACCTTCACCAGTAACTTTCAGACTAAAAACTACTGAAAGTAAAAACACAAAGCTCCCTAGCACTGTAATTTGTAAGCTTTTTCCAATGACATGCAAATAAGTTTGGTTCTTATTTTTGTCTATGAGGAGTGTCATTTTCTTAGTAGAAGAACTAGAAGAATTATACTTTTGGGAAAACTCAAGCTCATTAAAATGTGTTTATCTCAGTGAAGAGTAATTCACTAGAGAGATGACTACTTCTTACTCCTTTATTTCTACAAATATTGCTTTCAACTGCTACTGTCAACTCTAGAGAAAGCTCCCAACCATTAGTATATTGCTCAGGTTTCAGCTGAGACTTACTGGACTAGACTGTGCATTTTGAAGAACCACAGGTGATTTGTAAACACCGAGAAAAACAGTCCACTAATCCAGACTACATGTGTGACCTTAAGGGAATCATATGACTATTTAACATTTCCCAAATGGCATTCAAAAGTACGTATGGATAACCATGGAGCTTATCTAGTCAAAGGTGGTATAATAATCCAAAATTCTTATCTCAATAAATATATGAGTCCATAGGCTTGAAATGGAACAAACTTTCGTTTTGCATTCATTCCTGCTTACTCCAAGTATTACTTAGATACAACAAAGACTTCCATGCTAAGCAAAAATTTTTCTACTTTCAGAAGTCAGGGCATTTGTTTTACCTATATCAAAAGCAGTCTCTAAGTTATTTCAATAGAGTTTAAAAGATATCTTTAATTCTGATAGAACAGTATCTTGGCCCAAAAGGGAAACTAGAATAAATTAAAAATTAGGACCTTTACTGAAGGCCTAATTTGATCAGTCTATCTGAGCCTATAACTTTCAATACTTTAATAGAGGCATAATTAATTTCTTTAGTCTAACAGAAACAGATCTTCTTGCTGTTCGATGGGTATTTACTTGGATTCAAGTGACCAAAAGTTCCACCTCTTCACATCTTTTACTTATCTCATCACCCTTGCCTCAAGTCTTCTTAAACTAATCAATTTCCCTTTCAATGACTATATATCAACTATATGTAAACCCAAGAGCCACGTGAGCAAACTTATTCCGTATCAAATAATTATAAAATTACCTATGCCAGTGGTAAAGAACCTGCCTGCCAATGCAGGAGGCATAAAGACAGGAGGGTTCGATCCTTGGGTGGGGAAGATCCCCTGGAGTAGGAAACGGCAACCCACTTCAGCATTTTTGCGCAGAGAATCCCACAGACAGAGGAGCCTGGCTGAAGTGACTTAGCAAGGATGATTCCCAATTTAGTTAACAATGACGGTCAAAAACACTCAAAACAGTAATGACGTGATCAGTAACTACAAAAGCTTACTTTTGGCAAAGGACCACGAAAGAGTAGATACAAACTGTGCCTCATCAAGAAAATCTGAGATCTTAATTATCAGTGATTAGAAACAAACTTATTTTTCATTTACATAATATAAAAAAATTCACCCCACAATTCAGAACCTTAATTACCTGCCTATATTTTCACCTGAGAGTAAATTCAACCAGCATATTCAAATTTAGAATAAAATAATTAAAATATCAAAATGGAACGAGTACATCAAACAAATGTGAACTCCTCTCCCCACACCCATACAGGGTGGAGGTTTCAGTTGGCAAGGATTCCCAACTCCTGTTTAAGATGTCACCTTGCCTCCTGGACACACCCATCGCCTGTAACCACTTGGCAGAAGGAACCATCAAATAAGTATTGCAAATTACCGCTCTCATTAGACTTTTTTTAAACAGGAAAGAAAAACAGTTCCGGTCTCAAGTGACAGGAAAATGCTTTAAAAAAAAACCCGTCCCCCACTATATACTCTTTTATCACCATAGTCTTTGACAATCATTAATGTACAAATGAATTAAACTGCACCTCAAAGATGACCTGGCATTTTCGCTACGGAAATAGCTATTTTCAAGGGTGTCGGTGCGGGGCAATAGTGTTAACGGATCTTAAACATTTCACCGTGCACGTGAGCACTCAGAAGAGGACTGCGGCCCCTGTCAAAGGCATCCTTCTGATTGTTACTAGAGGGTAAGATCGACTTTGGCAACAGAACGGGAGTCACCCCGGAGCTGGCTTTCGGTGAGTGAACAGAAAAACGCCTTTCAAACGCCAGCTGGAGTCTCTGGCTTTCTCTAACGAGATGCGCAGTGCGAGGCTGCGCCTAACTTCAGACATAGTCATTTCCTTCAACGACAAAACCACTTAAATTTGTTTAGAATTATTTAGCCTGGGAAGTGGAATTAGGCCTCAAGGCCCATATGTAGCTGAAAGATCAGGATTCACCGAGCTTCCTCCTAGCCGCCGGGGGTGGGGGATGGGAATCAGACGAGGTTGCCCTCCCCAAACTTTGCCCGACCGGACGACCCCGCAGCGCCGCGGGACGCCCAGACCTCCGCAGTCCTGCAGGTGCCAGCGCAGCAGCTGGGGCTCGAGCCGGGTCTGGCCAGCGACGGCCGCGGTCCCGAGCCCGCCCCGCCCCCGGCCGCTCCCCGCGGACTCGGCCCACTCAGCTAGTCCGCCCGCCCGCTCGCGCGCCCCCAGCTCCCTCCCGGCCCAGCACGCGGGGGCTGCGGGCTAACGGCGGCGCGGGCGCTCGCCCCGGGCCTCGCGCGCTCCCGCCCGCCCCCTCGGCGCATGGCGGCCGCGCGCGGACAAAGGCGCTTCCTGGCGCCCGCACCAACCGTCCGTTGAGCTTTTGAATACGGCCCCTGGCTGACCTTTTGAGATGCCCGACCCAAGGCTTCTGCGCTCCCTCTCCTCCCGCCCTTCCACCCTCGTCTACCCCGGCTGCCCCCGCCCCGGCTCCATCCTCATCCAGCCGCTGAGGAGCTCCAAGGTCCCAGGGGCGGTGCGCCTGGCCCCCAGTACACCACGGGACACCTCCCTGAGGAGAGTGGGGGTGGGGGAGCACCTGCGACACAACCGCCGTGGACGCCCCCAGCCTCTGGCGCGCCGTCCCCCTGGCGAAGACCAATCCTAGACAGTGTGAGAAAGGCTAGTTCCCTTTCTTCCATTCGCTTCAGCCTCTTACCCCCTACAGGCCGAGCGCCTGCAGCTTAGCGACGCACTCACCATGCTGCAAGCGTTACCGGTCTCCGGGACGCAACCACACAACTACTCAGCTCGCTCGCTCCACTCGGACTAATTCTCCCCCTCCGCCCCCAGCGCCTCATAAACACCTCCCTCCGCCAGATCCCTCCGCCACACTTCAGATAACGGAACATCATAAACGAGTCCCGGCCAACCCCCTCCCCTCCAACTCCTCTCGAGACCCTTTTATCCACAATTATGTGATAGACGATGCAAAAGATAAAGGGAAGGGGACGAACGGATGACGTAACTGTGTTTCACTCCCTAGAGAGCCGTTGAAGAGCCGGTGGAGTGGCGCCTGAGAGGCGCTACTTTGCGGCGCGGAAGAGCATCGTAGTAACGACGCGCAGCGCTATGATCGTTGAGACCTCCTCTGATTGGCTGGTTCGTACCTGCAATGCGTCACTGGGGCTCGCAGCCGCTGCCGGGACGCGGTGCGGCTTCTGCCGTTGCGGCTCGGGCCGCGCTGTCCTGGCAACTGCGGTTGGCTGGAAAGCTTTCCTCCTCCACCCATCCTTCCTCTCTACATTTGCACGAAAGCTTTCCCGCCCTGGTGTAGGGGGTTTACGAAAATAGCGATTAAGAATGAAGCTGAAAGACCCAATGAAACCCGTACCCCGCGCTCTTCATCTCAGCCTCGTTTACTCGCCTTATGGAGGCCACACGTTTACCATGTAACTCCCCCACAAAGCGAAAAGTGAAAATCTCTCAGTCATGTCCTACTCTTTGTGACCCCGTGGAATTCTCCAGGCCAGAATACTGGAGTGGGTATCCTTTTCCTTCTCCAGGGGAATCTTCCCAGCCCAGGGATCGAACCCACGTCTCCGGCATTGCAGGCAGATTCTTTACCAGCTGAGCCCACAAAGCCCATGAAAATCTTGGTAAGGGCGAATGCAGCTGCCCACCTGACTAATCCTAAAGGAACTTCCGTTTATACTTCCCCTTTGGTGGCTGACAGTAAAGCGTCTGCCTACAATGCAGGAGACCCAGGTTCAATCCCTGGGTCGGGAAGATCTCCTGGAGAAGGAAATGGCAACCCCCTCCAGTCATGGAAGGAGGAGCCTGGTGGGCTACAGTCCACGGGGTCACAAAGAGTCAGACACGACCGAGCAACTTCGCTTTGCCTTCATCATGGGGGTAATTTACCGGGCAGGGTGGTGGGGAGGGGTTAAAAAATGCAGTATACAAAATTCCAATAGCCCCTTGATACTGTGGAATAATAGGGTTCTGGCTTGGAGTGAGACCTGGATATGAGTACTGGTTGGGTCACTTTTGTTAGATGTATGACCTTGGATGAGTCGTTTAATCTTTAGCCTCATTTGTAAAATGGAGGTTACAATACCTATCTTTAAACGTTATAAGAATTAGAATCATATAAAGATTATCATCTCGGAAAAGGCAATGGCACCCACTCGAGCACTTGCCTGGAAAATCCCATGGACGAGGAGCCTGATGGGCCACAGTCCATGGGGTCGCTAAGAGTCCGACAGGACTGAGGACTTCACTTTCACTTTTCACTTTCATGCATTGGAGAAGGAAATGGCAACTCACTCCAGTGTTCTTGCCTGGAGAATCCCAGGGACGGGGGAGCCTGGTGGGCTGCGGTCTATGGGGTCGCAGAGAGTCGGACACGACTGAAGCGACTTAGCAGCAGTAGCAGCAGCAGCAGCAAAGATTACCATCTAGGTAAAGTGTTGAAGTAGCCGGTACACGGTAGGCACACAGTGGTTACCATAATAAAACCATAGTATTGTGTATATGTGATCATACTGAGTTTCCTAATGAATTTGCCCTTTTGAGTCTTTAATCTCTCAGGTTTAAATGAACATTTTTGAAGCCACATAGAAATTAGCTCTGAAATTGGCAACCTTGTGCACTGTTGGTGGGAATGTAAAACAGTACAGCCACTTTGGAAAATAACATGGCAGTTCCTTAAAAAATTAAAAATAGAATTACCATATGATCCACCAATTGTGCTTCTTGGTATATACTCAAAAGAACTGAAGCAGGATCTTAGAGATATTGTTACACCCATGTTCATGGCACTATTCAAGACAGCTAAAATGTAAAAGGGATCCAAGTGTTCATCAGCGGATGAATGGATAAGCAAAACGTGGTATACATCTGTTGTACATAAATGGCATACTATTTGGCCTTAAAAATGCTGCAATATGCCACAACATGGATGAACTTCAAGGACATCATACTAAGTGAGATTAGTCACAAAAAGTCACATACTGTATGATTCCATTTATTTGAGGTATTTGGAATACTCAAAAATCACAGAAACAAAGTAGAATGATGGTTGTCAGGGAAAGGGGGAAGGAGGAGTTATTGTTTAATGAGTATAGATAAGAGTTTCGATTCTACAAGATGAAAATAGTTGTGAGGATGGATGGTGATGGTAGCACAACATTACGTATTTAGTACCACTGAACTCTACACTTTAAAATGGTTATGACGGTAAATTTTATGTGCGTTTTGTCACACATGAAAATTTTTTTTTTAATTTTTGAACTTTTACTTTGGAAAACTTTAGATATAAACTATATACAAGTGGACTGTAGCCTACCAGGCTTCTCTGTCAGTGGAATTCTTCAGGCAAGAATACTGGAGTGGGCAGCCATTCCCTTCTCCAGGGATATACAAATGGAGAGAAAAGTATAACAAAAAAAGTACCAATCACTCAGGTTTACCAGTTTATACCATTCTGTCATTCTTGTTTCTATATTCCCCATACCTCATTTAAAAACAATTACCTTCTTGGTCCTACCCAAAATAAGCAAGGGTGTGCATAACCTGGAATATTTAACAAGTGAATAGTAATAATTTACATATCATATAAACTCATTTGAAAATAATGTAATTGTTACCTTAGAGGGGGCTTGAAGGATTTCGCCCACCACAGAGGTTCCAAAGACGGTTCCCAGAGAACATGACTCCTCCATTTAGTCTGACATGATAATGGGCCAGGAAAAAGCGAAAAGGCAGGGAGGAATAGAGCAGCAAGTTTAGATGAAAGAAAGAACAAAGGCAGGCAACTACATGGCACAGTGGAGAAGTGTCAATGGTTAAGCATTACCAGGATGAGCCCACTTCAGGAGATAGTGCTGGGGAGTTAGGAAGAAACTAGGGATTCATGCTCAAACTGCAGTTCCTCAAGAATGTTGGTAGAATCGCTGCCCAGAAAAAATCCTCTTAGGCCACAATAAGACTTCATAATTTTCTGGTTAAAAAGCGCAACCTTGTAAAACCTAATGAATAGCATTTTCAGCAAGCCAAGGTAAGATCTGCTTATTGAGAAGAAGGTTCCCTCCACAATACCTCCAGAATGCCCAGCAAGACCAAATTACTTTCTTAACCAGCTTATCTGAACCAACTTGGAAAGCCTCAGTGGAATTTAACCTGCTTTAAACAACTTAGACTGGCGAAATCCCATGGATGGAGAAGCCTGATTGGCTGCAGTCCATGGGGTCGCTAAGAGTTGGACACGACTGAGCGACTTCACTTTCACTTTTCACTTTCACGCATTGGAGAAGGAAATGGCAACCCACTCCAGTGTTCTTGCCTGGAGAATCCCAGGGATGGGGGAGCCTGGTGGGCTGCCATCTATGGGGTCACACAAAGTTGGACACAACTGAAGTGACTTAGCAGCAAACAACTTAGGCTTCCCTGGTGGCTCAGATGGTAAAGAATCTGCCCGCAATGCAGGAGACCCAGGTTTGATCCCTGGGTCAGGAAGATCCCCTGGAGAAGGGAATGGCTACACACTCGAGTATTCTTGTCTAGAGAATTCCATGGACAGAGGACCCTGACGGGCTACAGTCCATGGGGTCACAATAGTCAGACACTGAGAGAGGAGCATTTTCAAACTTAGACGTTTTCTCAAGCCATCTAAAGTATTTCTTTCACTAGACCAGAGGTGGATTATCTTTCTTTCAGTCACATAAATCAGACACAAAGTAAGAGCTCTTTCAATTAGTAATTGGCAACCCTGTGACCTTCCTGTCAGATGAATGACTACTCAATAAAAACTCTGGACACCCAGTATGCTTCTATTGTCCTTGCTAATAGGGTGATATACTGATGCCACAGGGGGAGGGCTTAATTAACTTACCCCACCCATGAAACAAGGGCTTCCCTGGTGGCTCAGACAGTAAAGAATCTGTTTGCAGTTCAGGAGACCCAGGTTCCATCCCTGGGTTGGGAAGATCCCCTGGAGAAGGAAATGGCAACCCATTCCAGTATTCTTGCCTAGAGAATTCCATAGACAAAGGAGCCTGGCATGCTATAGTCCAGTTCAGTTCAGTCACTCAGTCATGTCTGACTCTTTGCGACCCCATGAATCGCAGCACGCCAGGCCTCCCTGTCCATCACCAACTCCTGGAGTTCACTCAGACTCACGTCCATCGAGTCAGTGATGCCATCCAACCATCTCATCCTCTGTCGTCCCCTTCTCCTCCTGCCCCCAATCCCCCCAGCATCAGAGTCTTTTCCAGTGAGTCAACTCTTCACATCAGATGGCCAAAGTACTGGAGTTTCAGCTTTAGAATCATTCCTTCCAAAGAAATCCCAGGGCTGATCTCCTTCAGAATGGACTGG
>SJYQ01001671.1:185819-234343 GCA_006410935.1 Redunca redunca
TTTTTTTTTTTTTTTTTTTTTAGTAAGGAGAGGGAGAGAGACATCATAGAAATCTTTTCCCTAAAAGTATACATTGTTTGGGTGGGAAGAGATTCCAGAGGTCATTTAATGTAATCTTCTAAAAAAGATGAGATGATTTGCCCAAGGTCCTGCATCCAGTTGAACGGAGAGCCAGGTCTAGAAACCAGTGTCCCCGACTCCTTTCTACACCATACACCGCTGGCTCCCACCTCCACCCTCTTTAAAATTCTGCTAACCCTCTAATCCAGCCATGATAACTCCAGTAATCCCTGTCTCCCACCCTCCTTACCTTTCTTTCCCTGTTTTTATCACTTCTGATTATAACAGTAGCTAATATTTTTCAAACACTATATTCTAGGTTCTGTGCTAAGCATTTTACAGTTAGTATCCCATTTAATCCTCACAGCAAACTTGTAGGGTCAGTTCTACAACCATCCAAGTTTATAGATGGAATAGCTGAAGCTTAAAGGATTTACATAATTTTCCCAGTCACACAAGCTGGTAGAGTTCAGAATTAGATTTATAACTCAACTCTATCTGACCTCCAAACCTATCCACTTCACTTTTCTGTCTGTGAATACAGTACTTAGTCATCCATCCATTCATTATCTGGGTTCTTACTAGCACCTACTAGTGCTAAGCACTGTTCTGGGCACTATATGAAATAAAAAGAAAAGGAAGACCCTATTCTAACAGGAGATACAGGATCTATAAATGTAAAACAACTAGAACACATTTCAAGGCAATATATATGGCAAAGGAATTCAAAGTAGTTCTTTTTTATGTCAATAAACTAAAAACTTTTCAAAGGCAGGGTTTCAACCTACAGTTTCTAGAATACAGTGGGCTCTAGATGGACAATGGAAATAATCTTTTTTGTCAAACAGAAAATAGATGTTGGCATTGAAAAGACAGATTTACTGCTGAGAGTCTAACTTAAGGTCTCTGTTCGTACAGAACTTTCAGATCCCGCTAAAATCGTGTCAATAAACTACCAGCAACAAGAAAAGTTGAGTATCTACTATATGATAGGCACAATGATGGGCGCCTAGAAGATAGAAAGACAAGAAGACAGTGGGAACACTGAGACCAATCAGAGGTAAAGCTGAACTGGGGTGTGCATAGTGCCTTATTGCTGATGTGGTCAGAAGGGGCTAGGCTTTCGGATTATCTAAAGCATCTTGGGGAAAGAGAATTATCTTCCAGTGGGAAGTGGAAAATGACAAACTTGGTATTTGGAGGGTTTCAAAAGAGGAGAGGAAGTTTGGGGTTTGAAGTGAGGACTCAGTAAGCCAGGCAGCCCTCCAGGCTTCTCACCAACCTCTCCATTTAGGGGCAGACTCCCTTAAGATGGGAATTGGATTTGTTTTCATTGCACTAGTGTGCACTGACTCACTCCTAGATCTCAACACCTTTATGAGTGAATAGTTTAACTATTTGTATTCCTTTGTTAGACTTTGGAGTTATTCAGTCAATTTAAAATCTTAAAGTCAATATATTTAAAACCAGTTTGGTCTGTGGCCCAATTTAGTTTGACCTGAGACGCCCAAGTCTCCTCACTGGAGACCACTTTAAAGTTGTTGAATCATGGAATGATCGTGTTACTGTCATCAACAGGTGGAATCATTTCTTCCAAAACTGACGTTGGGTGATGACTTCCTTTCCACTGGAACTTTGTATCCTTCAATCTGAAGTTTTATGATGTAGTAAGATAACAGTGACAGCAACAAATGGAGTTTCCTGGAGAGAAGTAGAATCTTCCTTCTTCAGGCATTTCGCTTTCTCAATCCTTTACACAATAGTTTTAAAACATTAAAATATGCCAACTGGCCCCCAGAAAATGAAAATAAATGGCCTCCCAAGGTCCTCCCCAGTCTCAGCATTCAGAGATATACTAATTAATTTTCCCATCAGTGTTTTCATTAGCCAGTAGGGCTGTAAAGTTACAACCCCTTTGTGAAAGGACTGAAATTGAACTGGTTTTTACAACATGGCGGGCTTCTAGAGGGCCCTTTTGCCATCTTCCTAGAAGCTCCAGCTCTCCTGACAGGCTGCCTCTTCTCTACAAGGGTCTGCTCTATGGAGCTTTCTGAATTGCAAATGCAGAAATTTCCCTGACTTTGTGGGCAGTGTGTTGGTAATTCTGTGGTCTGCAGTGATCTCTGTTACCATGCGACCAAAGCTGAGGTCAATTACGGTTCCCCATCGGTGACCCACAGCAGGTGGGTCATGCCTTTCACTGCAGTCTATTTTGAAGCGCACTTTAACATTTTTAAAGGGAACCAGAATTATCATTCAGCTGATGAACTGCCACACAGACAGACATTTTCTTATGATTCATTGAAGTGCAGGTCCTAAGAGGTTATGCATTCCATCTCAGTGTATTAAAGAGAGTGAAGACAAATAGATCAGAGAACAAATCAAACGTTGCACATCAGAGATGCCAAGCTCAAGAGAATAACCTTCTAATATTAATATATAGGCTATATAACCCACTGGGCAAAAACATGTTTTATTCAGGAAACCAACAAATCAAATAATCTCTCAATAGAAAGCCATTTATAGGTCATTTGAAAATTGAATCCATAATCTTTAATAAAGCTTATTTATACCAATGATAAAGCAATCTCAAATAAATAAAACTGAAAGCAGTGATAAATTAGCTCCCTAGCCTTTATATGTTTATTACATTGTAATCATTCAAACCCACTGAGGTCAAATTTGTCTTACCAATTTCCTAAACTCAATCCAGTGAGCTCCTGGTCCTTACACAAAGTCAATTCATATTGTCAAATGAAAAATCAATATTATGCTGGGTTTTTTACCATCCAGAGGGACATTATTAAGTGTAAGTAATAATACAAGCTTTTACCATCCAGAAATATATTATTTATATGTAAATTCTAGCCACATGCTCTGATACCCTTAAAATGGCAATGAAATAAAAAGCTGACCCTGGGGAATATGTCATACCCAACATGGTAGAAAAGATCCCTAGGGCCTTAGTCAGGAAATAAAGAGCTGTGCTAGAATTTTATTGAAAAATCGTAATGACAAAGCCCTTTCCATTTAAAAATCATAGTCCATCAACGTCATCAAATCAATGGCTGAAAATGAATGGAGAGGGTCTCATTTTGCTTTCTGCTTGGCACCCAGAATCGGGTAACGCACTCACATCACCAGCTACAAATCAGATCAGGAGACGGCTCAGAAAATTCCCTAGAATGATGACAGGGTTCCTGTTCAGCAGAAGCCCAAGCCCGGCTGGAGCGTGCCTGAGGCTGCCGGCTGTAGACCTGCTTCTCACTGATCCACTGTCAGTCTGTGGGATGCAGGCTTCCCCTGGTAAATGCAACCTGCCCTCCTTCCTAGGAGCTCAAACACATGCAGTCTTCCTCCGCGCTGGGGTTGCAAAGGCCTCAAAACATTTATTCCTCCTAAGTCGGCCTTGTTAAATGCGGTGAGGTATTTTTCCTTAACCAGGATTTTCAGGTAGAGGTTGCGATTTGAAAGAAGACAAATGAGATGTGGGGCGGTCCCGGGCAGGTCTGAGACCTGCTCTCTGGGACCCAGGCACCGCCCTCCAGTCCACTCCGCCTGGTCTGCGGCGGAGGGAAGCGAGGCAGGAGGATTCCTCCCGGGGGAATGTGATAGGAAAGGTAAACAGCGCGCGTGAACTGCCCAGAGCTGCCGAGAGCCAAGAAAGGGGCATTCTCCACTTCCCGATCCCAGGGCAAATATTTACCGAGCCGGGCTCCGGGCGTGCGCAGCGCTCTAGGCAGCTGGCAAGGGCCTGGCCGGCCTCGGGTTAGGGCTACGGACGCCTCCCGCTTCACCTAGCTAACCCGGCGAAGGAATGGGGGCAAAGCGTTTCAGAGGCAGGAAAACGTGGTTTGAATGCTCTGGCTCCACGGAACAGCGATGGCCCGTGATTGAGTGACCGACACTGAGCTTCCTCGTTTCCTCGCTGCACCGTGAAGGGTAACAGGGTCTATGCTGGAGGGGGACTGTGAGAGCTAGACTCAGTGCCCGTCGACCGCCTGGCACCGCAGAAACCTGTTTTCCAGCATCCTGCCCTCACCGTCCCCACCCTTCCCAGACTCTCTTGGACAGGACGTTCTGCATCCAGCAATACAGCCCTTTGTCATCCCCCTTCCTGGGGCTTGTCTTATTTCCATGTCAAAGTTGCAAGGTCCTTGGGAGCAGCAGCTACGGCCTGCCCAGCTCTGCAGGTCCCCCAAGATCAGCCCCAGCGTCACTATGGCCTCTTGAATCGCACGCAGCTGCCTTCTCAGAACAGAGGAGAGAGAAGCCATCGCTCTCTCCCCCTCTTCTCTCTCTTCTGCAGCAGTCAGGCCGGCAGCCAGAAAAAGCCCAGTATGTCTGTCCAAGGTTTCCTGCAGCCTCCATGCACCCGAGCAGAGGCGGAGAGGATGAGGGGAGGAGCGACTTCAGACCACTGGCTCCTGAGCTGCACCCCTTCTACGTTCCCGGAGGGGAGTCCTCTGGAGGGTGGAGGAGGGAAGAGGCACCCTATAGGCAAGGGTTCAGAGAGAGAACTCCTGGCCACTGTTCAGTCTGTCCCCTCCCCCAGCATTAAATCAAGATGTTCCCAAATTCACAGCACCGTTCTTCATTGTGGGTGGAATGAGGGGTACGAGCTCCGTTTCCCAAGCGCTGGTGGCCCAGGCCCTGTACATGATGAGGTTTATGGAGGTGGTTTACTCAGAACAGGAGGAAGCAGGGTGAATCTGATTGGGATTGTAAAAAATCCCATTTTACAAATGAGGAAACTGAGGCTAAGAAAGGTTAAGTGGTTCCCCCAAGTCACAGCCAGAAAATGAGTGAACTGGGATTTGGGAGCTCCATCACCCCCTCAGCCCCGGAAGGCTTCCTGCTAGCAGGTGGTGGGGAGGGAGCTGACTCACAGCTTTTGATTCGTTCAGTTCTTTTCTGCATTAGTGCTGTTACTTCAGCCTGATGAACAGATACTGCAGTTCCCATCTCTCACTTTGCAAAAAACAGCCACAGGAGGCTGCTTGCCTGCAAGCCCAGGAGTCACAGCATTTCCAGGTAACACACTGATACAGCAGCTTGTGGGTAAGTTAAAAGAGAATGTTCGAGTCCCTAGAGATCGTCTAAATCAAGGATTCTTAACCTGGAGTTCAAGGTAGACCTCAGGGGAATCTGTAAAGCCCCAAATTTGTATATACAAACATTTTCCTAGGGCAGGGGTGCATACCTTTCATCAGATTCGAAAAGAGGCTTTGAGCCCCAAAGGGCTAAGGACTGTGCAGGGTCTGGCCAACCAGGCCTCACACTCCCAGGCTCCTGTTGATTCATGAGACAGCACAATCTGTGATGGAGAAAACCCAGAGCTAAACACCAGAAGCAGAATCTGAGCTCTGAATCTTCTGGCAAACATTTTAAAGACTCATGAATTATTAAAATGGCTAAGTCAACCTTCACCAGAGAATATTTGCTTTCTCCCCTCATCATTGAGCTCCCTGTGAAATTTGAGTTCGTTTCATCTTAAGCACAAGGTCATTTCCCTTTATTCTCTCTTAGCTGGTCTAGGAAGAACTTGGAGTGGCCTACTGTGTTGAATAGTAGCAGCCTGCTATATGCACCTCAGTGTACACAGCTGGGAGGCTCTTAACCCATTTTCTCTCCTTTACCTGATACAATTCAGTGAACCTCCCACCTTAATCGCAATCCTTCTGTTCTGTCAGGCCTCTCACTCAGTGATCCACATCAGCCATGCCTATTCCCACATCTTCCCTTCTTACCAGGACAGTCCTGCCCTTGGAATGCTGTGAGTGAATGGCCTTGAACCAGAAATATACAACAGTCATTGGATCAGTTCTGAGGGCGCACAGGCTTCCCTACAATGTGGAGCACTTCCTCCCTCTCCTCTATACCTAAATCGTACTTTCAGGACAGTGGTCCTCCAATTCTGCATCCTTGATGGTCTTGTTATTTCATCTTTGTCAGTTTCATCTATTTCCAACTAGACTGTAAACCCCTTGAGAGCAGGACCTTTTTTTTCTTCTTCTACTGTATTTACTAACAAGTTTTATATCAAGCTTGTTGTTGTTGTTTAGTCGCTAAGTCGTGTCTGACTCTTTGTGGCCCCATGGACTGTAGCCTGCCAGGCTCCTCTGGCCATGGGATTTACCAGGAAAGAATACCAGAGTGGGTTGCTATTTCCTTCTCCAGGGGATATTCCCAACCCAGAGATCAAACCCCAGTCTCCTGCTTGGCAGTTGGATTCTTTACCACTGAGCCACCAGGGAAGCTCTTATGTCAAGCTAGATGCCATGTTAAAAACTCTATATATCAAGAAGTTCTCCCCACTTCCACAGTCTTTGAAGTTGACCCCTTGCCCACAGGGTCCATTGCAAAAATGAAAATATAGGACCCTGAAAAAAAAGAAAATGTAGGGCCCTGGCCAGGAGTGAGGAAATCAACTTCCCCCTTCCCGTAGGCCTGCTGCCCCAACCCATGGTCAACAAGTGCTTCCCTGGGAGATTGCAGCCTCCATGCTGGCTGCACTTGGTACCCAGATCTGAGACCGCCCTCTGTGGCATTGTGAGCCCAGAGCAGAGACTCCTGCCCCCTCACCCTACCATGAGATGCCATGAGCATACACCCAACTTGGACCCTCCCCACACCTGTGTCCAGGTCCCTGCCAGGAACAGAAGGTGGCAGTGGCATGAAGAGACAGTCAAGATCTGTCAGGGAGGCAGGAAGTCTAGAAGACAGGACTGCAGGAAAGTAAAGGCTGCAGTCCCTGGACTCGTGCTCCTTTGTCCAATAGACTTCACTTCCAGAAACGAAATCGAAGATAAAATTACCAACAATTTCAAGATGGTGAATGGTGAGCATTACAACTCAAGTGTGGGGCACTTCTGAGTGGGAAGCTCTGGGTAACAGCGCTGGAGGCACACCCATGAGGCCTGCCTGCAGTTTCCTGAAATCTTTGCCATGACTCTACCTGTAAAAATACAAAGGAACAATGGGTGATTCACTTAGGGATGCACAGACTTACCCTAACAGCTATGGATACCACCACTTACCTCATCTACTATCTTGTATGTATATATAGGATTCATGACTTGGAAATATATCTGTAGGGATGAGTAAAACTGGCCAATAAGGCACTTGTTTAATATTTAGCAATCAGATACAAGGCTTTGGTGGAAAACTCTGAGGGCTTTTTAATTTAAAAAAGATTTATTTAGCCATGACCTATGTTCCCTTTCCCCACTGAACCCATTCTCCTTCTCACCTTCCGCAAAATTCAATAATCTTTAATGATTACCAATCATAAACAAAATGGTGAAAACAGATGTTAAATATCAATGCATATTAGGCCTCAACAAGATTAATATAGTGTCACACTTTGGTTTTAAACTCAGTGTTAACCACTATAAGCTGTGTACTATTTTTCTCTCCCTCACATTTTTAATTCATGACTGTAGCTGAATCTTTATCCTAAAAAGATTTTTAAAAGGTTGATTGATCCAACTGGCACTGGCCTGGATTGGGTCCCATGATAGATAATGCTTTTTTTGTTTTTTGTAAACATAAGCAAACAGTCCCTCTCCTCAATAACTGAAGTCTTGATAGAGTGAGGCTGCCGTCAAGAACTGAGTTTCTGAGCTGGGCTGGGACAGGGCCTGCTGCCAGTTTGCACGGATGGCGTCTGGGGAAGGAAACTGGGTGCATCAGCTGACTCTGAATTTCTCTTTTTCCTTTCAAGCATCCTGAGATTTTGGCTGGCTGTGTGCGCCTCACCCAGCACCCAGCTGCTGGGTTGACATCTGTGAGCTGCTAATTGGTTGGGGAGTTCTGTAGCCCACAGGAGTGCACTGAGCTGCCCAAGAACTGTAACAGAACAAGGTCTCAAAATGGAAATGAGCTGCTGGGATGCAGGACAGTTTTGCATATTGGTGTCTGAAATCCGGGGAACAAGTTCCTCTGTGGTTGCTAGTTCCTACTCATCTGCAAGTATTTCCAGGGACAGAGAAGGTTTTATTTATCTCTTGGTGCCTACTGTTGAGTTGGCCAAAAAATTCATTTGCGTTTTTTCCATATGATCTTATGGGAAAACTCGAACTTTTTGACCAACCCAATACACAGTTAGCATCCAGTAAGTGCTTATTGAATTGACACAGCCCCAGTCCTCTTTCCTTTCCTTCACTGTGCCTCCAAACCCTTCCCCTGGGAACTAACATTAGTATCGCTGGCTGCATCCTTGCTAGAGACTTTCTCTCTAAGAAAATCTTTCCCTTTACTTCACAGGTCTGGTGATGAAGCATTGGCACTTAACATTTTTGTTTTTGTTTTTGTTTTTGTCTATATCTGGCTGTGCTGGGTCTTTGTTGCTGCGAGGGCCTTTCTCTAGCTCCGGAAAGCAGGGGTCGTTCTAGTTGTACTGAGGTTTCTCACTGTGGTGGCTTCCTCTGTTGCAGAGCGTGGGGTCCAGGCACACGGCCTCAGTGGCTGTGGTGCATGGGCTTAGTCACTCCTCAGCATGTGGGATCTTCCCAGATCAGGGATCAACCCATGTCTCCTGCCTTGGCAGTCGGATTCTTTACCACTGAGCCACCAGGGAAGTCTCGCACTGTCCCTTTTAACATGCTTTCCACGCCAATAAGAGTCCAGTAGATTTCTTCCTTTCTAGGTATCCATACTATAGAGGTGACCTCTAATTGTAGGGGTCCCTAGAGAAATGGCCGGTGAACCCTTTCCTCACTGGCTCAGGAGATCACAAGTAGGATCTATGGACCTTTTGTCTGTGGGTTGTTTCTCTAAGCTGAGACAGAGAATTAAATTATAGGCCCCAATTCCCATTAAACCAATATTTATTTTCCCTGTGCTTTCATGGAAAGCAGCAATAAATCTTGCTTTGTGGGGTCTTTACCTCCTTATTCAGTTCCCTCAGCTAATAAAATCAAGACTATTCCTGAAATTAGATTAAATAATTTGACTCTCCTTCTAGAAGTTTCAGAGCTCTCACTGACCTTTCTTGAAGAAGCAGAAGCTATCTTGTTTTCTTTTCTCTCCCAGTGGCCTATGAATATCCTGTCATTTAAAGAGCAGAAATAAAAAGGATTGAGATAGAAAAGGCAGGAAAACTGGTTGTTAGCTTCCACTAATTAGTTATTAATATATGGTCCCAAACTCTCTCCAGGCCTCAGTTCCCTTTCTGTAAAATTTGGGACTCAAAAGAAAAAGTTATCTGTAATGGTCCCTTTTGACTTCCAAAATCTAGGTATCTCAGAGGATTAAAGCCTTCATGCATAGACTGTAATTCTCCAGACCTAAGAAAAATGTTTTCTTTGTGACAAGAACATTTTTTCTCTTCTTTATTAAAAAAAAATAGAACAGAACAAAATGAGCTCAGATCACAAATTCAGCTGATTTCTTTCTAAACCACAGGATTCATTTTCTGAAATTGCTGTCTTTTCCTTCAAAAGCCTCAGCAGTCCTCAGCCTTGTCAGCCAGTTCCATTACTTTTATATGAGGTCGGTGCAATGAGGAAGCCTTAGAGCAGGGCTGGAATGAGCAGTGACAGGGCACAGATACGGCTAAAGAACCCCCAGGAGGCCAAATTGCCCTCCTTCCATCATCTCCTAACATCTAGAACCCAGTCCAGAATCTGAGTGAACAAAATGCTGTTTGCCAATCAACCCATTGATAATGATTTTTTCCAGTGACTATTATGTTCATTAAACTATTGATCCCTCATATTCACAACCCCAACAATCATTCTGGCCATAGTTTTTAAAATCGTAGAAAGATATATTACTGGGACTTAAGGATAAAATTTCCATAAAAGGAGATCATCTCAGAAGACTCTAGAGATTAGGAACATGAACACTGTAGCAGTCAGGATAGGTTCAAGTTCTGATCCCACCGTTTACTATGAATAGCTGTATGAGCTTTAAATTCCCTAAGTTTCTACATCCTCATATGTAAAATGAGGATAATAAATAATATCTACTTCATAGGGTGGGACAAGAAGTAATTGAAATAAATTATGGAAAGAGCTTAGTAAAGTATCTGGCGCATAGTAAATGCTCAATAGATTCTGTTATTATTAATAGCGATACTGCATGAATAATACGTAAGTGAAATGTTCCATTTTTGCCCTAATCTAGAGAAGTTATGTGGCCTTGGGCATCACATACCTTTCTGGACTTCTCTTGGGTCCCTGAAGCAAAGGTAAAGTGGGAAAAAAATGCCTTTACAGTTTAATCAATGAAAGTAATAATAAATTTCTTTAAAATATCTAAAATGATAGTTTAATGTAACAATAGCTTACTTCAAAGAGACAGAGGACAAAATAATTTAAACGACTAAAAAAATTAAGAAGGTCTTAAACCTAAAAGGGAAATAATGATTTTGGCCCTCTGTTGATTACCTGGGTGAGTTTCAGCTCTCATCCTTGCTTGGGATTGATGCCCTGGCTCTAGCCAATCAGAGAAGCAGTGAACAACAGAAGGGAGAGGATAAGGACTGTCACTGGCTATGGCACCACATGGCCTAAAATAACCCAGGACTCAGTAATGCCTGTTTGACGGAAAGCATTTAATCTTCTATCACCCCTACTCCCTGGAAATCAGATGGCATTATAAACCCAGAGGGCTAAGGTAGATGAAACACAGTGACTCATGCTAAGTGGGGATGATGCTCTGATGAAACAGCAGTCTTTGCACTTCAGAATTCAGATCCGCAGTGAGATGATGTTCATAAACTCCCAGGGGTCAGGGAGTGGCCCAAAAGACCCCAAAGAATTTGTGTTCAGGTTTGTATCTGCATTAGCTCCTAATGAAAGCCAATATGGTGTTGGCTATAACTACCAGAGGGTTCCTAATGGGATTTACTTATGTTACAGAATCAACAGTAGGTTCAATCTGCCCCTAGTCAGACAGGAATAGATAAACGCAGAAGTGCAGAATTGCTTCATCCAAGTCTGGCTCCAAATTGTGAAATGTCTCAGTCTGAGGTGTTGCCCAAGCAACCCTTGAAACAAGCTTGCCAAGCTGGCTGGCTAGATCCAGAAGATGGAGATGACATTCGTGGAAAGGGAAATTTTGTCCACCCAGAAGTGAAGACAGCAGGTAGACAGACCCAGTCAGCCATTCAGGTACAGTGAGAAACCATTTGAACTGAAAAAAAAAAAAAAAAAAGATATGCAAATCATAACTAAATTACTGGAGGGAGGACACAGCAGAACAGGAAATGTGCATGCAGATAAGTGAAGCCTCCATTAATGGTTTCCCTGCACTTATCAGAAGGGGTTTCAATTAACCTGATGAAGACCAAGGCAATCACAGTAGGAAGAAGGATGGATTTAGGATTAATCTCCTGTTGTTTCCTACAGTAATTTATGAGGGAAATGCTTCTGATGAGCCAAGCTGGGATGAACCCCAAGTTGATTAGATTTTTTTAAAAAAAAGAACCTTAAAAACATTGATTCCCAAACCTAGCTACACATCAGAATCATTTAGGGATCTCTATAAATTTCCAAAGCCCAAACCATACCACAGCTCAGTGACATCATGATCTCTAGGGGGTGGGACACAGGCATTAGGCTCCCCTTGAGTCTAAGGTGCAGACAAGCTTGCAAACCAGTCTGATGGACATATTCATACACTGTGGAGATTTGTTAGGAAATGGCCTTTTGAGTTAAAGGGAAATAAATACAGTCCTTAAGAAATGACAAGAAATTAGCCTGCCTTAAAACAGAACAGGAGGCATGTCTCTCACCTCCTTTATTTGTAATTTTAAAAAATGTGTGTTAGCGTCCAAGAGGAGTGGATGAAGAGACAGAGCCACATTCAAAACAGAGAAATGGGCCCAAGATGGCGATGGAAGAGAGTCCTGAACACACCTCCTCCCACGAACACACTGAATGCACAGCTACATATGGAAGAACTTCCTATGAAAAAAAAAAGCCTCAAAATGGGCTGAGTGACTCCTACACAGCTGGGAAATGAGAGGGGGCACGTCGGATGAAGCTGGTGTCTCTGCAGCAGGAAAACGCCTAGAGTGTTTCACCTCTAAAGAGGAGTGGGAATGTTCCTGGTTATGCAAACACTGTGGACCAAGAAAGGGAGCTGTGCGGATCCAACACGGACACTGTCTTGCCTAGATATAATCTTTCCAAGTTCAACATCATCCAGCTCTTAAAAACGGGAAATGAACCTGTTTGCTCCATTTTAATTCTGTCAGTGGCATCTTGAGGTTAAAAGCACAAACTCTGGACTGATGGATGTGGTCTCAGGTAAGGAACATTCCACACATCACAGACACTCTCCCCATCGCCACACCACAAATAATATGTCACAGAATCAACCTAAGTCTAATGATCCCTTCAGAAGAAAGAGGGCAAGATTTTTGAATTGATAAATTCTCTTTCTGAGGTTCAAGTTGTAAAAACCATATAATCTTGGGAGCTTCTGAGAAACACATTTTCTACCATGTGCAGAGGTCAAAGCAGTAAATCAACTCAAAGAAAGGCATGGAGATTATAGCCTAAATTTCACTGCCTTTCCCATAACACATGATCCATGAGGCAATGAATCTCAGCCAAAAGTTATACCCAGAGGCAGAAACTGTTACCTGGTAAAACAGACTAAGATAAAGATGTGTCTTTAGTGTGGATTCATCTTATCTTGGCTCCTATTTGCATATAATAGCATTCCTCAACATATTACTCTTCTTCAAGAAAAAGTGAAAAACGTATGCTTCACACCTAGAAGTGGCTGCTGATCGTCAACCAACTTGGAAAGTTGGAAAGTTTTTCAGAATGCAAGAATCAGCTCCTGCACTCAGCCAGCTGTGAGGACCACAGCATTTCCCTTTATGTCAACACTGGATATGTTGAGAGTAGTTGAAGAACTGGTGAATGTTACATGTGGAAATCTGGGAAGTGTTCAGCCACTCAGGACAGTATCTGAAGGGAGAGGTTCAGCCTGCAGGCTTTGTTACCTAGCCTTCTGCCATTGCTCACAGGGAAGGAAGATGGAGATGGATTCTGAGGAAGCTTCCCTGATGGAGCCAATGCAGGAGAAGCAATGCCGTTGCTGTGGTTGGGACACAGAACTTGGGCCATTTTCCCCATCTCCTAGATGGAAGCAGAGTCTTAGTCTGGGAAGGAAGGTTAATAGAGAGTATCACTCTTGAGGTACTGGGGAAGGGGAGTACACACACACACACACACACACACACACACACACACACACTTCTATTCCCCGGGGAGAGGCAGAAACACATACAAGAGTAACTACAGCGACAGGCAAGGCTGGAGCACTGAACATGCCACACGGTGACACCAGCAACACAGGGCCTTCCCAAGCCTGAATATTAACCAGATCCTCATAAATACTCCCCTGCTCCCCACCACTGGGCCACTGAGCATCAGTTATAAGAAGCAGGGGGACGCTGCCAGGAGAGCTGGGAGAGAGACTCGTTAAACTGAAGCACAGCATGGGGCCAAGAGCTAAGACAAATTCAAAGACACACGAATTAAAACCTTTTGGAAAACCAGCCTCTCCCTAAACATAAGACATCTTTCTGTGTCTTGAGGTCTGTGGTATGCTCAGGGTAACCATAGCAATAACAAACCTCCAAGGCAGCCTAACTCATGAGGCGTTAACAAAAAACCAACACTGAAGTCCTAGCAGAAGAAAAGGCATAACCCTTTCCAAACGACTTTCCTCTTTCTCCATCTACCAACACCATCTGTCTAACATGCAAGCCAAAACTGCAAGGTAGAGCCCCAGGGTCGCCTTCGCCATCATGCAGCCATGGGGTAGGGAGGACCGCTCACCATGCCCAGAAGAGCCCAGCCCTTTCCTGCACGTTCACCCAGGCTTCCACCTTACATTTAGTTGTCCTGTCTCCTTACACAGCTAGAACTGTGGTGAATTTTCCAAGGCATCAGTCCTATCCCAGCATACCCTCTGAGACACCGCAAGCCACAGAGGAGTCTGCAGAAGGCCCCAGCTCTCAGGGGGCTCTCTAGGTTTTTAATACAGTCATAATATATCTTAAAAGAAAAAAAAATAGAGTTAAATTTAAGTGAGGACCTTGAACTTGATGTCTGAGAGTGGGATAGAAATCAAGAGAGTTCACTGTCATTTTAGATACAGCAATTTCTATATTTTTTGCCTCATAGAATGTTCACATCCATGACCTAATTTTAGCTGGTGTCTCTGTGAAGTAGGCAGAGAAAGTATTATTTTTCTCTCCCACTTCCACAGATGGGAAAACAGATCAAGAGCATCTCATGATTTACTCAGCACTGCAGAGTGAAGTGAGTACAGGAATAGGACCAGAATGTGGTTCCACAAAACTCCCTGTTGAGTGTCCTTTTTGCCACGCCATGTTACCTTGCTGCCCTTGAAAAGCTCTGTGAGAGTGGGAAACGTTATAGTGATCACAAAATCAAGAAAACATGACACTTGGAGAGCTGAACGAAAGAGTTCTGCTATTGGGGGGAAAGTCTAGAACAGATGCCAAGAGACACATCAAAGTGGTAGCAAAGTGCTAGACACCCTGCCCTTGAGGATGTTTCATGAATATTAGATGAGGTTAATATATTCGATTTGCCTCCAAGTGTGCATTGGGTTGGTGGGAAAAGGCAATGTCGTGAGGACACAAGAACAGATTTTTAGAAGAAAAAAAATGGAAGTGGTCTTACAGATATTTTCTTCTGGCCCACAGTGTGCAGGCCCCTCTTCAGTCAAGTAGGTGGTGAGAGTAGCCATGAATTGTTGCTGCCCTGGATTCTGTTATGTGCAAGAAATAGAAATTCGCCAGAGTTGGCTCACCGTGTTAGGATGGAAGGTGATTTACAGATCCTAGGGGCAAAAATGCCTCAGGCCCAAGGAAAACTCAGAACTGGGAACTTATAACTGTCAGAAACTCAAGGGATATGTGTTCTCCACAGCTTTTGTTTCTGTTTCTCTCTGAGTATTTGTGTCCATTCTTTTTCCCTAGGGAGTTCCCTCTGCTACTCTGTCCACATGTAGGATCAAAGACAGGCCCCCACAGCTCCTAAAGTTCAGATCTCAGCCATATGAGCCCAGTCTCTCTCCCCTCCATCCCTCTTTCTCAAACAAAGCTCCCATGGAAGGAACTCTTTGGGGCCAGATTAGCTCAGGAATTCCTGACCCAATCAACTGTGACCAGGAGCCAAGTTCCCATTAGACGTAAACAGCTGTTGGGAGTCACTCTCTACAGCTGACAATAAGGCATTTGTAGATAGGAATCATTTAAGCTGAGCATGTACTTTGAAATATATCTAACATTCATCCCCACTAGGATGGCTATGCTAAAAAAAATAAAGGAAAATATAAAATGTTAGCAAGAATGTACAGAAATTGGAATCCTCATATAATGTAAATGCTATTTGAATATAAATGTAAAATGATGCAATTGCTAAGGAAAACAGTTTGATAGTTCCTCACTAGATGGAACATAGAGAAGGAAATGTCAACCCACTCTAGTATTCTTGCCTGGAAAAATCCCATGGACAGAGGATCCTGGCAGGCTACAGTCCATGGGGTTGCAAGAGAGTCAGACACGACTGAGTGGCTAAATAACAACAACAACAGCAATAGATTAAACATAGGATTATTAAATGACTCAACAATTCAGCTTTGAGGTATATACCCCAAAGAATTCAAAACAAAGTGTTCAAACAAAAAGTCATTCACAAATTTTCATAGCAGCACAATTCACAAGAGCTAAAAGGTGAAAACAACCCACATGTCCATTAGTTGATGAGCAGCTAGACGATGTAGTATAGCTGTTTAGTCATACAATGGAATACTATTTGCCCATAAAAAAAAAAGACATGAAGTGGAACATGTTACACCAGGAATGAACATGCAAGCCATTATGCTAAGTGAAATAAACCAGATATAAAATACCACATATTGCATGATTTCTATTATATGAAATATCCATACCAGGCAAATCCACAGAGACAAAGCAAATTAGTGGTGCCCAGAAGCTAGGGGAGACAGAAATAAAGAATGACTGCTTCATTCTTCGTTGGGTATAGGGTCTCCTTTTGAAGGTGATAAAAATGTTCTGAAGCTAGAAAGTGGAGAAGGCTGCACAGCACTGTGAAGGCACTAAATGTCATTGAGTTGTACACTTTAATTCTTTATTTTATATGTATTTTACCACAATTAAAATATTCTTATATAAATATACACACACACACATATATATAACTTCCCTGGTGGCTCAGACGGTAAAGCATCTGCCTACAGTGCAGGAGACCCGGGTTTGACCCCTGGGTCAGGAAGATCCTCTAGAGAAGGCAATGGCAACCCACTCCAGTACTCTTGCCTGGAAAATCCCATGGATGGAGGAGCCTAGTAGGCTACAGTCCCTGGGGTCGCAAAGAGTCAGACACGACTGGGTGACTTCACTTCACTGCATTTTATATATATATATAATCACCTGACTATGCTCTGAGAAGACCAGTCACATCTACTACCCTGGAGTAGTCTAGCTGAGACTAGTAACTAATACATTAACTCATTTGCTCATTCAGTAAACATGAATGAATTGGGCAAGCTGTGCCAGGCATATGGGAGCTAAGAGGCCCAGTCCCCAACATCAAGGGGCTGACAGCTTACCAGAGCAGATACAAAGAGATAGATAATTTCAATAAAGTGTGATAAGTGCTAAGACTAAGACATCCTCGCAGTATTTTGAGAATCTAGATGAGGTATGATCATGCAAGACTGCCTTACAGATGAGGCCACACCTGAGTTGATCCCCAAGAGATGAACAGGAACTGTCCTGGTGAGATTGCGAGGCAAGAGAATGGGCATCCCAGACTGAGGACAGAAATGCACGAAGGTGCTTGACAACACAGAAAGCGGCCAGCAGAGGAGGGGGTAAGCCCGTGGCAGGAGAGCACCAGGGAGAAGCAGAGTGTAAGAAGGTGGGAAGCGGGGGCGTCGGGGAGCAGGAGAACCACGTGTTCACAGAGGTGACAATCGAAGGAGAGAAGAGAAAGGAGTCAAGTGTCTCAACTTCAGCACAGTCAGGAATTGGACTGAAAGTGGCCATGGACCTGACAATGAGTCCCCTGCACACTTTTTTGGTTATGGTGGGTACAGCCTCACCGAGCATACCATGAGGTTTGGCTTGGGAAGGAGGTCTAACATCAATGGAGAGGGAACATATTTATGTGCTCAGGAGAAAGACAAGATGAGCGAGAGAAAAGGAAGCTAGAGGAGAGAGAGAGCCCATGATGCCAAGGAGGGGACAAGGCTGAGGAGCTCTCCAAAGGGGTTCCCTTGAGCCAGGAAAGAGAGTGCCCAGCCTCTCAGATGCAGGGAGGCAGGGAGGGCAAAGCAGGACGGGGAGGGGCAGACATAAGGATGAGGGAATTCCTACCTAATGGCCTCTATTTTTTCAGCAAAGCTCAAGGAGTGGGAAATGCTAAGAAGAACCACTATGGGGAAAGGACAAGTTTGCTGGCAGGGACTTTAAATGGGTTTCCAGGCGGCTTGGTGGCCCCATGGTGACTGCAGAAGACTGTAGCAGCACCAGTCTGGGTGGGCTGCGGATTTTCTCCAGCACAGCTCTGGAGCCCAGGAGCCCAGATGTCACAGAGAAGAGCTGACCTGAGCAGGCTAGGGGACAGCCAGACAGGGGCAGCAGGACCCGCAGAGGAGAGGGAGGGTTCAGGCAAAGGAGCATGATGACGTGGCTCCTGAAGCTTAGGCTAAATACAGGAGATGAGGAAGTCGGGGGTAGTGTTCTGATTCAATGACAGAACGTGGCAAAGGAAAGAGACGGTAGGTTTTATGGAGATTGTAAACCCAGCATACTGGGAGGTAGGAGTGGGCAGGCTGAAAGGTGGGAGGCTCTGATAGGAGTGGCCTGGAGAACAATTCAAGGCAATATGTAGTCAAGGGTAAAGTAGGATGATATGAAACGTAAGTGGGCTTAAGTGCTGAGGAGGAGGGTGGAGGGACTTCAAATGCAGCGCTCAGTGTGGATGGGGGAGAAATCCAGTGCAATTTGCTGTGTTAACATTTCGAGTCTGCAAGGCACCCCCAGTAGGGAATCAACAGTATCCTGAAGCCTAGCAGGCACTGGGTGGATCAAACCTGAGATCCAGTTCCTTTCATCTCATCTGAGGTGGAAAATGAACAATAGGAGAGACTATGAAAATATTCTCATTTCTCCCTATGAAATGCTGCTGTGGTGCCCTGAAACGGACCTTGCCTGTTCGATTCACTCCCTGCTTCAAGCCCCCTTTAACACCATGTCCACACTCCCCCTCCTCAGCTGGTCTGGAAATTTCAAGAAGCCTAATGCACGTTGCACACTTCCACAAGATAAGGCTGTGAAGTGACATGAAAGGTTTGGGGGAAGGGGGAGAGGAAAAATCATCAAGGTTGTCTTTGATGAAGACAAGGTTTACAGCATTCACCCTAGACCACAGGAGCCTGGAGCCAGAGAGGTGAAGTCCTGGCCTAAGCAGTACAGCCAGTGAGAAGCAGAGGCCAGACCCAGCCATACTCTTTCCTCAAATTAACCCAGAAGGAGCCAGCTGACTTCCTTCCCTGCCCACTCCCTGCTCAGTCAAAACCAGAGCCTCTGATTCCTTCACCTCTTAAACTCTATGCTGGAACTGAGTATAATATCTGTGGGTTTTTTTCCCCAGTACCCATTTCCCCTTCTTTCTTTTGATCTCAACACCTAATTTGACTCTTGTGAAGTACCTTTCCCTACCCTGTCCCCACCCACCCCTCCATCTGGTGGCTCTGTCTCTCATTAACCACGTGACCCAGTGTAGTCCTACTTGCTCTTCCACTGAAATCTGAAGCTTGAATCAAGACTGCTAGAGCTATTTATATCATGAACAGGGCCTTACCTGAAGGTTATCCTGGTTCGGAGATCCCAGACTCATCCTTTCAGAACTCAATTCTAAAGTTTTTCCTTGTGGTCTGCATATTCTTCCAGAAAAATCCCCATTTGTAACTTTGTGTGAGTGGGATTTGATGGTTGCTGTCCCAAGACCCTGCAGGTCCAGTATCTGCCATTAAATGAAAACAGAGTCTAGACCAAGTTAGGACCAGGCGGTGTCACAGAGTCCACCTGTCAGCACATCCTCCCAGCACTACCTTCAAAGCATGTCTGTAACTGGAACAAGGCTTCCAACCACCGTCACTGCCACCTCTGGTCCAGCCATCAAGGTCTTTGGCCCAGACTATGGCAGCAGCCTCTTTGTTGGGGGCACCCCTTCCACTTGCACCCCTAGAGTCTGCTCTCCAAGCAGCAGCCAAGGGGATGCTGTGATAGGGTAGGCTGGACCACATCACTCCTCTGCTCATGTCCTCCCAACAGCTCCCTCGATGCCACTCAGAGTAAAGTGAAAGCATTACCCGTGACCTTCACATGGTCTGGCCTCATCCCTCCCCCACCTTCCCTGCTCCTCCCCACTCTGACACCTCTGCCCTCGCTACACAGACATCCTCGCTGTTGCTCCAGTACCCAAGGCACACCACTCTCACTTCAGGGCCCCTGCCCGTGCCATCTCCCACATGGAGATGTAAGAAAGCTAGAAAGTAAGCTCCATGAAGGGAAGGACTTTTGTCTATTCTTTGCTCTGTCGATACCTGGTAGAGTGTATGGCACAAAACAGGTGTGAACTGGGCCGCCTAGTGCTTCGACCTCCTTTCTCTTCACTGCCACTTTCAAGCTGGTTTGTCAGATTTCTGACAAACCGTAGAACTTTGAATGGATGGGTTTTTTTTCCCTGACTGCAGCTATGAGAGCCAGAATCACTTTAAAAAAATAGACTATTTTTCACAGCGGTTTTAGTCTCACAGCAAGATTGAGAGGATACATTTATTGTTGTACAGAGGGAAATATCCCATATACCCCTACACATGCACAGCCTTCCCCATCATCAACATCCACCACCAGAATGGAACAGCTGTCACAACTGGTGATTGTATATTGATACATCATTATCACCCAAAGTGGATAGCTAACATTAGAGATCATTCTTGGTGTTGTACATTCTATGGGTTGAGACAAATGTATTATAAATGGCATGTCTCTACTCTTACGGTATCATACAGAAATAGCTTCATTGCCCTAAACTTTTCTGTGCTCCACCTAATCATCATCCCTCCCTCCTTAAACCCTGGCAACTATTGATCTTTTTTATTTTCTCCCTAGCTGTGCCTTTTGCAGAATGCCATATAGCTGGAATCATACAGTATAGCCTTTTCAGACGGGCTTCTTTCATTTAGTAACATGCGTTTAAGGCTCCTCTATATCTCTTCATGGCCTGCAAGCCCATTTCCCTTTAGTACTGAGAAATATTTCATTGTGGGCTTCCCAGGTGGCTCAGAGGTAAAGAATCCACCTGCCAAGCAGGAGACATGGGATGGATCTTGGGTAGGGAAGATCCCTTGGAGGAGGAAATGGCAACCCACTGCAGTATTCTTGCCAGGGAAATCTCATGGACAGAGGAGCCTGGCCGGCTACAGTCTGTGGAGTCACAAACTGTTGGACACAACTTAGTGACTAAACAATATTCCATTGTATGATGTCCTAGCTTATCTATTCACCTACTGGAGGACATCTTGGTTGCTTCCAAATTTGGGCAGTTATGAATAAAGTTGATGTAAACCTCAAGTACAGGCTTTTGCATAAACATAAGCTTTCAAATCCTTTGAGTAAATACCAAGGCCTGCGATTGCTAGATCATATGGTAACAGTATGTTTACTTTCATAAGAAATTGTCAAACTGTCTTCCAAAGTGGTTGTAACATTTTGCACCATGAGCAGCAATGAGTGAGAGTTCCTGTTGTCTCATAGCCTCACCAGCATTTCATGTTGCTACTGTTTTGAATTTTGGCCATTTAATAGATGGGTAAACAATCACTTTTTATATTTGTTTCTAGAAGTAAAACTCAAAGGCTACTGAAATATATACACCAAAAAACAGTACTTTTAAAATCAAAGAGAAACAAACAGAAATAAAAGTGCATAAACATATAAATATATCTTTCTAAACCAATAAAAGCCCAAAAGTGTGGACTTTGTGGGATCAGGGTTCTCAGCAGGGCTGGTAGGGAGAGATTGCCTTACACAAATTCCCCAGAACCCTTTCTTGGAAATGTTTCACTTTGCTTCAATACTGCCTAGCACTGGAGAAATCTACAAGCGTTCTAATTGCCCTTGAAGATGGTTGCTTCCTGGAACCACTTTATAAGTTATGAAAACAGACAACCAGCATATTTTTATCTATCCCATGGCAGGCACCTGAGAGACAGCTGCCCCAGCTGCAAACCCATTGGAAGACCTTCAGGTCCCTACTACCAAAGAATTCTGGCAATTTTTAGGGTCCCTAAGGGACAACATACATCTTTAGCTTGTCCAGCTTGTGGTCCACTCTGACCCCAGGTTAGTAGCTGTCCTTGACCAGTACTTGCCAGCCTTGCCACATAGTTTAAAATGGTCTCTATGCATGGTGTCAGTATTTGAATCAAATCAAACCCACAAGGCTTCAATGTACCACTTTACTACACGACCAACAATATTTTGCTTGTGGAATCAAAACAGTGATTATGAAAAAAAAGAATGATTCTATTAAATATGACAGCATATAATACAATAACATGCAGTATTAATATTTATACACTGAGGTCCCCAATATTGAAGGATGTGAGTCTGGAGTGAAATGGCCAGAAACTTCTCTGAGATGGGTTTTGCTCTTTCCCCAGCAACTACCACAGTGGTTCCCCTAGACTCAGAGACTGCCTTCTCCCTCATTCAAGGTGCTTCTCAAAAACAAAAATGAAAACACAGAATTCTCGAGAGCTCTTTATGTCATCCTCTTTCATGTCCACTCAACCAGATTTTTTTTTTAAGTCAGAAAGTTCCCAATTGGCTTATGAAAGCACCCTTTGAAACTCCTTAATTCTACCGCTAATGGGTGATTTAAGCAGGGCCTGCAAAGTTTATCTTCAATGACAACCCAATGAGTTGTGTATTATTTCACTTAACAGATGACAGCAAAGGAAAATGACCTCCCAAACCCACTCAGATGATAGATGTGGGGTGAGGATTTAAATCCAGACGTATCTGACTCCAAAGATGTGTTTTTCTTATAACATCATTTGGATTTCAAACACAAAAGCCTCAGTTTAATCTGCCTACCAGTGAGTCTGGTCGGAAACTTGGGCACACAGGGAAGTGTGTCTTAAAATGCTTCTTTTTTCACACTTTTGTTTATTTTATTGCAGTATAGTTGATTTACAATTATTATATAGGTTTCAGGTGTACAACATAGTGATTCAGCATTTTTAAAGATTATAATCCATTTATAGTCACTATAAACTGTTAGCTATATGCATTGTGCTGTGCAATATATTCTTGTAGCTTATTTATTTTATACATAGTTTGTAGTTCTTAGTCTCCTTCCCTTGTCTTGCTCCTCCTCTCTTCCCTCTCTGCACTGATAACCACTAGTTTGTTCTCTGTATCTGTGAATATGTTTCTTTTTTGTCTTTTTGTTACTAGTTTTATTTTTTAGATTCCACGTGTGATATTATATAGATTTGTCTTTCTCTGCCTGACTAAGCATACTTTCCTCCAAGTCTATCCATGTTGTTGCCAATGGCAAATTTTCATTCTTTTTAATGGTTGAGTAGTAGTCCGCTCTGTGTGTGTGTGTGTGTGTGTGTGTGTGTGTGTGTGTACCACATCCTCCTTATCCATTCATCTATTGATGGACACTTAGATAGCTTCCATATCTTGGCACTTGTAAATAAACACTGGGAAGCATATATCTTTTCAACACTGGGATGCATATATCTTTCGAATTCATGTTTTCATTTTCTTTGGATATATATCCAGGAATGGAATTTCTGGATCATACAGTAGTTCTATTTTTAGTTTTTTGATGAACCACCATACTGTTTGCCACAGTGGCCATACCAACTGACATTCCCACCAACAGTGTACAAGTTCCCTTTAATCCATGTCTTCTCCAACATTTGTTATTTGTGGTCTTTTTGATGATGGTCACTCTGATGGGTGCGAGGTGATATATCATTGTGCTTTCGATTTGCATTTTTCTGGTGATTACTGGTGCTGAGCATCTTTTCATGTGTCTGCTGGCCATCTGTATATTTTCTTTGAGGAAATGTCTGTTTAGGTCTTCTACCCATTTTTAAAATTAGATTATTTGTGGGTTTTTTTTTTTTTTGATGTTGAGTTGTATGAGCTATATGCTTTAGATATTAACCCCCTAATGATCATATTATTTATAAAATGCCTCATTTTTAATTAGATTTTACCTACCATGAAAAACTTTTCTATTAGTTTTCTCACCCTTACCACTTCCCAGAGCAGTGAAGGTTACCTCTCCCTGCTGGTACTCACAGCACTTATTGCTGGGGAAGTGATAGCCTGAGAAGAGATGAAAGTCCCTAACATCCCAGAATGTCAGAGTCAACCTCCAGCATAAGCCTCTTTGATTTACCTCTGCTCACAAGCAAGCTGGAAAAGAGCACTGGTCTAATTTTACCAGGACAAGACCCACAGTCAGGCGGCAAATGAGTACATGGTGATGCTAATTCATGCCTACTTCCTTCCTTCATTCTATGACCTCAATCACATCCAGTTACACTCTGTCCACAAGCAAAGCAGGCTGTGTGCATCTCCAGGGAAGTGGACCATGTGATTTCCTGCCAGAGGTGGTCCCCACCCCTGGGTGGGGACTTGGTGTCAATGGGGTCATCCCTGAATGAACCAGGTAGGACAACACTAAAATAAAACTCTTTCTTCATATCTGACCACTTCCCAGTCTAGAGCTGTTGGCTCACAAAGGCAAGAGCCTAAGCGTGGCTAATGGCTGGAGAAACGACTCAGAGCCCAATGCCCACGCAAGACATGTTCATTCATGGCGTCTGCCTTTCCAGCCTGTTAGGAATGGAGGAGTATTTGTGCTAAGATACAGCCTCCCTCAAATGCTCCCCTGAACATATGCTGATGACAGGGATTCTTTATTCCTTGTGGAAAATGTTTTTGCCACGTGATAAAGCCTTACCTTTGATTTGGATGTTCTGTGCAGTGTCTCCTTTTAACTGAATTCAAAGCAAAATCCTTCCAGAAGTCCCTCTTGCAGACTCTTCCATGAACAGTCTAGGAGGCAAGCTGCACAGTCACTGCTGAGATCAACATCCCTTGGGTCCACCCCGAGGGATACAGAGTGATGTCTCTCCATAAACTTGAGCCACTCTCCCCGTCTTCCGGGTTAGTAAAGAAGCCTAAACGATGTAGGGAATTCATCCCCAAGGTTTTCCCCAGTTTTGTTCATCAGGCATGATGGCTAATTTGACAAAAATCACCACTGTGGTCCTTCTGCCTGTAAATCACGTAAGGTCAGAAGGGCTCCATAATGCTATCCTTGAATAGGTAGGTTTAATAAGCTTTTCTTTCCTTGTGGGAAAAAGGCTCTGCATTCCCCTTGTTCAGTTTTATCCATCAATATTTTTTTTTGCAATATCTTGTTTTTGGCTTTAATGGGCCCTCAATGACCAGTGGGGGCTTCCCAGGTGGCGCTAGTGGTAAAGAACCTGCCTACCATTGCAGAAGATGTAAGAGATGCTGGTTCAATGCCTGGGTCTGGAAGATGCCCTGGAGGAGGGTATTGCAACCCACTTCAGTACTCTTGCCTGGAGAATCCCATGGACAGAGGAGTCTGGTGGCCTACAGTTCATGGGGTTATGAAGAGTTGGACACAACTGAAGTGCCTTAGCAAGCATGCATGCAGTGACCAGGGAAGTCTTGAGAAGACCTGGTAGTTGTGTTATTGCTATGAGGGTTGGATCTCTAGGCTCCCATAGCAGGGTTTCCTGAATAACTGGCTGGGAAAGCCTGCTGTGCTACCACTCTCTGGGCCCTGAGCTGGGCCCATCTGCAGCCCTCATCCTCCAGGACTCGGATGGTGCCAGGACTGTGGGCAACAACAGCAGGACCCAGGTGCTGGGCACTAAGCCCAGACAACAGAGGCTGCAGCAAGGCTGACTGCAGTTTAGGGGATAGGCAAGAATTAGGTCATATCTGGAAAATACCACTAGAAATCTATCAAGCAGTGAGGAGGGAAGGTCAGAGCCAGATCAGTGTGGAGTGACAAGTGAGGGAGTCTATACAGGAAGATAGTATGTGAAAATCAGAAGGCACCTTGTCCAGAATTAGAGTGAAAAACAAACCAGGAAAATAGTCAAAAACAACCGATTGATTTTTGACAAAAGTGTCAATGTAATCCAATGAAAAAAGGATTTCTTTTTCAACAAATGGTGCAGGAAAAAGTGTTTAACCCTATACAAAAATGAACCTTGACCATTTCATACATACAATTTAACCTCAGATTGATCTGTAAGGACTAAAGCTGTGTAATCTTTCAGAGAAAACACAGGAGGACGTCTTAGTGACCTTGAACTTGCCAAAAATTCTTTAAAAAGATTGAGAAAAATACAAACGATAACAGTGTTATTAACTTAATGCCACTGAACTATATACTTAAAATTAGTTAAAATGGGAACTTTTGTGTTATGTATATATTTTACCACAATAATCATAATAACAAAAGAAATAGCTTCTCTTCAGATGATTGCCAGAGGAAAAAACCCCACAAAGTGTGAAAGAAAATTCAAAACTTTTGTTTTTTGAACAGGAACCCTCCTACACGCTGATAGGAATGTAAACTGGTACAGTCACTATTGAGGTTCCTTAAGAAACTAAAAATAGAACTACCGTATGATTCAATAATCGCACTCCTGGACATACATCCAGAGAAAATCATAACTCAAAAAGATATACGCACCCCAATGTTCATTGCAGTACGATTAACAATAGCCAAGACATAGAAGCAACCTAAATGTACATCCCCAGATGAATGGATAAGGAGGATATGGCATATATGTACAATGGGATATTAGTCATAAAAATTAATTAAATAATGCTATTTGCAGCAACATGGATGGATGGATCTAGAGGTTATCACACTAAGTGAAGTAAGCCAGACAGAGAAAGACAAACATCATATAATATCATTTACATGTAGAATATAAAATATAATGCAAATGAACTTATTTACAAAGCAGAAACAGACTCACAGACATAGAAAACAAATTTATGATTACCAAGGGGAAATGGGGTGGGAGAGGGATAAATTAGGAGTTTGGGATTAGCAGATAAAATCTACTACATATAAAATAGATGGACAATAAGATCCTACTGTATAACACAGGGAACAATATTCAATATCTCAGAATAAACTATAATGGAAAAGAATATGAAAAAGAATGGATATACGTATATGTATAACTGAATCGCTTTGCCGTACACCAGAAATTAACAACATTGTTAATCAACTCTGTATGTGTTAGTCACTCAGTCGTGTCCAACTCTTTGTGACCCCACGAACTCGTAGCCCACCAGGCTTCTCTGCCCTTGGAATTCTCCAGGCAAGAATACTGGAGTGGATTGCCATTCCCTCTCCAGTTAATCAACTATACTTCAATGAAAAAATAAAAAATAAAACTTTCATTCTTTAAATGAGACTTATAAAAACGAAAAGGTTGCATATGAAAAGTAGCAAAACCTTATCTGACAAAGGACATGTTCTAGAATATATAAAGAACATTTACAACTCAATAAGATGACAAGCAATCCAATTGTTTTTAAAATGAGCAAAACATCTGAAAGGACATATCACTAAAGTAGATAAACAGAGGGCAAATAATACCTGAAAAGATGCCTAACATAACTAGTCATCAGGAAAATGTAGATTAAAACCACAGTGAGAAACTATATACCTACTAGAATGGCTAAAATTTAAAAAGCAAACTATACCAAATGTTGGCAAGAAAGCAGAGCAACTAGAAGTCCTCGTGCACTGCTGGGAGGGATGCAAAGCAGCACAAGCAATTTGGAAAATAGTTTGGCCACGTGTTATCATATTAAATACGTACCTACTATGAGATCGAGCCATTCAACCTCCAGGTATTTACCCTGGGGAAATAAAAGCATATGTCCACAAAAGACTTGTACCTGAGTTTTCTTAGCAGTTTTATTTCTAATCGTCAAAAATTGGAAGCAATTCAAATGTATGAACAAATATAGTATATATGAACAAATATAGTTCATATAGTATGAACAAATATAGTATACATGTAGAGGGGAACACTATTCAGCAATAAGAAGGAATCGACATGTGCAATAACATGCACTCAAGCTAATTATGCTGAAAGAAGTCAGACCAAAAAAAAAAAAGAAAAAAACAACATGCTGTCTCTTTCCATATATAAAATTCTAGAAAATGCAAATTAATCTATAGATATGGAAAGCAGACAATTGGTTGCCTAGGAACAAGGTGGGGGAGAGTGAAGGATGGATTACAAAGGAGCATAGAATGCTTTGGGAAGTGATAGACATATTCATTATCTTGATTATAGCAATGGTTTCATGGCTGTATACATATGTCAGGACTCATCAGTTTGTATTGTTAAATATGTATAGTTAATTGTATATCAATTATAATTTAATAAAGCCTTTATAAAGTAGATGGAAGAAAGAAAAACCCACCCTCTGTCATCAATAGGCAACACAGGGTCATGGTTAGATGTGGGCCCTGGAGGCTTCTCTAGGCTTGGATTCAGGATCTGTGTAAGACTTACTAGTGTATGAAGTGAAATGAAGTGAAAGTCACTCAGTTGCATCCAACTCTTTGCGACCCCATGGACTGTACAGTCCATGGAATTCTCTGGCCAGGATACTGGAGTGGGTAGCCTTTCCCTTCTCCAGGGGATCTTCCCAACCCAGAGATTGAACCCAGGTCTCCCACATTGCAGGTGGATTCTTTACCAGCTGAGTTACAAGGGAAGCCCAAGAATACTGGAGTGGGTAGCCTAGTCTTTCTCCAACATATCTTTCTGACCAGAAGTCAAACCAGGGTCTCCTGCATTGCAGGTGGATTCTTTACCAACTGAGCTATGATCTTGGCCAAATCATGTGATCTTGCTAAAGCCTGCTATCCTCACCTGGGGATGGGGATAATAACAGAGCTGTGAAATTTATAAAGTACTTGGAACAGCAGCTCAAGTGTGGGAAATATTGGGATCGTCACTGTCATAATCATCCTTTGTAAAGCTGATGACTGAAATGCAAGACAGACAGACACTGGAGATCAGCATCCAGGTGGGTGTGTGGAGGGGAGTCTGTGAGAAGTCAAGAATTCAGGTCTGACAGGGATATCCAGAAGTCCCGCTGCCTCAAGGAATGGTGTTTTGGGACAAACATCTGACCAGCCAGGTTTAGCAGGTCTCGAAACTGCAAGGAAAAAAGAGACACCTTGTTGGTATCACATTAGACACAGTAGAAGACAAGCTTTTCTCCGTCCTTCTTGACCTGACAGTGGCTTTCTTACATATCAGAGGGATTACCTTTCAGTGTTCCAGTGCTTTCCAGTCAACCACCCCTTGTGTTTGACAGCCCTCTTGTCTTGCACTAGATCCTGGGATGCCACCCAAGACAGTCAGCACTGCTTCAGCTTCTCTCTGGTCTGGGCGCTCAGAGCACTCACCTAGCTTTCGTCCCTGCCCAGAAGAACAGCAACAGGGCAGTGGTAATGCCATCGGCTGACCACTCATAGTAAAGGCAGTAAAATCCAGAGAAATGCAAGACTTCGGAGGAAATACTGAACTGGTGCAGGTGGAGGGTGAGAAGGGAAAATGGCCGGTTAGAAATTGGAGGCCATTCTCCAGGATCCATCACCAAGCCATGTAAGCATAAATCCAAAAAACAAGTAAACAAAAAACCCATGAAATCAGCAGTCAGGACTGTGGTGGGATCCAGCTGGCCAGGAGCCTGGGCCCAGGCATTTTAATTCTCTGGGAGAGGTTCCTACAGGGGAAGGAGGAAGGGAAAATTGGGAGAAGAATCATTCTAATTAATAAAGAGGTGAGTCAGGCCAGTGCATCCATCCGCTACTGCAGGGTGGAGGGGCATCTTGAAAGAACCACAACAAAGGACAAGGGCTCTTAAGAGCTCATGGCTCAAAATCCAGCTACACCGCTATGCTGGTTGCACTCCATTTGCACACACGCACACACATGTCCCCTCCTCCTCCATCCTGCTCTGTGCCTGGATGACTGACCCCTTTAGGCTGCATCATCTGGGTTCTGGATGGGTTTGGCCAATGGGAGCCTCTGGATGGATGGGCGATCAGGAGAAATGAGAGTCGGGATATTTCTTTCCTATTCCTTCCTTGCTTTGAATCCTGGTCCTGGCAGTGGCTGGGTCCCTCTGTGATTCTAGGTCGACCTCCATGGGTCCAGTTCTCACCCATCTCTGGTCTCACTCTTTCCACTCCTTGATCTTTTAGGCTTATAGGTGTTCAGAACATCTTGTGGTTGCTCCTGTCTAGGTGCCTTATCAGTTTTAACCTTGCCCTCGCCTTGTGAAGTGAAATCTGTTTGAACCATCTTCAGTGGATCCACTTGTTAGCTGTATAATAACTGGAGACAGTCACTCCCCGGGCTCCACTTTCTCATTTGTGGTGGGGACACCGGAGGATGTGAGGACTTGAGGTTAATGCACATGGTTAGCCACTTCTGATCTCCCGGGAACCACTTTAGTGGAGGACCCTCAGGATGTGACTTTTGTATTCTGTAGGTCTCCTAGTCCTTTCTCCTGCCCCCTCTTCCAATCTTTTAGCCCCTTGGATAAACCCTGCTCACTCAGAACGAAGGAGAGAAGAAGAACATCCCCTTGGTGCCTAATCACACATGGCAATACAGGAGGGGCACTCTGCCAGCCCCCACATCAACCTTGCCCTGACAAAAGTCAGCCTGCCCAGAATAAGGAAGTAACCGCAGCCGAGAAAGGTAAAGCCAAACCTGAAAACACAGGAACTGAGTGTTTCAACCAACACAGGCCTGCAGCGTCCTTGAAGAGTGCTGTTTATGAGGCAGTAAACTATTTAAATGCTGTATTTTGGAACCCGCAAGTTCTCCTTGAATGGCTTATGAGAAGGTACTGCTAATAAGAGCTCCAGGAGGACTGGAGGGGGAGATGAGGGCACCTTTGCCTCGAAGCTGCAAGTTTCTGGGGGAGGACGGAGGCTCTGTGGGGAGCAGCAGAGTCTGGAGAGAAGAGGATGCCAGAACAGGGGGTGCCCCTGGGGAAGTCTCCAGGGTTCAGGCAGGGCAGCCAGAATCACAGGTGCAAAAGGCTGATTTTGTGTGCTCTGCAGAGTTGTGAGGAAGATACTTTTTGCAGCAGGCAAGAGGGCTATGGTGTGGAGTTCAAAAGCATGGCACAGCGTCTGAGCTTAAATCCTGGCTTGGCCATTTGTTTGTTGAATGACCTTGGCAAAGATACTTACCCCCTCTGTGACTCAGTTTGGTCACCTGAAACATGGGGATGATAATAGTAATAAGTGAGCTTCCCTGGTGGCTCAGATGGCAAAGAATCTGCCTGCAATGTAGGAGACCTGAGTTTGATCCCTGGGTTGGGAATCAACCCAGGGAGAATCCCCTGGGTTTTCTCCATGCCTGGAGAATCCCTACGGACAGAGGAGCCTGATGGGCTACAGTCCATGGGGTCACAGAGAGTCAGACACGACTGAGCAACTAAGCACACACATGCCTGTGTTATCGAGTTTCTGATGATTACATTAGATAATATTTACTATGTACTCAGCATGAGACTTAGCACATGATAAATGCTCAAAAAATTAGCTATTATCAATGTTACCACCACACCCATCTGTTTCCATCTACCTTTTCCCAGCTCCAAAGACAGCAATGGTTGCTAGGAGATTAGCACATAATATCTTGAACACCTATTTCTGGGAAGGTGATATAGCAACACAAATTCCAGGTCCAAATCAACTCTCACAGCCCAGCAGGGCCCAGAGGCTGCTGGAGTGAAAGGGCAGAAACTGGGGAGAGGGCTTCCCTGGTGGCTCAGTGGTAAAGAATTCGCCTGCCAATGCAGGAGACACGGGTTTGATCCCTGATCCTGGAAGATCCCACATGCCTTGGGGCAACTGAGCCCATGAACCATAACTACTGAACTACTGAGCACATATGCTGCACCTACCGAAGCCTGCTCGCCTTAGAGCCTGTGCACTGCAGTGAGAGAAGCCACCGCAATGAGAAGCCTGTGCACCATGGAGAGCAGCCCCAACTGGCTGCAACTAGAGAAAGTTTACACAGCAATGAAGACCCAGCAGAGCCATAATAAATAAATAATTTTTTTAAAAAAGAAAAGAAACTAGGGAGAGTAAAGTGACCAGTGCCAAGTGAGCTATGTACAAACAACCCCACCACACTGCTGGTAGTCCTTTTGGGGCAGGACCTTAGGAACTCTTTGACACAGGACTGGCAAAACTGGACATACTGTGTACTCCTTTGTAGAAGGCAAAATAGTTGGGCAAAATAGTTCATCATCCATAAGAAATACAATCTGCTGATGATAGAAAGAAGCTGTATAACAAGAAAGAGGACGGTGCCAAGGGAAGAGGCCAGCTGGTACCCAGGAGGGTTTCCAAGGCCATAGCAAACTTTGATGAATTTCCCAAGGTCTGAGACTCTCCCTCATCAGGCTCCAAAACTTGATGTTGTCAACAGTTGTTCTCTTTTAAGGGTAGATTTACTTCAACCAGCGTAATAAAACAAAGATACACAGACCAAAATGCTAATTCATTCTTCTTTCTTCCCTTATTGATAATATTTAATGAATACCTATAAATAAAAGTCTCTAATCTAATAGAACATATATTTTAGTTGGGGAGAAAAAAATAAATATCTATCCAGAGAATCAGAAAATAAGCCACAGACTGGGAGAAAATATTTATGAAAGATGTATCTGAAAAGGAGTGTTAACTAAAATGTTTGAAAAGGATTCTTAAAATTCAGTAATAAGAAAATGAACACGATTAAAAATTGGAGGAAAAATCTGAACAAATAGATACCTCACCACAGAGAATGCAGATGGACAATAAGCATATGAAAAGAGGTCCAACATCACATGTCATTAGGGAACTGTGAGTTAAAACAGCAATGAGATACCTCTACACCGCTATTACGAATGGACAAAATCAGAAATAATAACAACACTAGGTGCTGGTAAGGACCTGGAGCAACAAGAACTCACGTTCATTGCTGGTGGGGATTATAAAATGGAACAGCCACCCTGGAAGATAGTTTGCCAGTTTCTTGCAAAACTAAACATGCTCTTACCACATGATCCAGCAATCAAGCTCCTTGATATTTACCCAAAGGAGGGGAAAAAAATAAATATCCAAAATTTACAGCAGCTTTATTCATAACTGCCCAAACTTGGAAGCAACCAAGATGTTCTTCTGAAGGGGAATGGGTAAATAAACTGTGGTACATCCAGACAATGGAGTATTATTCAGCAATAAAAAGAAATGAGTTAATAAGCCATGCAAAGACATGGAAGAGACTTAAATGCATATTACTAAGTGAAAGAAGCCCATCTGAAAAGGCTACATATTGTATGATTCCAACTACATGACATTCTGGAAGAGGCAAAACTATGGCTGCAGTAAAAAGATCAAAGGTTGCCAGGAGTTTGGGGGAAGCAGGGATAAGTAAGCAGAGGACAGAGAATTTTTAAGGCTATAAAACTACTCTGAATGATCCTATACTGTTGGCTATATGCCATTACAAATTTGTCAAAACCCATAAAATGTACAACAAAAAGAGTGTCTGCTTATGTAAATTATGGACTTTGGTCGATACTGAGGAAATGAGTGTGTCACACTGGTGCGTATGGTCGGGGGAGGGCTTGTGTGGGAGCGACCCATGCCTTCAGTTCCACTTAGCGTTGAACCCCAAACTGCTGCAAACAAGAGTCTGTTAATTTTTTCTGGTGGGGGACTGCTCTGTGTGGTACAGGGATCCTAGTTCCCTGACCAAGGACTGAACCCATGCTCCTGCAGTGGAAGCACAGTCTTAACGACTGGACAACCAGGAAAGTCCTTGTTAAATTTTTTAAATCTATAAATAGCTAACAGAGAATGATAAACGCCAGGGTTAGGTGTGGGGAATATGAGGAAGAAGGGCCACTTAGCTAAGGTAAGGCCACTTCCTTAGAGCCAAGATCAGAGGCGTTTCATGCAAAGGGAATGGCAAGTATTCGAGTCCTGAGTAAAGTGCCCAGTGGGAGATGAAGGCCGCTCCCCACAGGCAGTTCTGGGGGCTCTGTCCCCTTGCCCTTGCCTTCCACACACCCTTTCTCCAGGTTGGTTAATGCAAGTTAGTCTGCTACCATTAAATCTTGCCTGGGCAAATTATCCAAATAATTTGACCTCTCTGCATCTGCTTTTTGTCTACAAAATGTGGAGAGTAAGAGCTACTTTGCAGGGCTCTGGGGTGGAAAGGAGGAGTCCATGAGGTAAAGAAGCTTTGGAAAGCCCCTTGTGCTGGAAGCAGCCATTCAATAGTCAGTTAGTCTAATTGCTGTTATCCACATTATTTTGACTATTCTGGCCCAATCTGTGAGCCTTGTCAGCAATTTAAGAAATGACAGTAGATAAAGTATAGACTTTGCTAAAATTTCACAAAATTTTATGCTAGGGGGCTTCCCTGGTGGCTCAGAGGATAAAGCATCTGCCTGTAATGCAGGAGACCCAGGTTCGATCCCTGGGTTGGGAAGATCCCTTGGAGAAGGATATGTCAACCCACTCCAGTATTCTTGCCTGGAGAATCCTATGGACAGAGGAGCCTGGCGGGCTACAGTGTCCATTATTTGTTTTCCTACCTTATTCAGGACTCCATATTGTATTTCACTGCATTGAGCACCTTCAGCTGCATGCAACAAATTCTGGTAAATTCTCTTTTCATTTTTATTCTGTTACAAATATTTTCTAATTTTCCTTGTTATGGCTTCTTAGATACACTCATCATTTAAAAGTGGACATTTAATTTCTAAGTATGTGAAATTTTGTTTAAAGTATCTTTAATATTAATTTCTCATTTAAATGCTTTCTTTGCCAACATTCTCTGTGCTTTTTTCAGTCTAACTTTATTGAGCCTTTCGATGACTAAGTTGAAGATCTCTGTTGATAAGTGTCACACTGCACTTTAAAATATGTGGGTTATTTTCAGATATCTTTAGATATTGATTTCTAACGTAATTCCACAGTGATAAGAGAACAGATTCTGTATGATTTCAATGCTTTTAGATGATGAAATTTTTGTACTTTGTTTCATGTCCCTGAGTATGTTCCGGTGTCTCCTAGTTTACAGTCTACAGGAACTTGAATAGAATTTGTATCCTACTATTGTGTGAAAATTATATAAATCTTAATTATATTGAATCGGTTCACAGTGCTTTTCAAGTCTACTATATCTTTCTACATCTCTGTATATTTATTCTATTAATTTTTGAGAGTTTGATATTGAAGCTCCAACTAAAAAGCTTAATTTATCACTTAAATAATTGTAGTATATAGTGAAACTATATGTAATCTCATTCTGCATTTTCCAAGTCTCCTGTAAATGTGTTAGAATCATTTTTAAATGACTTTCACAATTTAAAAAAATAAAAATTTGTTCATGTTTGACAGAAAACAACAAAATTCTGTAAAGCAATTATCCTTCAATTAAAAAATAAATAAATCTTTAAAAAATAAAAATTAAAAAAAATAGCAGTAGTGCACAGGAATGACTCATAGGCATGGCTCTGGGCACATGAATGATCTGCACAACCCCAGGCAAGTTATTAATGTTTAAACTCTCTGCCTCAGTTTGCCCACCTGCATAATGGAGCTACTGATAGACCCTACTTAATGGAGTTGCTGTGAAGATGGAATGAGTTAGTCCACATAAAGCTGTTAGAACAGTGCCTGGTAACTGGCGGGGGTCCAGATGCCCACTGCTGTCCTATGCCATATTTTTTACTTCCAGGAAACAGTTTCCATGGAACGAAATCTGAGCAAACCTGTTGGGGAGGTCATACAGAGAGAAAGAGACCCTGGAGGATAAGAAGGCACATAGGAAAGAACCAAGGCGCCCCAGTGGACAACCAGCACCCAGACATGTGAGTGAGGCCATCTTGATTCTTAAGATGCCATGGCTGACACCAGATAAAGCAAAGATGAGTGTCCCAGCCAAGCAATGCCCAAATTCCTGCCTGCCTAAAATCCTGAACAATCAAATGATCATTCTTCTATGCCATTGGGTTTGGGGTGGTTTGCAATATGTATATATTTATATATAATATGTATGTATATGTAAGTCAAGGCTATGGTTTTTTCAGTGGTCATGTAGGGATGTGAGAGTTGAACTGTGAAGAAAGCTGAGCACCGAAGAATTGATGCTTTTGAACTGTGGTATTGGAGAAGACTCTTGAGAGTCCCTTGGACTGCAAGGAGATCCAACCAGTCCATTCTAAAGGAGATCAGTCCTGGGTGTTCTTTGGAAAGAATGATGCTAAAGCTGAAACTCCAGTACTTTGGCCACCTGATACGAAGAGTTGATTCACTGGAAAAGACTCTGATGCTGGGAGGGATTGGGGGCAGGAGAAGAAGGGGACGACCGAGAATGAGACAGCTGGCTGGCATCACTGACTCGATGGACGTGAGTTTGAGTGAACTCCGGGAGTTGGTGATGGACACGGAGGCCTGGCGTGCTGCACTTCATGGGGTCACAAAGAGTCAGACACGACTGAGCAACTGAACTGAACTGATCTGATACATATATAAACAACTAAAAATAGCTCAGTGGTAAAAAATCCACCTGCCAAGCAGGAGACACCTGACAAGTAAAAGACGAGGGTTTCAATCCCTGCATCAGGAAGATCCCCTGGAGAAGGAAATGGCAACCCACTCCAGTATTCTTGCCTGGGAAAGTCCCATGGACAGAGGAGCCTGGAGGGCTACAGCCCATTGGGTTACAAAGAATTGGACATGACTGAGCAACTAGGCAGCAGCATAATAACTAAATACATAAGACACACCCACGACTGCATCCATTATGTCTTGACTTTCTAGTTTCATTCTCACAGACCAATCTTATGTCTCCTTTATATCTCATCTATAAAATCTGTGCGACCCCATAGACTGCAGCCCACCAGGCTCTCTCGTCCCTGGGATTTCCTTCTCCAATACAATCAGTAAGGGAGCTCATAAATCAAAGAGTGAAATAATCCAGCAAAGTTAAGAAGGTGTGGTCTCAGCTCTTGGGAAACTTGAAGCTAAAATGGTCTTAAAGGGAAAAAAAAGGTACCATGGAATACAGAATAAAAAAACCAAACCCTCACATTTGCATAATGTTTTGGACTTTCTCGGAGTCATCAGAAATCACATGATTTTCCTTCAAAGCACCTAACAGCAAACAGTTAATACTGCCTGACCATTTCCCATTTGCCCAGCACTTACCCGAGCATTTACATGTTATCATAATGGACCAAGTTGTACTTTCCAAAAACGGCTGTCATGGGACTTCCTTGGCAGCCCAGTGGTTAATACTCTGTGCTTACATTGCATGGGGTACAGGTTCAATCCCTGGCCAGGGAATTAAGATCCCACATGCCGCACGGTATGACCAAATAAAACAAAAAATAACCAAAACAAATGGCGGCAAGAATACATCCCATCCTACATACTCTTCTTGTGACATGATGTCACCATTCTTCTCATTCCACAGCAAGAGAAGCCACCGCAATGAGAAACCCATGCACTGCTACAAAGTATTGCTCCCATTCACCGCAACTAAGAGTAGCCCTCACTTCCCACAACAAGAGAAAGCCTGCACATAGCACTGAAGATCCAGCACAGCCAAAAATAAATAATAAATAAAATAGCTTTTAAAAAAAAGAAAGAAAGGGAGAACTGAGCTCCTCTTATCCACAGCTGTATCCATAGGATCTAGCAGATGATACCTGCTCAATGAGAATTTATTCAATGAATGAACATGTCAACCCTCTTAAATCTCACAATCTACTGGAAGAGGTCAGTAAGGTAGGCACTTACATCTGTAGATAAGAAAGACTGAGCCTAGCGATGTCAAGTGACTGGCTTAAAGCTACACTTCCAGCACCTGTAAGAGTAAGATTAGATCCCTAGTCCACTGACTCCTCCAAATGGTTCCTTTCCCTGTGCCATGCTGATGTTAAGTAGATCCCACATATATAGCTCTTTGTAACTGTCCTGAACTGGGGTGGCACCCTGGAATGAGGGCATCCAGATGAATCCAAGCTTGGCATCCTTCCTGAAACAAGTAGTCTTTACATGAGCTGCTGGAGCAAGCACGGAATATGGCCTGACTCTGAGAGCTGAAGAGGGAATTCCAGGAGGAGAAGAAGCTTTCTGAGTGACGTCTCATCTAAGTGAACTGGACATATGTGTAGTTGACAGTGGCCTTGCTAGTTAAAGAGAACAAGCAAGAGAAGCCTGGGATGAGCAAAGGTAAGGAGTCAAGGGCTCTAGAGGGGCAGAGGGGCTCCTCTGTTGAGCTTGACATCTGCAGAAATGCTGAATTTTCCACCTTCTAGCCCAAAGTAACTGGCTATCCAAAGGGGATGCTGGCCACAGGAAGAGATCTCTGTTCCCAGAGCAGCAAGATCCAGATGAGGAAGATGAGGTAATTCCATCTGTCCTGAAAAGAGAGATGACAGGTCAAGGGAGGGGAAAAGTGTTCTGCATTCTCCCTTTTATTCTCTTTCTTCTAGCTTTCCTGAATTTGACAGTCTCCATTTTCTTACCAATAGAGGGTAAAATGACCGCTAAGATTTCTTCTGAATCTTGGCAACAGAGCTCAGGCTTTTATTAGCATGCAGTAAAAATGGCATTTGCCTCAGTAACAAAAAAATTAAATCCTGGTTGACTTGGAGTTTAATACCTTGGCCTTTCGAAGTTCACTTACTGAGTGATTTACTTCCTTAGCTCCTTTAACCCAATATACTCAGCAGCTGACCTTCCAGTGGATGCCATTTATCTTACCTCAACAATACAGAACACGGACCATCCTGAACATGGGTCTCAGAAATGATTCATAAAGATTAAATGTGCTTTAGTCATGCATACCACGGAGCAGTGAAAGGCAGCGTGGGTGGTAAGAGTGCTGGGGTGGTCTCAGGAGTCTGGGAGGCCATCCTGATCAGGACTGTGCACTAAACTTCTTGAATCCTCAATTTTCCCATCTGTCAAAATGGGAATCATATCATGTTAGCACAGAAGACTACTCCCTAAAAGTGAAATTCCATATTAAAGTATTCAACTTGACGCCTTAAGAACTTACTATTTTCCATGAACAGACTGAAATCCTCAGTGGAATGTGCAACGGAGTCCCTATTTTCAAGACTCCCTATCTACTACGGGAGATAAGACATGGAAGAGCCGCCAGTAAAGGCTGGCAAGAGTGGCAGGGTGCATTGCAGAGGCAATAAACGCTGTGATCAGTAAAGAAGGCTGCATGGAGAAGGCGAGACAATGTGGGAACTGAAGGTTAGGCAAAACATGGGTAGACAGACAAAAGTCATATGGATTTAATGTATAGCAAAATCTATAATACATAGTTTATTATTACATAAACATTAGTATATGTAAAGCTATGTGTGCGATAGTCACTCAGTCATGTCCAATTCTGCGACCCATAGACTGTAACCTGCCAGGATCTTCTGTCCTTAGGATTTTCGCAGGCAAGAATTCTGGAGTGCGTAGCCATTCCCTTCTCCAGGGGATCTTCCCACTGAGGAATTGACCTTGGTTCTCCTGCAATTCAGATAGTTCAGTTCAGTCACTCAGTCATGTCCAACTCTTTGCGACCCCATGAACTGCAGCACACCAGGTCTCCCTGTCCATCACCAACTCCCAGAGTTTTCTCAAACTCATGTCCATCGAGTTGGTGATGCCATCCAACCATCTCATCCTCTGTCGTCCCCTTCTCCTCCTGCCTTCAATCTTTCCCAGCATCAGGGGCTTTTCAAATGAGTCAGCTCTTTGCATCAGGTGGCCAAAGTATTGGAGTTTCAGCTTCAACATCAGTCCTTCCAATGAACACCCAGGACTGATCTCTTTTAAGATGGACTGGTTGGATCTCCTTGCAGTCCAAGGGACTCTCAAGAGTCTTCTCCAACACCATAGTTCAAAAGCATCAATTCTTCGGTGCTCAGCTTTCTTTATAGTCCAACTCTCACATCCCTACATGACCACTGAAAAAACCATAGCCTTGACTAGACAAACCTTTGTTGGCAAAGTAATATCTCTGCTTTTTAATATGCTGTCTAGCTTGGTCATAACTTTCCTTCCGAGGAGTAAGCGTCCTTTAATTTCATGGCTGCAATCACCATCTGCAGTGATTTTGGAGCCCCCCAAAAATAAAGTCTGACACTGTTTCCATTGTTTCCCCGTCTATTTCCCATGAAGTGATGGGACCAGATGCCATAGTCTTAGTTTTCTGAATGTTGAGCTTTAAGGCAACTTTTTCACTCTCCTCTTTCACTTTCATCAAGAGGCTCTTTTGTTCTTCTTCACTTTCTACTATAAGGGTGGTGTCATCTGCATATCTGAGGTTATTGATATTTCTTCTGGCAATCTTGACTCCAGCTTGTGTTTCTTCCAGCCCAGCGTTTCTCATGATGTACTCTGCATAGAAGTTAAACAAGCAGGGTGACAATATACAGCCTTGATGGACTCCTTTTCCTATTTGGAACCAGTCTATTGTTCCATATCCAGTTCTAACTGTTGCTTCCTGACCTGCATATAGGTTTCTCAAAAGGCAGGGCAGGTGTTCTGGTATTCCCATCTCTTTCAGAATTTTCCACAGTTTATTGTGATGCACACAGTCAAAGGCTTTGGCATAGTCAATAAAGCAGAAATAGATGTTTTTCCAGAACTCTCTTACTTTTTTGAAGATCCAGCAGATGTTGGCAATTTGATCTCTGGTTCCTCTGCCTTTTCTAAAACCAGCTTGAACATCTGGAAGTTCACTGTTCACGTATTGCTGAAGCCTGGCTTGGAGAATTTTGAGCATTACTTTACCAGCATGTGAGATGAGTGCAATTGTGCGGTAGTTTGAGCATTCTTTGGCATTGCCTTTCTTTGGTATTCTTTACCATCTGAGCCATCAGGGAAGCCATTTAAAGCTATAGCACATTCAAAATATGAAACTGCTTCACAGGTAGATTATTATTTGTTTAAGGATATTTGCTGCCACTCCTATGCTGCCCTTCCCTGATGCTCTTCCCTGTAGGAAGAGTATACTTCCTACTCCACTGATGTTAGAGTTGAACATGACTTCATTTCCCAATGAGAAGTGATGTACATCATATCCAAAAGCTGTGAAAGCCATTGAGTAGTTCCTCACTGTTCTTTTCATCTCCCAGAAGGTAAACATGCCCCAGAGAGGTCCTACCTCCACAGCCCAAGTCCAAAATGAAGAAGACATGGAACAGAGTTGAATAATGAACAACTAAGATGAGTGAGAAGTAACCCTGTATGACTGAGATTGCCTGTTACGCAGCATAATTTAGTCTAAGCTGACCAATGCAAGCTTCATATAGAAAAAACTGACATCATCAGTGTAAAATAAAACATGCATTCCTCCTGCATGTCTCCTATACTCTCAATACTCCACTACAACACCATTACACTTCTGACACCAAATGTGTGGGTTTTTCACACATCAAACAATTCTGGAGGAGGGGAGAAGGATAAATTATGAGTTTAGGATTAACATACACACACTACTGTATATAAAATAGAACCAGTAAGGACCTACTGCATAGCAGAGGGAAGTATACTCCTATAAAGGACAAGCATCTGAAAAAGAATATTTACATATATATATATATACTGAATTACTGTGTCACATACCTGAAACTAACACAACTTTATAAATTAACTATGCTTCAAAAAAAAATATATATATATATACATATAAGATTAAAAAAACAATTCTGTGACTAGGAGGATGTCCTAAAATGTAATTGAATTCTGAAACTGTTTTCCTGGACAAACCATCAGATCCCATAGGTTAAGGGCTCAGTCCAACAGGATTGTCCCCCATCCCCTCTTCAGACACCAGCTGCAAGTCCAGGGTGTCACTGTGATTCTGAATGACCAGCTACGTTGATCATGGATTCCCACAACCCCATCTTCAGGCTTGATTCATTTGCTAGAGATGCTCACAGAACTCAGGAAAACATTTTACTTACTAGATCAATGGTTTATCATAAAAGGATGTCACTCAGGAACAGACAGATGGAAAAGATACACAGGGCAAGAGGCGGAGAAGGGGTACAGAGCCTCTGTGCCATTCTCTTGAATCTTCACGTGTTCACCAACCTGAATGGTCTCTGGGTCCTGTATTTTTGGGTCTCATAGAGTCTTCATTATACAGGCACAATTGATTAAATCATTAATCATTGACTTTAATCTTCCCTAGAGGTGGAGGGGGAGCTGAAAGCCTTCTAATCATGACTGGTTCCCCTGGCAACTAGTCCCCATCCTTAGGTCACCTTAGGTCACCTTAGGTTTTCTGAAAGTCACCACACTAGCATAAACTCAAAAGTGGTTGAAAGAGGCTTGTTATGAATAACAAAAGACACCTTTATCACGCTAATAACTCAGGAAATTTCAAGGATTTTAGGAGTTCTTAGCCCAAAAAAGGGAGAAAACAAGATCTATATTTTTTATTATAAATCACAACATCACAGTTACTTATTGAGCACCTATGCACTGTATGAAGTGCCTCAAGAGGAGCTGAAAAAGATAATGATGATTTCTTTTAATCATTGAAAGTATTCATAACTACCCTCAGTATTGAACTTCACAGTTTGCAAAACACTGGCATACATTATCTCAGCCAGAGCCAGGAGGTGGGTATTTTCCCCATTTTACAAATGAGGACACTGAAGTTCAGAGTGGCCAAGGCTCACCTCAGTTCACACAGACAAGCTGGATCTTTGGACTCCCTTGAAAAGCACCTGCAACCCGCCCCTCCCCACCCCCCAAACCCTGGCCTGAGAAAGCTTAGAGCAAAGGTCGGAGTTGAGACCTGCCTCACGGGTCTCACCATCAGAGCTGGGGCTAAAATCTAGCCTAGCTAGCTTTCTGATCTGTCTACAGGGGCTCTAGAGCTCAGCCAACAGCCCTGGGCTTCAGGCTTCCTTGGCAGATCTCCTTCTTTTCCAGTCCACTTTGCACACTAATTCCGAAGGATTTACTCACCTTGGTGAAGGGGTCAAACCAGGTTTGACCCCCACCCCAGGGTGTGAGGGGATCTCCTCAGCTGGCACCCTCACTTCAGTCTGACTCATTTTCTGTGGTGAGCTCTACGGTTGGGAGGCGAGGAGTGAGGGACTTAATATTAGAGGAAGGCAGAGAATGAAGGAAAGGAGAGGAAGGGGAACAGAGAATACAGGAAAAAATACACAAGATGAGTTCCCTGCATGTAGCCTGGAGCTTCCCACTGCTCTGAGGAAATGGAGGTCCTCTGCCCTCTTCCATTTCCACACTAAACCTTTACCTCTCTGGGATCCTGCACACCGACGAAGGCTCCCCAGTTAGGAAACACAGGACAGAAGTTGCAGAACTGAACCTGATAAGTGAGCCTAGAGCTCAAGGGGGCTTGATAGGGAAGTGCTAAGGGCATCATCCACTGCTCTCTCTCGCCTCCTGCATCCGCAGCCTTGGGGCTGGGCTTCCCTGTGTGTTGGTTGACCAGAGCAGATGACTGGGAGCTATTAGGGTCTTGCTGTTCCTCTTCTAGGACCACCGATTGATTGATGAGTGCTGGGCTCAGAGCACTGTCCCCACTCAAATTTGACTCTCATTGGATTCCAGCCACCTTCAGACACAGCCTTTCATACATAATGAAGTGAGTTGAGCTCACTCAACTCACCCTCTTTTTGAGCACTTACTATGTACCCCACACTGTTCTGAGTTCTTTACATGGAATTAACTCAATTAATGATCAACGTTCTTATTATCTCCATATTACAGGTAAGAAGACTGAAAAATGCTGGTACTGTCTGTAGCGAAATGATCAAAGGAGGTGTCCTTAAGACTCGTGAAGGAGAGTTGGAGATTGGAAGGACAACACAAGTGTTTGGTGATCTGGTCAATAAAGAGCCAGCTGGCTGGATGTTTGGAGCCCACCCGCTTTTCTCCAGTAAGAAATAACTTCACATGAGGAATGAGATATCTAGAAAGAGCACTGAATTAAGGGTTGGGGGACCTGGGATCCAAACCACGAACCTGTCCCTGATAATAGAGTAACCTTGAACAAGTCATGTTACCTCTCCGAGCCCAGGTTCCCTACCAGTGAAGTGAGAGATCCCGGATGGGGGCAGCTCACCTCTTTTGATCATTTCACTGTAGATAGTGATGGCCCCAGAATTGGTCAGTTTCCTCATCTGCAGTAGGGGTGGAAGTTATGACCTATGGTTCAGTGACACCTCTAGTTGCTGGCTCTGAGCTCTGCAGAGCAGCTGGCAGTGGTGTTCCTGGGAAATGAGCTGGAGGTTGCTACAGTTTGGCAATTTCCCTGAACAGCTGGTGTGGAGAGCAGGGAGGGCAGGACAACCTCTGAGACTCTAGCCAACTGCAGTATATATTAAGGGCAGCCCAGATGGCCGCTAGCCAACAACCCGTGCCGGGTAATTTGCAAGCTGTACTTTCTCCTTTTGAAGGTCTCTCTCTCCAGGATACGGGGAAGGAGGTCTGTCCCTTCCCACTTCTACACCTGCCACCTGAGCAAGGCCTCAACCTGAGCCTCTATTGTCCCCCTGTGAGTCTCCACCTTCCTCAGGGCCAATCTGAGGCCCCTGATGTGGGCTCTGGGACCACCAGGCCTTCTTGAACAGCCTTTAAGGAGGGGATCAAAAGGAAAATCACATTCTCTTGTCCCACCTTTGTGACAAATGTAGACACAGGCTCTTCTCTTATTTTTCTTAAGGTTGTAAAGTTAAGAAAACTGCTGAAGGCTTGAGGTTGACAAAAGAGAGTTAAAATTACAGAAGAAAAACAATGAAGTTGAAGATTGTCTACAGACTCTCCTGGAGTCCACTGATCCATGACCTGGGGTGCCCTGCATGTCCCCACCCGCCACCACGTCCCCTGGCCCCGACTGCCTTAGGCCACCATCAACCTGCAGGGTTAACTCAGTTCTCACAACCAGAAGGGCCCTTGGCCAGATCCCCTCTGCCTGGAGTTCAGGCCCTTACTCTGTTTTCCCTCAAAGAAGAGGAAAGCCTCTCCTCTACCACGTGACCCCTGGAATAAATTCTGCCCTGAGTGGTGGCTCTGTCTGCCCACTGGGAAGACAGCCTTCTGTATTAGTATGCACAGCCATTGCGCTCCTCTTGTCTCAACCTGTCCACTCTAGAAAAGCACCCAGCTTTCCTCCGCATGATCAAAAAGTTCAGTGTTTTTTTCCAAAATAAAAAGCAGTCTTTTCCCTCATGTGGATTTCCCTTTGTCCTCTTGCTAAACAGAAAACACCTAAAGGCTTTTAAATTACGGTGTTCCCTGCTTCAAGCCTTCTAGATTGCAGGGTCTGATATAAGAGTACCCTTTCACGTAAGTCATAACCAGACATGAGCAACCATATTTGGACCAGCCATGGTTGAAGGTAAAAGGTGCCTGGTAGTCTTCAGAAGTAGGTCCTTCTAAGAGTCGAGGTTTTAAACTAAGCACAGAATTAGAATGGTTTCATCAGCCAGCAGGACCAAATTACCCCTGTGTTTATTATTTTTTAAAGGCATTGACCTATGAATAAACAGCACTTGACATTGAAAATTGCCACATTAAATATCCAGCTCCTCTGCCCGATTACAGCAGCCTACAGAGCTCTTCCAAATTGTCACCTAGGATGAATATGACAGCAAACAATGCTTTAAAAGTAAGTAATCTGCTCTATAATTATTTTAGCTGCTGCAACTGCCAACCAGCAGGATCACTTATGAAAAAGGATGCAGTCATCCCTTATTAAAAATGCATGAATACACAGTCTCTTGATTGTGGAAATAATCAGCAGACTATCTAATGTAACAAGACTAAGCCACAGAAGGAATTAATTAGGGTGAAATTGATTAAGGAGAAGAGGGTACAAATCTATCTGTGATGATTCAGGCTCCGATTAAACTCAAGCATTAATTCTCACATTCTTTCAAATTAAGAACCTCATCTAAATGCTCCGCATTAATATTCCAACATACCCCACCCTCGCTTAACCAAGGAGAAACAGACATATCAAAGGAAAACTGAAGATCCTGTTCTTGTTGCCCACCAAGCCTCTGTCATCAAGATGTCAGGAGCTCGGAGTTTTTATTATTTTAAATAAAAGACGGATAGGGGGAAGGGTAGTGAAATCCCCAAATTCATTGTGGTTTTGGGCACTTAGGACTTTCATGGGAGATTTTCTCAAATGCCAAAGGAAGCATACAATGGGACTAATTATATGACAGCCGCCTGAATTCTCTTTGTCCTGCAGTGACCTGCTTTAGTATAGATAAGGGGACCTTGAAGGGGTCATATATTCCATCCCCATCCCGGAGACGGAGCTGTATCAAACCAGAGACCCATCCGTAATTATCTGCCATCTCCCAAGAGGCCTCAGGGCACCTGGGCTCCACAGCTCCCTTGGTAACGCGATCTGGCAGCTAATACACTCCCAGCTCCGCTCGCCCTCCCCCACTTCCCCCTGCAGCCTTTTGAAGGATGTGAGGAAAGCTTCCCGCACCATTGATTTTTCTCTTTTCACTTTTCCTCCATTAGCAGCGCTTGCTGGCTCTCTCCATCCAAACCTCCAAACCGCGCTTCGGTTTCACAGGGTCACTGACCTTGCCGTCCTCCAACGACTGCTATCTTTGCAGCTCTGCTTCCATTGGCCGCCAGGCCTTGGGTGTCCTGGACGCGAGACTGAGTACATCCTTTGTCAGAGCCAGGACTCGAGGCTGAGGAGCATCCCAAACGGCATAGAGCCGTCCCTCTGCTGGGGTTAAGTCCGCGCAGCACCGTCGGCAGGGGAACGGCTGGTTGAGGTGCTCCCAGAACAGGGGTTGGGGGTTGCCAGCCTTATTGACGAAATGTGGGGAAACAGAAGTAAAGAAGCAATTTCAAGCCCTTTGTTTGGCTGGAATATGCTCTGGTTTTCCTCTTGCACAACCCTGGGAGATGGTCATGGTGACCATTTTAACTCAGGAGACAGAGCTGCTCTCAGGGGCCTTCAAGTAGGTCTCCACCCAGGCCTCCTCCATGGGGAGTCCAACCAGGTCTCCCCGGGAGTGTACCAAGCTTGGCCCAGGGGAGAGGGCGGTCCACACAGAGGGAACAGGGTAAGGGGGTCTGGGAACAGCGTGAATGTGGCAGGTTTCCCCTTTCTGGGCCAACAAGGGAAGTCCCGTTTACATTTACAGAAAGTCTCCAAGGTCATCCTTGCCCACACAGCCCTCCTCCCTGGTCTCAACTGCTTCTAGCAGAGCTGGTCAGATGTCTGCGGAGGAATCCCCTGTAGGTCACCTAGGAGCTAGGGGACTGCTATTACTGTGAGCCCCAGGGAGAAGTCTAGATAGTCAGGGGCGCTAGGTACTCAAGCCATACTCTGCTGCAGCCTGGCTCCACTGCCTACACTTCCAGGCCAGGGTCCACCACGGGTGACCCTGAACAACAAAGGAGGAATATGGCAAGGTGGCCAGGCCTTGCCTCCTCCCAGAAAGCTCTGTCACTTAATGTCTATGTAAATTTGTGGATGCAAATTGTTACAAGGGGGCAGAGACCCCCAAAACAACCCAACCCCAAATGCAAATAGTTATGGGGGAGGGGAGGGATGGTCACCCTAACAATACCTATCCACAGAGCCTGGAATCCCAGACTCAACAGAAGTGTCCCATGCCCTGCGAAGCAGCTACTGCAGCCAGAGCCCATCGTCTGCCTCCTCTCTCTCCCCTGCAGCCTCTCTTTTGTACAATTCTTCTCCCAAATTTCCCTCACTATGATTATTAGCAACCTGGTTCTGAGGAGCTACCTGGGACTTTAACCTTGTCCCATGAACTGAGGAGGATGCAAGACATAAAGATGACATCCCTGCCCTCGAGAATTTCACAGGTTGGCAGAGGGATGACATTAACCAAAGCAAGTCAAAACCACAGCAGAGAGTGTTGCATAAAGTATTAGATTCAGTATTAATGTGAAATTAGACCACTTTCACATTGCATGAAATCAGAGACAGGGAGCAACCTTCTGGCCATGCATGGGCTGAGGTGATCAGGAAGGCTCCTGGGAATAGGCAGACCTTGACTCTGAATCGGCATCACCTGGATTGAGGGGAGAGTAGAAGGATTCCAGGGAACTGAGGGTGCACCAAGGCCCAGACTAGAGGGCAGGTTAGGGAACCCTTCAGCCTGGCTGGCAGGGAGGCTAATACTTGGGAGTAAGGGTCACCAACTTTTTTAGGTCTTGAATGCTAGCTTTAGAGGTTTTGGTTTTAGTCTAGGCTGTTGGATGGCCAACTTCAGTGCGCTGAAGTATTACCTGGGGTGCTGGTTAAACTGAGGGTTCCCAGGCCCTGGTCCTTTAGGTATGGGGCTTGTTTTTTGTGTTTTGGGTTGTTTTTTTTTTTGCCACACTGGAATGCATGATCTTAGTTCCTTGACCAGGGATCAAACCTGTACCTGCTTCAGTAGAAGCACAGATTCTTAACCACTGGACCACCAGGGAAGTCCCAGGTATGGGGCATTTTAAACAAATATCCTAGATGACTCCGATAGTGGCTCCCAGGAGAGGTAGCTGAAGGTCCTCTTCCGGCTGTTTTGTCCCTCCTGTGGGTAAGGCTGGGCTTTGTTAGCACCATGGAAACCACAGGGCTACGGAGGAGTCCCGGGTTCTGTGAGGGTGTTGAGCCTTGTCTCCTAGGAACCTGAAGGCTGGGGCAGGAAACTATTTTGACTACATAGTGGCCAAAGGAAAAGCAGCCCCGCTGAACAAAACAGAAGAGTTACCCTGTAGAAGAGTGGAGACGTTGCCTTAGACCCTGCGGCCACGTGGACCCCTGCCTAAGCTGCCCCGTTGATTAAAATGTGGAGCCAACAAAGAAATAAGCTTGATGGAGATATTTTTTATATGGTAAAGGTGTTGGGCTCTAGGTTTCTTTAAATAGTATTTCCACTTGGCACTGTAATAGGCTTTAGGCCCCAGATGTGCCCTTTAATTCATAGGTATTATGGCAAGTTACTAGCCCTCACTATTAAACCTATTTGCTCAACTTCTCAATTTTTACTGGGAAATTTTCAAACCTAGAGAAAAGATGAAAGGATAGTACAGGAAAACCTATAAATCTTTCATCCAGATTTACCAAACTGAATATATATATGCGGGCATCCCTGGTGGCTCAGATGGTAAAGAATCTTGCCTGCAGTGCAAGAGACCTGGTTCAATCCCTGG
>SJYQ01001671.1:242451-258753 GCA_006410935.1 Redunca redunca
GGGGGGCGGGGGGCGGTGTCAGAAGCACCTGCTTTAAGGTAACAAAGTCTTTTAAAAAATGATCTTTCATTTTTCTTTTTTTTAAATAAAAATAAGTGCATGCACACCCCTTCTGACAGACAGATTTTCATGTACAGTGCTTATTTAAATGTGAGAAAAAGATCTATCATGTGGTAAACTCTCCCAGTGTGCCTGGGCAGGGGTAGGGTATTAATCAATCATTGACTCCTCCCAGCAGCTAGAGAAGTAGGGATAATTAAGTGATGAGAGAGCGCCCACTTGGGCAGCACATACACTAAAAGAAAGACTGGTGAGAGACAGGTCGCCTGCAGTAAATCACAGAGGCTCACAAAGCCCCAAACCCCCGCCGGTCATCTCCTTCCCCTCCCAAGGCACCCCTAGAGAAGCTAAGGCCAAAATGAGGGGAAAAAGAAAAATCAAGGCTAGTGAGAATATTGATGACTACCCTTGTGGTCTGACCTCAGTTCCTTGAGCTCTGTTTACTCCTTTTCCCGGCTTAGTGGCACCTGTTCCCCGCCTTCTAAGACCCTCATGCTGATTATTTTTTCCCCATACCTCCACTGAAAGCTGTACCAAGGAAAGGGGCTCAGGTTAGTGAGTGAACTATGGTATCACCTACAGCAGGACTGCACAACCAACTTTCTACAAGGATGGAAATGTTCTGTTCTGTGCTGTCCAATACGGCAGCCACAAGCCACCTGTGGTTGTTAAGCATTGGAAATGTGGCCCTACACAGAAGTGTGTGTCCTTGAGTGCCAGGTGAAGAAGGCAGGACTTTGTCCTAGGGGTGGTATCTGAGCAAAGGAATGTTTTATGGGAGCAGGAAGGCTTTATGGTTTTATCCGCTTATTGGTCTGATTGCTACCTTACAGGTGATGGACCCTAATCTGAGCTCATGCATAATATCATTTAATTCTCAAATACAGCCCTTTGAGGTTGATGTTTTACAGATGGAGAAACTGAAGCTCAGTCAGGGTAAGTGTCATGCATTTACTGACTGGCAGAGGAATTTGAACCCAAGTCTATCTTATCCTGAAGCCTCAGGGCACTATGCAGTGCTGGTTTTAAGAAAATTCAGTTGCTATCAGGATATGAAAATGGACTGGAATAGGAGGAGGTGATGAAGTCTCCAGAATCAATACTGGCACTCAGAGCCCCTAAGTAAATCCTTGCTCATTTTAATTGAATTGAGTAAAGGTTTTGGAAAGTTTTTAAGCCCAACCAGGCTGCCAGGAACTTAATCTGGCCCAGGCGTCTAAGAAACCTATTTCTACAGGGGATCCAAGCACTTCCAGGCTCTCACAGTTTGCTATCCACTACAGAGGCTAATGAGATGAGCTGCTTGGCAGGGCTGTTCCTGGAGACTGTGATCAGGCCTAGGACTCCCCAAAGGGAATAGGTGTGAAGACTTGCTGTGTGAAGGTGGCATTTCCACTGGCCCTATCTGAGGGCACTGTCGGTCCACAGGTCATCTCCAAGAGTATCTGAACTAACCTCCCTAGCTGGGAGCAGGAGCTGGACCAGGAACCTGTAGGGCCCAAAGACAAGGTCAATCTAGAGATTCAGAGTTCCAAGAAGCAAGATCAAGATGCTCTAATCTCCAGAAAATCACCTTAAGTGAAATTTGTCTTCAGGCCCTCCTGGGCCAGGTGTAGCCCTGAGTTCACTCTCAACCTACTCCCAACTAAAACCTCAGTTTCTAATACCCCCTTAGGTCCTCTTATCAGAAAAAACCACATTTATCCTAAGATGTTAGGACATCAAACCCAGTGAATTTTAATCATCTATTCCCCTTATAGGAAAATTGTTCCTTAGTGGGATTCCAGGGTCTCCATTTGGGAGGACGGGGATTGAGTCAAGATCTATCCTGTTTGTACAGAAACCTGTTTGACTGATACTGAAACAATTGGGAGAGAGTCTCTGAGAAAACAACTCCAATTAGGCCTGTCAAGTCAGATGAAGTGAGTATTTCAGTCTGCAAGTATTTCCCGTCATATACCAGGAGCTGAGAGGCAAACAGAGCAGGGAAAGAGGCAACAGATCAAAGAGCCCTGGACTTGGTGACAGAAGACGTATCTGAGTTTCAGTTCGAGCTCTACCACTGATGGTCTGTGTGACCTTAAACAAATTCTTGATTTCTCTGAGTCTCCTTTCCAGTTTTCTTTGATTTGGGAGACAGAACCAAGAGGTTAAGAGCCTAAGCTTTGGCAATAGACAGACCTAGGTTTGAATCCTAGTTTTGTCACTCAGGGGCTTCACTGGTGGCTCAGATGGTAAAGAATCTGCCTGCAATGAGGGAGACCCAGGTTCGAACCCAGGGACAGGAAAATCTCTTGCGGAAGGAAATGGCAAAGCACTCCAGTATCTTGCTTGGAGAATCCCATGGACAGAGGAGCCTGGCGGGCCACGGTCCACGGGGTCACAAAGAGTCAGACACAGCTGAGAGACTCACACTGTCACTTTCACACTTTACTTTGCCAGCAAAGGTCCTTCTGGTCAAGGCGATGGTTTTTCCAGTAGTCATGTTTGGATGTGAGAGTTGGACTATAAAGAAAGCTGACCGCCAAAGAACCGATGCTTTTGAGCTGTGGTGTTGGAGAAGACTCTTGAGAGCCCCTTGGACTGCAAGGAGATCCTGAACATTCATTGGAAGGACTGATGCTGAAGCTGAAATGCCAATACTTTGGCCACCTGATGCGAAGAACTGACTCATTGGAAAAGACCCTGATGCTGGGAAATATTGATGGCAGGAGGACAAGGGGATGACAGAAGATGAGATGGTTGGATGGTATCACCGACCAGATGGACATGAGTTTGAGTAAACTCCAGGAGTTGGTGATGGATAGGGAGGCCTGGCATGCTGCGGTTCATAGGGTAGCAAACAGTGGGACACAACTGAGCAACTGAACTGAACTGATGGTGGGCCTTAGGAAAATTCCTTGATCTCTCTAGGTTTTACTTTCCTCACCTGGAAAATGAGGACAGCAGTTCTACCTTTCCGGGCTGTTGTAAGAATTAAATATAATGTCTATAGTGCTTCATATACTGTTTCAGATAGAATCTCAATATGTTAATTATTATTATATTCATGGTTTGTTGCCCCGGGATAAGGTGTCAGACAAAGAGGAAAAAGAAATGCTGGAAACTAGGGGAGGGATATCAGAAATGAAGCTGGGTCAGTGAGAGGATGAGGCCAAACAAGGATGGCTGGGCTCTGCAGCCAGGCGAACTTATACAGAGTTGTGCAGTTGTGTACAAAGGTGCATGGCTGAGGGCAGAGTGGAGTCTGAAATCCCACCTATACCCTACTCTCTAGACAAGCTTTGCCTGTGCTGGCAGCATCCTGCATGGGGCGGGGCAGGCAAAGGACAAGGCCTGTGCTAAGGGCTGGGGATAGATCAGCCTCTGGGGTAGGCAGCGGTGGAAGGAAGGAAGGAAGTCTTGCACTGGAGGAGTCTGATGGCAGCAGCTGGTATTCCAAGGACTCAGCTAGAAAGACAACTTCCCATGGGAGGGCAGGGCACAAAGCATTCCAGAGCATTTCAGGGCTAGTAGGAAACAAAGACCAGGGTTCAAACAAAGGGCTACCCAGACACGATGAGGCCAGCAGGCAAAAGCAGGAGGCCCTGATGTCGGAACAGACTGGAAGGCCAGTCCGGGCCCAGGTTCAAGGCTGACTCTCTCCTGGGTCACAGAGGATGAACAATTAGGGCCTGAAAGAGCTATTGCTGTTGCTGCTGATGAAATGGGCAGCTGTTTATGCTAGAGAGGGCAGGTTGTAGGGGTGGTGAGCTGGGCAGAGCTATACAATTTTTTCCCAGACCCTTTGGCCATTGAATGCTCTTCATGATCTGTGAGGTTGTGTGGGAGGTTTTACCTCTTTTAGGAAGGGTGGCCTCCCAAACAAAACGGTGTTAGGAGAAGGGAAACACTCCTCTGCCCAGGAATATTGGCTTTATGGTTCCTATGCCTGTGTCATTTCTTTGGATAAAGTCAAAGGTCACATCTTCAGATGCCACAGGAGCAATAGGGAGTGATGAGGACTGTGGCAAACCAGCAAGCGGATGTTTTAATGAGTGTTTAAGGGAAGTAGCAGCTGCTCAGCTCAATGGGAATATATGCCCAGCACTTTCAGTTCTCCAATTTTCCAAAAGAAGCCAGAAATCTAAATTTTATTTTTTAAAGTCCTTTTAATTAAATACCTATTTTTAAAAATACCAACAATTAATTTTTTCATTTATAAAACTCTTGACATTTTCACGATCTGACCAAACCCAAAAGCATCTGTGGGTCACACATGGACTCTGGCTTGGGAATTCCTCTCTCTAGGATCCCCTGGGAATGCAGCCCTCTCTGAGAAAGGTCTCACATTGGGTGCCTAACCTCTCCAGGAGGGTGTCCTACTCCAATACATGCATCCTGTCTTGTCCCTAGGGTGCACATTCTTCCATTTCCCAGCGGCTCTGGGCATCTGAAGAAGATGGGAGAGGTGGGAAAGAGCACAGAAAGAAGAGGTATCATACTGAAGACAAGCCTGTCTGACATCACACTTTGTTCCCCAGGACCGGCTGTGTCTGTCCTCCACTGGTCACAGTCGGACACAGGTTCTGGGCAATGTGACGACAGCTCTGAGACCAAGACTCGGCGGGTCCCACGGCTTTGTTCCATGTAGTGTGAGCTGGTCCAATGCTGGAGGGTCCAAGGCCTCCTCCTGTGAACCTTCTGTTTCCTCTCCCTCCTAAACCACCTCTTCCAGCCTCCGTCACTCTGTGGTTGTTTTTATAAGACCTATTTAACTGAGTTTTACTAGCAAGCTATTACTTCTCACGTCTCAGCTCTGAACCTTTCAGCTGTGGTTTCTACTCAGGACTTAGTGGACTCAGAAGAAGTAATTAATATATCCTTCTTCCCTGCCCTGAGCACAGCACCTCTAGACAAGAGGGAGGGGTCTAGATACAAAGTCTGACTTCAATGCAATAAATAAATCATAAGCATTATTACCTAGCTGAGAAACTGGGGCTTGGAGGGTCTTCAGTCCTCTGTCAGAGATCACCAGGTAGGAAATGGACGCGGGACTCACCTCCAGAGCTTCTGCATTTGCTTTATTATACTTGATGGTCAGGGTAGGGTTTCCCAAGTGGCTCAAGTGGTGAAGAGTCTGCCTGCCAATGCAGGAGATGAGTTTGATCCCCGGGTCACAAAAACTCCCTGGAGGAGGAAATGGCAATGCACTCCAGTATTCTTGCCTGGAACATCCCATGGACAGAGGAGCCGGGCAGGCTACAGTCCACAGGGTCCTGAAGAGCTGGACACGATTGAGTGACTGAACAGAAGCACGTATGGTCAGGGTAATGGGTTCTTTCTTGCAGAGGTCCTTCCCCCTCCCCCATCTTCCAGTTAGGAAGAGGGTTTGAGGCCAGCCTGCAGGTCTGCACTGGAAGAGAATGCAAGAGAAATGCAAGACAAAGTCTTTCAGTCTGGTTGGTGAGAGGAGATAAACATGCAACGCCGCAGAAGTCTGCATGGTTCCCTCCTTCCTTTCGCAGGCATTGACTTGGGCCCCAGCTGTGTAGCCTGTAACCCACTGGGGAGAAAAGATTTTGACTCCACCAAGTTAAAGCTATAAGCATCTTTTTGGATCATCTAATTATGGACGATCTGGAGATTTCAATCTCTTTCTCTTTCAGCAGCATTTTAGAAGCCTGGTCCATTAATTAGATTAAGGTGGGTTCTCTGGTCAAAGCAGGTAGAAGAAATCGTGTCCACTTGGTCCCCCCACACCACCGGTCATCTGAGTAGTCTCTGAGGAACCCTTGTGGGAAAAACAGTTTGAAAAATCATTAATCCAACCCAACCCCTGAAAATCCCAGTTTTGGAAAGTGAGATTCTGAGAGGTTAAATTACTTGCCCAAGGTCATATAACTACACCTCCTAATGGCAGACAGGTCTCTTTGCTTGGCCCCCATGCTATAGTAGTGTAAACTGGAAGGCTCCAAAAAGCAAAGGTAAGTGGTGGGGAAGCAGAGGGCAGACAGTTCAGCAGGATCTCCCATGTCAGGGAGGCAGGAAACTTGAGTGGAGGCCCTGCTGAGTGGTTGAGGGGGCAGAGGGTCAAGCAGGTGTTAAATTCCAGAAGCCAAGAGATAAGCAGTGTGAGGCCATGGCAAACTGGAGTGGGGCTAGGATCAGGTTGGATATGGAGAAAAGGCCTGAGGCACAGGGTTTGGTGGAGATAGAGTTGGAGGGTTGGGTTTTTCCCAAGTTCACCCAGTTGAATCTGCTGATTCTGGACTCCAACCTGGACTCCAAACGTTTTTGACTTTGAAAGCACAACAGAAGGCTGGAAGCCCAGGCAGACAGGCAGACACACTGCTGAGTGGAAAGGGTGTACTGAGCAAACCTCAGGACAGCAGCTGTGCTGTGCTTAGTCCCCTGGTCACCTCCGACTCTTTGTGACCCCATGGACTGAAGCCTGGCAGGCTCCTCTGTCCATGAGGATTCTCCAGGCAAGAATACTGGAGTGGGTTGCCATGCTCTCCTCCAGGGGATCTTCCCAACCCAGGGATCAAACCCAGGTCTCCCGCACGGCAGGTGGATTCTTTACCATCTGAGCCACCAGGGAAGCCAGGACAGCAGCTGTGCTGCATTAAAAATGAACCAAGATGGGACTTCCCTGGTGGCCTAGTGGCTAGGACTCCAGGCTCCCAAAGCAGGGGGCTTGGGTTCAGTCCCTGATCAGGGAATTAGACCACGCATGCCATAATTAAAAATTCTCACAGGCCACAACTAAAGATCCTGCATGCCAGAACTAAGACCCAGTGCAGCCAAATAAATAAATAAATATTAAAAAAAAAAAAAAGAATCAAGGTGATGTTTGAATGAAAACAAGAATGGAGCGCTGGGGAAGAGGCACTCTCCTGCTCCCTGTGGCTCAGGTGAGGCAACATTCTGCAGCAGGGCCAAGTCAGCCCCAGAAGCCAGCCCACGGCTCCCACTGTCTATTCAAATGAGACAACAGAGGTGGAGGTAACCTGGGAGAATGGCCCTTCCTAGGGAATTCTGGGAACCTTCATTCTCTTACCCATGAAATGGACACAATCATCTCAACTTGGCCTCCATGTAGGGGCTAACATAAGCAGCAAATGAAATCAAGTTGAGACCCACTGAAGCCTTCTACCAAGGCTAGGGTTGCAACTCCCCATGCCATCAGAGGTGGCAAAATATGTGCACTGGCACGGGGAAAGGGTGTGGAGACTGGAGAGTGCTTGCCCTGCCCGAAGGCATTCAGAGTAAAGATTCTAAAGCCACATACAGGCCAGATGAAAGGCCGCGGCCCCACACCCTGTCCCTGCTTGCAGTACCTCAACTAACGTTTTGGTAGATAATTGCTATGGTCTGAGCCTCCCAGTGAGATATATATACAAAAGAGGCCTCAAGAACTGTTCAGTCCATAGTGAGAGCCACCGGCCCCATGGGGCAGTTTACATTTAGATTTCAATGAATTAAATTTAAAAAGTTAGTTCTTCAGTCACACTAGCCAAATTTCAAGTGCTCCATAGCCACGTGAGGCTAGTGGCTACCAACCTAGACAGCTCAGACATAGAGCACTTTCATCAGCAACAAGTTCTGTGGGTTGGGGCTGCTCTAAGACTGTCATGGTGGAATGATAGGTATTGGGGTGAAAGGTTTCTGCCTTGAGGCTTCTCAATACATCATGCATTTCCTTCTTTCTCGGCCTAAATTCAAGGTTAACGCTGGAGCCCTTCACTGCTTGCCCACTTCCTTTAAGCCCCAGGCTTTAATAACTCACTGCTAAGAGTGAAGTCTTCATGCTCATTTTGCAGTTGCTGAGGACTCAAGGTCTAGTGGGAGTGGGCAAGGGCTCTTCCCAGGTAATATGTCCTCCACTACCTTAATGATTGACAGCAGGAATTTCTGAACCCCAGGAGAGAATGGCAAGCATGAAAAGACAGGGAGAAATTCTGGGGCAGTTAGGACTGAACTGAATGGTGAAGTGAAAGTTGCTCAGTCATGTTCAACTCTTGGCAACCCCAAGAACTGTAGCCCACCAGGTTCCTCTGTCCATGGAATTCTCCAGGCAAGAATGCTGAAGTGCACAGCCATTCCAGTGGTACCCAAACAGCCTGGTGGAGGTGACCACCTGCTCCTACCCAGAAAAGCCACGAAGAGCACATCCCAGCTCTTCCACTTGCTAGCTGTGTGACTTGGGCTTTCTAGACTCTCTGAGTCTGGTTTTTCATGGATAAAATAGGAACGGTACTTCCTTCCGAGGTGGTCTTAAGGATTAAATGAGTTTCTGGACAGAAGGTAGCTAGAACAGTGTCAGCATGGGCTAAGCATTGGTCATCATAGTAGTATTTGATTATCTGTATTGTGGCCTTGATAGAGGTTGTGAAAAAGGCAATTTCACATACTTAGCACACTAGCATGCTCCCAACCCTCCCCACATACCTCCTAGATTTTTCCACCATGGTGCCTATTGAAACACATCATTATTTGTTTATTTGGTTTTGAGAGCCAAGGCTGGACCCCATCACCAAGGTCTTATCCTGCCTTTGCCTTTTGCTCCCTTGGTTTTTCCCAACACTCTCTCCCCAGCACTCTGAGTACTGGCCAGGCCAAACCTAGGCCCCAGAGCTCCTTCGGGAAAGCAGCACAGGCTTGTCTTTATGCAGGGCAGTTAAGGGTTGGCCTTAAAGTCCACGTGACCCAAAACCAGTGCATGCAGACACTGGCACCCCAAAGAGAGAGCATCTGAAGCCAAAAACAGGTTGAGGAAACCAGATTTCCTCTCTCCAGAATGTGAGTAAAGGAAGCCCCAAAGACTGGGTAATTGGTTAGCAACAGAGGCTGAAGTTGAAAGGCGAGGAAGAAGTTGAAAGACCACAGAAGTCCATGATGGTGGAGTGAGAGTGAGGGGAAGGGGCAACACAAAGTACAAGTGCGGTGGGAGGGGCCCCCAGGGACTCTGGGCTGGGAAGTGAAGATCTGTCTGGGGAGGAAAGCAGCAGGGCCCCCTCTACTCTACGCGCACTTCTCAGCACCGGTTTGGAAACGCTGCGGCTTTTGGCTTCTCCTTCACGGGAAACCTGGAAGGGACCTGGAGTAACTATCAGCACAAAGGCTCCAGAAGCACCTTTAGGATGTGCTAGAAACTACTAATAGGAAAAGCAGCTGCCATCAACATAAACCATTTCTGGGTCATAAGTTTCAGTGCAAACACAGCACAGTGTGCCCTCAGCTCCCAGCAGATCCTTCCAGATGGGCAGATGAGGGCCTGGCCCCCAGGCCGAGCAGGTGATCTGCCCAGGCAGAGTGATGGCCACTTTCTCCTTCTGGCTCCACAGGGTCTGTCTGTCAGAGAGAATTGGCTTCCAAGTAAAGAGGCCCCACTTCAATCAAGGGCCTACCAATGTGATTTGATGAACTCATAACAGAGCAGTTCTCCCCACAAAGAAACTTTTTGGCTGAAAATAGATGAGTCAACCCAGGGGGCCATGTTAATCCCTTGGGCAAGTTCATTGGCCTTTCTGGGGCCCAGGGAACTCATCGGTAGAAAAGGAGAGAATGTGGAGTAGTTGCCTCTCTAGGGCTCCTTGCATTTTGTTCATTGATCCCAGGGACCCACCAGACATATCTCCTTCTTCAGCCTATCAGCGCTTGGCCTTCCTAACAAGCTAATCTCCTATGAAACAAACCAGAGAAACGCTGCTGTTCCTGGCTTCTCTCCCCGTTTCCTTCCTCTGACATGACAAAGGTCTGTGTTAGGAAGCATCAGCTGGGCTGGGGGGTGAAAACAGTTAGCAGACAGAAGCGGTGACAGGGCCCCACTCCCACTGAGCAGAGAGGCCTGGCATCAGCCTTAGCTGTCATGTTGACACCCTGCTTACGTGGAAAGCTGGGTGAGACAGCCTGGCACATTATAGGTACCTCTGGGAAAACTACAAAAGGGAAATTTCAAACACACACACATAACAACCTCAGCTTCCTAGGTAGTCAACACCTCCTCTGCCTGTGAAAAGGAGCCTGGCCCTGTTTTGGGGGTGGAGGGGGTGGGGAGAGTGTTAGGCTCTACCTACCTGGGCCCTGAGGCTCTGGGAACACAGAGGCCATTTTCATCCAGCCTTCAAAAGTTTCCTTTTGTGGCATCTCGATGATAAAAATATTCCTCCCTGAAGGTGCAACCGCGGCTCAGCAGATGTCCCTGACTGAGCACTTGGGAAGGAGCTATTAAAAGGAACGTAATTAGGTTGTCATCCTGGGGCCTGCGAGCCAGGCTTCCGAACGCCATCTTTGTGGAAAGCTTTCCAGACGTCAAATATTTGCAGAACCTGATTTATCCAAAAGTCTGTTAATACCCAATAGGACTGAGTGAAGAAAAGGCAAAATGACACGTCCCCTCAAGGTTGGCCTCAGGCCCTAAGACTCCTTTTTCTGTGTCTGTTGCCCGTTTTGGGTGCTGGCCTTGCTCCCTGATTTCCTCTCCCCTCCTTCATAGCCTCCCATCACAATTTGGTCTCAGGAAAGGCTCTCTCAGTCATTTACCCATTAGCATGGATGTAGGTGAGCCTTTGAGCATATCCTCTCTCTCCAGCAACATAGGATTCATGCCTGAGCTCTGTACACTTCAGAAAACAGAAGGCTCTGTCTCCTTTTATAAAAGGGATGTCAAGCACTGGAGCCAAGCGGGGAGGGCCTTTCTAGTGACCCTGTAATTTGTTACAGGCAGCTACCTACTGGTCTGTGTCTGGAGCCAGTCCTGATTCCAAGCTCCTTTCTGCTTTGAGGTCTCTTATAATCACTCCCCTCCCTCCTTCTTGTTTATCCTACAGGCTCACCTGCCCATCCAACTCCTTGGCCACTCACCTATCTATGCATCCATCAGTTATTGAGAGGAACCGTGCTGAATGGGAAAGAGTGGTGAGCACTAGCAGCCACGAGCTTTGTCTTTATGGAGGGAGACAGCAGAGATGGAGAAAGACCTTCACTGGATAATTCCAGAAACCAGCGGAAACACAGGAGAAGGAAGTCCATGGTGCTGTGAGGATGTGTTAGAAGGAAAACTGACATGTTGGGGACAGTGCATGCGCGTGTATATGGAGCAGGATATATGTTATCTCCACTGGTTTCTTCAACTGAAATAGCTCGTGCAAAGGCCCTGGCTGAGTCTCTATTTTTCATGAGAACTTTCTCCTACTGGACTTTAGGAAACATCAAGGATAGTGTTTCTAAAATTTTAAAAGTAGGGCCAAGGAAGAAGACTCTGAAGCCAGTTTCTGAAATCCTCTGCAGTAAACTTCCTAGAGGCAGTTGAGAGAGGGCTCTTCCAATAAACAGGTTTTCTCGGGGGGCAAAGAGAGAGGGCCTCGGCCTCCTCCTCCCCTTAGAGGTCTTCCCTGATATTCCAGCCTGCTTTTTACCCTTGAACAATACACCACAGTCACTTCCCCACGTCAAGAACTACTACTTTACAGTAGAGACAGCCGCAGTTTGACTCCATGAAGCCCCTGTTGTTGGACATTTAGCTTGTTTTCAATGTTTTGCAACTCTAAGTAACTCTTCTATGTATGAACAGGCCCGTACAGCAACTCTGCCCATTCCTTGGACTTTTGCTTGGGATAAATTTTGCTACATAGTAATAAATATGAGGGCCAGCTTTACTAAACACAAGTTTTCTTATCTGCTGAGCCTGTATACCTTATACACAGGTAACTGTGGTGCTGTTCCCACTCCGAAGGGATCCTGCTGGGTCCTCATCCATCCACTGAGTCTGGAGGAAGGGATGGGAGGAGTCAGCAGGAAAGAAGCTAAGTGGGCAGAGGCTAAAGGCTGGATGGGGCTGGGATGAGCAAGGGCTTAATCACCACTTACCTCTTTCTCCCCTTGTTCTTCCCCATCTTAATAGACCCAGTCTGTCTCTGCTGGTGGAGCGTTCTGCCCTGATGCTCAACACTCCGCCTGCATACACAGCACCTGAGAGCAGGAGGGGTTAGAACCCCTAGCCGGAAGCTCTCTGCAGGAACTTTGTCTAGAAAGCTCAAAGCCCCAAGGAGAATTGTGGGGCTACCTGGAACTTATGCCAAAAGAGAGAGTTCCTGGTGGAGACAAGGTTGTGAAACAGGATACCAATCTGTGGCTTAAAGTTTTTTACCAATGTGTTGCATAAATCAGCTATCTCTCTAGGCCTCTGTTTCTCCATCCATCACACGGAATTAATCCTCTTTTATCCCTATTTGACCAGGATGATGTAAAGATGAAGTAAATGAATATATATCTACTTAAAATGAGCTATTGAACATGAACATGTATGGGAATACACAGTCAGAAAAGAAACCAAGATTGAATAAGCCATAGAACATAAGCAGACTTTGTGTTTTATTTAGTTTTATCCTCAGTACCTACAGCTGTGCCTGGCATATAATAAGGACTCAGTACCCATTTCTAAAATGATGAATAAACACATAAACATCTATTCCATCCTACGCACATGCTAAGTACTACATAGGCATTATTGCACTTAGCTTTCACAAACAGCTCTTTACTAGAAGGGTATGAAATACTCCTATTTTGCAGATATGAAAGCTGAGGCTCAGACTGGTTAAGTAAATACAGCTGGTACTTGACAGGATTTAAATTTAAATGTAAGTTCTTCTAATGCCATTCCCTCAGCTCTTTCCACCTCTGTTATGTCTCAGGAGAAAAGGTGGTGTGACACACGCTCATGTTACTGTGCATTAAATGAGATAGTCCTTGTTGAAAGCCACAGCACCTGGTATGCAGTCAGTGCTTTACTAATCTATTATTATAATACTGTATTTATTAATTTCTATTTTTCATAACTGCATTGTAAACACCTCAAAGGCAGGGGCCATTTCCTCCACAAGCAGGACAGAGTAGTTGCCTAACATACGGATTAACTAAATAGCATTGTTTTTGAATATAACATGAAGCAGAATGGCCTCCTTTAAGGCAGGGCTTTGTGCTCTGTGGCATAGTCAGTCTGACTGTGACTTTAATGAAAAGCCAGAGAAGGCCCATGACTGTCTGGTAGCTTGGAAGCCTGGTGGACAGCAAGGAAATGGGTAGAGTCGGAAACCAACGAAAAGAATAGCAACCAACAAGTATAGAACTTCTTGGGCCTGGCTCTGACCTTCCGCTGACACCAGGTGACATTCTGACACCCTCTGGCTCCTCCTCCAGGGCCTGCAAATCTGGTTCATCTAGGCCTGAGATAGGCTCGCCATAGCAGAGGTGGGTGGGGCCTTGGAGAGAATCTGAACTAATCATCTAGCTCTACCCTTGCTGCCTAGGACTAGGTGGTGCCGGAGGCAACTTGACTCAGGAAGAGAAGTCATGGTTCTTGGAAAACTTTCCTTCCCTGCCCCACCCAGAGACAATGCAGGAAAAGGGACTTTGGTCTTCGGCATGGTACTTTACTAGCACTGAGCCTCAGTGCCTTCGTCCCTGAAATGGAATAATAGTTCTATTTCCATAGGGTTGGAGCGATTAAATAAAATATAACATGTTAAGTAACACAGGTACCTAATTCATTTCAAGTGCTCAGAAAAATCAGTTGCCTCTGAATATGGAGTGTGCCTGAGGGCAGGAATTGTATCTGAACCGTAGCTTGCCTGGGGGCCCTGCTGCTGCTGCTGCTGCTAAGTCGCTTCAGTCGGGTCCGACTCTGTGCGACCCCATAGACGGCAGCCCACCAGGCTCCCCCGTCCCTGGGATTCTCCAGGCAAGAACACTGGAGTGGGTTGCCATTTCCTTCTCCAATGCATGAAAGTGGAAAGTGAAAAGTGAAAGCGAAGTCGCTCAGTCGTGTCCGACTCCCAGCGACCCCATGGACTGCAGCCCACCAGGCTCCTCCGTCCATGGGAGTTTCCAGGCAAGAGCACTGGAGTGGGGCCACTGCCTCCTCTGCCTGGGTGCCCTAGTGTTTCTAATTGTTCATAAATGTTGAACGAATGCCTAAATGGCTGGAAATCTCCATTCATACTTCATCCCTTCCACTTAGCTTTGCCTGTTTATAGTCTCCCGAAAAATCTCTAGGTTGAAGAGCCTAATCTTTTCCCCCACTTCCAGGAGAGCTCGGGGACAACATGAAGGCCTGCGTACCTGGGGAAGAAAGGGGGCACTTTCATAACAAAGACAACTTTGTGGTGTCACCAGCCTCTGCTGGGCTGCTTGCACTCTCATTTTGGAACTTCTTGCTTCAGAATGCTAGGGCAGCAGTTTTCGCTCACTGTGCGTTATATGAAGGATATTAAAGATAGCATCCGGCTGCCAGTGAGTGAGGATATGAGAGGGGCTGAGCTGCCCTTAGCAGGTGGAGTGATGTGTTCCAGTTCGAATTAGGGAATGAACAATTTAGATGAGTGATTAGAATTTGGGCACTAAGATTAGAGTGTGGAAGTCAACTAGAGTTAGGATTTGGTAATTAGTTTCTGTTGAATTTCTGAATGAGAAATGGAAAGTTGCTAGTAGCCAGATATGGTGGGGGCCATTTCTTTGATCTAAAATTTAAAATTTTCTATTCCAAAGGCTTGCCTCCTTGGGAGCCAGAAATCTCTTTCCTCTGGCTCCTCAACAGGCCTGGGTGTACCTGCAGACCGAGAAGGTTAAGCATCTACTACATTTCAGGTGTTACATCTAGCATATATTGTCCCAAAGTTATCTGGACACAGTCCCCTGCAATGAAGCTGAGATCAGGATATTAATGATCTGGTCTAGACCCACCCTTGGCATAACCCAGTGACTTTGGAGGAAATTTAAATCTCCCAGCCTCAGTTTTTCCATCTGGCAAATGGACATAACCTCAGAAGGGTGTTTGGAAAACCTCAAGTGATCATGGAGGAAAAACTTCGAAGTAAAGATGCTTTCTGGCGGAGTAAGCTGTTCCAAAATGAACTATAGGGCAAAGTCAGGGCACCTTACTCTTGGGAAAGGCTGAAGCTCCTCCCTCCCTCCATGAAATCCCAGGTTTTTCAGCTCTTGCCACATTCACCCAGTCTTTCGCAAACCTCTGAACAGGAACTGACAAAGAAGCAACTCACACTAAAAACTTTCCAAGCTCCTACTCCTCCCCAACACACACACACACACACACACACACACACACACACACACACACACACACCAGCCAGCTCTGGGGCTGCAGTATGAGACACCTGGATAAAGTAAGGACTCAACAAATATTTATCAAATAAATGAATGAATGAGTGAGTGAATGAGTGGCTGCATAAATGAGCAGACACACCCTTAGAGAATGAGATGGTTTCCTAATCCAGGATGCTGAGTCCTCCTAAAGAAAGTCATTTGGGACTTTCCTAGTGAGTGCTCCACACAGAGCCACACCCTATCCTTTTCCTCAAGGCCCATATATCTTCCTTTCTCCCCAACTTCATTGTGGTGGACTATGTCCTAGACTCTTTTGGGACCATATATGCTACACTGAATACTTCTCAATACTTGATATGTAGTGTGATGAAGTTTCAGATAGATAAACAAGATTTGGACCCTGTCTTCCAAAAGTTTACAGTTCAGTGGGAGAGAAAACATAGATATATAAGTACTATATGAAAAAACACCACAGGTAACTGGTACTAGAAAAAGGCTAAGGAATATATGCTATAGAAGGTCAAAGCTGAGAAAAATTACTATGAGCTGAAAAAGTGAGGGAACGCGTCACGAAGGAAGTGAATGAGGCTTAAGGGTACTCTGAAGGAAGAGAAAGGTTTGGAGGCAAGGGAAAAGGTGTTGTTGATAGAGGCAAAGGGCTGCCCCCAGCAGGAAGGCCAGTTCAAGCTACGTTCTGAAAACCTGAGTTGATTTAGTACAGCTAGACAGAAGATTCAAGCAGAAAAGTGTGGCTTGTACCATAAGTGAAGTCGCTCAGTCGTGTCTGACTCTTTGCGACCCCATGAATCGCAGCACGCCAGGCCTCCCTGTCCATCACCAACTCCCGGAGTTCACTCAGACTCACGTCCATCGAGTCCGTGATGCCATCTAGCCATCTCATCCTCTGTTGTCCCCTTCTCCTCCTGCCCCCAATCCCTCCCAGCATCAGAGCCTTTTCCAATGAGTCAACTCTTCGCATCAGGCGGCCAAAGTACTGGAGTTTCAGCTTTAGCATCAGTCCTTCCAAAGAACACCCAGGACTGATCTCCTTTAGAATGGACTGGTTGGATCTCCTTGCAGTCCAAGGGACTCTCAACAGTCTTCTCCAACACCACAGTTCAAAAGCATCAATTCTTC
>SJYQ01001671.1:259286-280546 GCA_006410935.1 Redunca redunca
GGGAGGTGGGAATTGCAACCTTTTTTGTAATAGAAATAGAGGCGCTCCCGTGATGGTCTAGAGCTAGTTAGGGGCCGACCTTACCAGATGCTCGAAATTCCACCGTTACCGATTCCATTCTTTGGAGGGGTGGAGTGGTGACGTCAACATTTATTGGATATTTTAACAGTGAGGACTTATCAGATACGTCTGGAAAGGGGCTTGGAGGGACTAGGTAGGCAAAGTCGTTCATTCCTTCTCCCAGCCAAGCATTTCTTTTTTAAGAGCTCACTTGCCAGGACCATCCTGAAGGTGACTCAGAGCCGGCAGCCATACTTGCGGCAGTGCTGGGCTGTGAAAGGCTAGTTTCTCCCGCCATGCTTTGAATTTTGTGAATCACTGGGTAATTGACCACCACCCCACCCCCGCCCCTAACCTCCTCCAGGAAGTCTGCCTTGACTTTTTGGGTGTATGGTTACAGGCAAAGTCAGAACTGTCGGTTTGGCAGGCCGGGTTCCCTGCTTATTTACCATGAATTCTGTTTGGTCTCTCCAGGCTTATTGAATGACCGGGGGCAGAAAACCTTCAATAGCTGGGGCACCTCTAAAGGAGAAGAAGCAGAATATAAAGGGAGCAAATACTCTCGTTTCCTGTCCAATCAAGGATAAACCCATGCTGTCCTCAAGGGTCATTTGCATCTGGTCACTCGTTACCTGATCCCCTGGAGGAGGGGCTGGCAACCCACTCCAGTATTCTTACCTGGAAAATCCCATGGACAGAGGAGCCTGGTGGGCTGCAGTCCATAGGATCGCAAAGAGTAGGACAACTGAAGTGACTTAACATGTACTCACGCCAAATCTATGATCTTTGTGAGCACCCACCACAGACGGTCTGTTCTCCAAAGACAGCCAGGAGGTCACATAAGATCATGAATTCTCACAAACTTAAGTTAGACTGTCTCTCTTCTCCTCAAATCCCTGCAATGGCTCCCTATCTCACTTGCAGTAAAAACAGAAGCTTCTGCCTAGGCCTGAAGGTTCCAAGTGCTCTGGCCCCTGCTTCTTGATAATTTATTGGAGCCCCTGTCTACAGCTTCCCTCTCCCTCACTCCTGTGGCCATGTCCGCCCCCTGTCTGCAGTCCCATGAACTCAGCAGGCATACTCCCATCTCAGACTGGCTCTTGCTAGTCCCTCTGCCTGGAATACTGTTTCCTTAGTTGTCCACATGACCCACCCCTCACCTCCTTCAGGTCCTTATCTAAATGCCATCTTAGGGAGAGAGGCTTTCCCTGTCTGTCCTATCTAAAATAACACCCTCCCTCATCCTCTGTGCCATTGGCCTGTTCGGCCCCTCAGTTGTTCTTCTATCATTTATCACAACCTGACATATTACTTATTTCTGTTTATTTGCATGTTGTCTGCCTTCCCAGCAAGAATATAAGCTCCATAAGGACAGAGAACTGTTTTATTTCTCATCCGTTTATTTCTGTATCCATTTTTATTTCTCATCCAGCATCTAGTAAACAGCCAGGCTCATATTCAGTGCTCAGTACATTTGTGAAATGACTGCATTAATGTGCCAGGCACTAAGCCAAGTACCAGGACAGACCATGAAAAAGACTGGGCTCTTGCCCTTGAAGAACAGACTGGCAGACAGGCAAATAATTACAAACTAGAGTGATGAGTGTTCTGTCCAAGTACAGATACATGTAAAGTGCACTCGAGAGCTCAAGGAAGGAAATAATTCACTCTGCCTGGAGATCAGTGGAAAGCATGGTGATGACGCCATTGGGCAAAGGAGAAAGGGAAAAGGCATTCCAAACCGAGACAGGAGTGAAGAGCGAGCACAAAGGCAGAGGTAGGAAAACATTAATTTGTTCAGGGGACTAGCAGGTAGGCTGGCCTGGCTGGAATGCAGGATGCAAGGCAGGTGTGGCAGGAGATAAGCTTGGAAAGATTGATTGAGGACAGATTATTAAGGGCTTGTTAGAATGATGATGACTGACTCTCCAGATTTCAGATCCATGCCAGGCCTGTGGGGACATTTCAGGGCAAAGAGCTTATTTCTAATCTCTGGACAGGGTGCCACAGGAGCAGCCATGTCGTGCCGCTGGGGAAGGCCTGGGAACACTGCGAGAGTCTCCCCTAGGAGCCCAGGCTAGGGTCTGAGCACCCATGGGAGCAGCCTGGTGGCTCTCCTTGCCTTCCTGTTACTGATCTAAACAAGACCCTCAAGTAGGACCCTGCCCAGCTCCACAGAGCCCAAGCGTCCTGGGCCACAGTTCTTCAACTGCATCACCGAAAGTCCAAGTTTCAAAATGTCCTTATTTTGCAATCTGACTCAAAAGGGTGGGGAGTGGAAAAATTGTAGACAGCAGCCACCAAGGGACCGTGGCTTAATATAACTGGTGATCTGGGAAACAAGAGAGGCAGAAAATAAGTTCCCTCTTGGACTGAGGAATGGAGAGGGCCTCTCACAGCTGACTCAAAATCAAGACTTTTCCTTCAAGCAGAGGAAGAGCATTCGCGTGCTTGTAGGACAAGAGGATTCTTCGGCTTCCTCCTGGGTTATGTTGATCCTCTCCCACCCCCTTTTCTGCCTCAGTCCTTCCCTCCTGGCTTCCTTTCTTTTCTTTTCTCTTCTGTGTACTTCTACCCTGCTCTTCTCTCCTCCCCTCCTTCTCTATTCCTTTAGCTTAAGCACAAAACAGATATTGATTTTTTTTTAATATATTTATTATTTATTTATTTGGCCGCACTGGTTCTTCTCTGTGGCATGTAAACTCTTAACTGCAGCCTGTGGAACCTAGTTCCCTGAACAGGGATTGAACCCGGACCCCCTGCATTCAGAGTGAGGAGTCTTAGCCTCTGGACCACCAGGGAAGTCTGAGACAGATATTTAAAAAGGTTAAAGGACAGTTATTTAAAGTGGAAAATCATGCATGCATGCTAAGTCATTTCAGTCGTGTCCGACTCTATGCAACCCCATGACTGTAGCCCACCAGGCTCCTCTGTCCACGGGATTCTCCAGGCAAGAACACTAGAGTGGATTGCCATTCCCTCCAGGGCATCTTCCTGACCCAGAGATCGAACCTGCGTCTCCTTGCACTCCTGCATCGCAGGCAGATTCTTTACTGCTGAGCCATCAGGAAAGCCCTGGAAAATTGCAACTCATGCAAATATAAAATGTACATGTGACTTGGACTTCATTTAACTCATTAATTAATGAGGGAACCAGTAAGATGTTACAGTCACAGAACATAGATCCATATATATAACCAATCAAGGACTGGGGGAGGAATTTATTAATTGACACAGAACTAGCATCTTCGTTTGCATTTCTATGAACAGGAATCTTGTGCAGCAGCCCTCCAGAAGTTAATGTCTATTTCTACAGAGATGCAGCATCATTGATGACAATAAAAGGCACAGATCTCAGTGGAATCAGACAACTCAAGAAGGGTCCTCTAGTCTAGACAATAGTCTAGACAATGCCTGACATTCCACTGAAAGGATGCCCAAGGATCTTTGGCCATTTCAAAGTCTTTCACAACTTTTTCTGACAAGACCTTAGAAGAGTACAGGAAAGAGGTGGGAGCCAATTAATTTTCACAAGACTCCAGACTGGTCTTTCTTTAAAAGTGGCATTGATTTTGGCCCTGAGGCTCAGTCCTAGGGCAGAGGGGGATAAGAAGAATGCTTGTTCAGCTCTGGTGAAAGGTATGGGTGGTGGGGCAAGTGTTTCTTGACTAGCACTCTATAAACCCTCGTTCTCCTCCTCCTGCAATCAACCTCAAGCCTTGGGGACACAGAGAAGGTCAGGGCAAGGTTGAGGGAAATCCACCCCATGTGGGGCCAGACCAGTGGAAGTCTTACTGGGCACAAAGGTGGCGGTGGGCCTCCTCAGAGTCAGTCCCACTAATGCCCACGGTGTTTGGCTCTTTCTCTTGGAGACAGCTTTCAGGACCACATGAAGGTACTGATGGTGTATTCCGGCCCATCTCCTGGGGTCTTTGGAGTTGCTGCGTCGCTCAGACCCTGCACTGATCCTGATGCCTACTCCCAGGGCTCACCCAAGTTCTCCCCAGCTATCTCTCCCCGGATATGACTTTCCTGGGCCTCTCTGGCATTATCCAGAGAATAACCAGGGGCTTTTCCAAGGTGTACCTTCAATCAAGATATGTGAGCTTGGGAGCAGGAAGCAAAATCCCCTGGAGGCTCCTGGGTGAGCTGCTGGGAGGGTTGAGAAGTGGGTGACAGAAGTTGGCATTTGCCAAGATGTGATCCTTGCTCTCAGAGAATTTCTAGCCTAGCTTGGGAGGCCAAGTACCCAAGAGACCCTAGCAGCTGCCTGGGGCAGTGCATGAGGAGAGAGGGGTGTTGGAAGTGGGGAAGCTCTGACCATAGAACCCACCTTAGAGCAGAACAAGGAGACCATCCATCACCAGCAAAGTCCCCACAGAATCCCTCATCCCCGTGAAAGAAAGCGCCGCTGCCTTCCCTACCTGTACTCAGAGCAGGTGTCTTCACTGTCCTATACACAGGGCCATACCCCCATCCACCACTGCATTTCTTCTTTCCCACCTTCGCAGAAGAGAGATCTGTTCCAACTCAAGGTAGAGACACCAAGTGGGTAGTCAAATGATTAAAAGTGTTTCTAAGGTTCAGAGATAAGATAGGTGATGAAACCTCTTCCACCAAACGTAGGGCCTTGAGGCAGGCCTTCAGACCAAATGGAGGATACCTTGATTTAGTTCTTCTCCCTACTCAGGTAGCTGTGTGATTCAGAGCAAATACTTTCTTGGCTCATCTATTTCTAAGGGGGTTGGACCCCCTAAGTAATTGATTGATAATTAAATTTTTTATTGTGGCAAAATATATGTGATATAAAAATTTCCACTTTAACTATTTTTAAGTATACAGTTCTGGAGGAGGACATGGCAACCCATTCCAGTATTCTTGCCTGGAGAATCCCATGGACAGGGGAGTCTGGTGGGATGCACTCTGTGGGGTCACAAAGAGTCAGACACGACTGAAGTGACTTAGCATGCATGCAAGTGTACAGTTCAGTGGCATTAAGTACTTCCACATTTTTATGCAACCACATGCTCCATCCATCTCCAGAATTTTTTCATGGTCCGAAACTCAAATTCCGTAATCATTTGAACAGTTACTACCTGTTACTCGCTTCGCCCGAAACCCTGGTAACCACCACTCTGTTCTGTCTATAAATTTGACTACTCTGGATACCTCATATAAGTGAAACACCAGTATTTGGCCTTTTGTGTCTGGCTTCTTCCACTTAGCATAATGTCTTCAAGGTTCATGCATGCTGTGGCATGTGTCAGAATGTCCTTTGTTTTTAAGGCTGAATAATATTCCATTGTGTACCATATTTTGTTTATCTGTTCATTCACTGATGGATACTTGGGTTGCTTCCACTTTTTGGCTATTGTGACTAACGCTGCTCTGATCATGAGTGTACAAATCTGTCTTCCAGTTCCTGCTTTCAGTTTTTTTTTAATATATAATTACCCAAAAGGGAAACTGCTGGTTGATATTCTATGTTTGATTTTTTTGAGGACCCACCATAATGTTTTCCACAGTGGCTTCTCCATTGCTACACTTCCAAAGGTTCCAGTTTTCTCATATCTGCACCAAAACTTGTTTTGTGCTCTTTCCGGTAGCAGTCATTCTAAAGGGTGTGAAGTATTAACAGTATCTTATTGTAGTTTTGATTTGCATGTCCCTAATGATTAGTGAGGAGAAGGCAATGGCACCCCACTCCAGTACTCTTGCCTGGAAAATCCCATGGACAGAGGAGCCTGGTGGGCTGCAGTCCATGGGGTCGCTAAGAGTCACAGGACTGAGCGACTTCCCTTTCACTTTTCACATTCATGCATTGGAGAAGGAAATGGCAACTCACTCCAGTGTTCTTGCCTGGAGAATCCCAGGGACTGGGGAGCCTGGTGGGCTGCCGTCTATGGGGTCGCACAGAGTTGGACACTACTGAAGTGACTTAGCAGCAGCAGCAGCAATGATTAGTGATGTTAAACATCTTTTCATGTGCTTACTGGCCATTTGTATATCTTCTTTGGAGAAACGTCTGTTCTGGTCCTTTGCCCATTTTTGAATTGAGCTGTTCTGATTTTGGTTATTATGTTTTAGGAGCTCTTTCTATATTCTGGATATTAATGCCTTATCAGATATATGATGTGCACATATTGTCTCCCATTCTGTGGGTTGTTCTCTAGTATTCTGTTGATGGTTTCCTATGACTTACAAAAGATTTTAATTTTGATGAAGTCCAAATTGTCTATTTTTTCTTTTATTGCCTATGCCTTCCCTGTCCTATTCAAGAAATCATTGTCAAATCCACTGTCTTAAAGCTTTTCACCTATGTTTTCTTCTGAGTTTTTTTTTTTTTACTATGTTTGCTGCTGCTGCTGCTAAGTTGCTTCAGTCGTGTCCGACTCTGTGCTACCCCATAGACGGCAGCCCACCAGGCACCCCCGTCGCTGGGATTCTCCAGGCAAGAACACTGGAGTGGATTGCCATTTCCTTCTCCAATGCATGAAAGTGGAAAGTGAAAGTGAAGTCGCTCAGTTGTGTCCAACTCTTAGCGACCCCATGGACTATGTTTAAAGCTACCTTATTATATTTTTAAGTTTTTATGTATTTATTTCTTTTGGCTGTGCTGGGTCTTCACTGCTGCATGCGGGCTTTCTCTAGTTGCAGCAAGTGGGGGCTACTCTTTGCTGAGTGCTCAGACTTCTCATGGCAGTGGCTTCTCTTGCTGCAGAGCACAGGCCCTGGAGTGCACAGGCTTCAGTAATCGTGGCTCGCAGGCTCTCCAGTAGTTGTGGCGCATGGGCTTAGTTGTCCTGCCACATGTGCAATCTTCCCAGACCAGGAATCGAACCCTTGTTCCCTGCACTGGCAGGTGGATTTTTAATCACTGGGTCCCTAGAGAAGTCCTCTCTTCTAAGAGTTTTATAGTTTTAGCTCTTATGTGTACACTTAGTCTGTCTTGACTTAATCTTGTTTATGGTCTTAGAGAAGATCCAACTGCATTCTTTTATGTGTAAGCCAATTTTCCAATTTTGGAAAAATCCAATTTTCCCAACACAATTTGCTCAATCTTGATGTCTAAGATCCTGTAGCAGTTAGGAATTTTGTTCAGCTTTAAGAAACAGAAACTTCAGTTGCTTAAACACATACGTTTTTATCATTTCACATTGAAGTCCACGGGTAGGCTGTGCTCAGCTACTAAGAAGGTTCCATGGGGATCTAGGCTTCTTCTGTCTTTCTGTTCCACCATGCATGACTTCCATCCTAGGTCCACTATGACTGCTAGAATTCCAGCCAATATCTGTGAATTCTCAGAAGCAGCAAGGAGGAAAGGGGGAGGATAAAAGAGTCACACGTCCTTTATGAAGCCTAAGTCCTGAACATTTCCTTGAAATCTCACTGGCCAGATCTTAATCACATAGCTGCAAAGGAGTCTGAGAAATATAGACTTTTCTCTGAGTATATTACCATCTCAAATAAAATCAGGACCCTCAAATAAAGTGAGAAAGAAGAGAGAAGGAACACTGGCTTAAATATTTAGAAGCCTCTCCCTTAGGCATCTAATCCATCTGTAATTCTGCAGCAATTTGTCTCTTGGAGAAGAAAATGAGAAAATGGTTGCAAAGTGCTTAACAGAATTCCTTGCTCATCTATGTACTCGAAAATGCTAGCTATTATTTTTCTTTTATTATTCTCCGATCTCAGATAGACCTTTCCTACATCTGTGCAGAACAGACAGTTCTCTGCTTCAGAGGTGAAAAGTGCCCCCAAGATATCTTTCACACTGATGCCTCAAATATACCATTAGCTCTGAGTATCTCTTTCTCTATTTAGGCCTTATTTTCAATTGAGAGGGGGTGAAGTAGGAGGGCCACAGGTAACCTAAGGAACGACACATTCAGCCAATCCTCAGCCTCAGTCTGTCTGATGCTCTCCTGCCAGGCTGCTGGTTGGGATCTAGGCTCCAGGGAAATAGGGGTCAGGTGGGACGGGTCAGACACAGCCCTGAGGATACCAGCTAAATATGACATGGTGGTAAGGATAGAAAGTGTAGGAAAGGGGCTGGTTGGCTGCCTCTGTGTATGTGCAGGGCTAGGGGCATGTGAAGGTGATGCAGGGAGAGCTTTGCCCCTCGGGGCTCCCCCGGGCCTATGTGGACACACTGTCAGGCACAGCCCAGTTAATCCTAGTGAAACAGGACAGGATAGGAAAGCCAGGATTCTGACCCAGAACCACGTGTCAGGTGTGTGGAGGTGCTGCAGAATCCAGAGAAAGTGCCAGAAGAGGTAGCCAAGCCCAGACAGGGGTCTGCAGTCTGGTTACAGAGACCTGAGGCCAAACAGGTTCAATGGCAGCAATTCTTGATGGATGACAGGGTGACAGTCAGGAATAACTTCAGGAAGACTTAGATTCAAGGGGACATGGTGGAAAGAGTATCTCCATGGGACCCAGGGGCTCCGGTTTCCTCTCTAAGTTCTGCCATTCACGGGCTGTGTGACCTCAGGTGAGTCACTGCCCATCTCTTGGCCACATTTCCTCTTTCTGCAAAATGAGGGGTTTGGCTTTGACCTCTCAAGGATCCCAGGGGGAGGCATCATGATCAGAGGAAGAGCTGACCCTGAGTGAGTTGACAAGCAGCCAGGGGATGCTCAAAGTATCTCACAGTGGGATTTAGCTTCGATATCTGGGAAGACTCCTGAAATTCCTAATCTAGAAAATGTAGTGGGGGAAGTGTTCAAACCTTGGTCTTCCAGTGATGCTCAGATCTCAGACACACATCAAGTCCAGAAGCTAGAAGCAAAATTATCTTGAAATTAAAGAAGCTTCAGCCTCCCCTACTTACATGGGCCCCTTTCAAGATCTTGGAGAGGCTCAGGTTATATGTTCACAACTTTTTCCTCATGGAAGGTGTCCCCAGATTGTGTAAGCTTTGAGCCTCACAAAGCCTGCCCTAGCCCTACCAGTTGTTCTGGTTTTGGGAACCATTATTATGGCAGGAAGAGTAGACTGACAAGCTCCTGTCCTAATCAGATGGGCAAGGCTCAGCAGCAGACAATTTGACATGACTTATTCACCTGAGTCTGACAAAAAAAAAAATACCATACACACTTATACCTCTTTCACCTTTATTATCCCAGTGGATCATCCACACAAGCCTTTGCGATGGGCTGGACCAGTCTTATCACCTCTGATTTAAATGACAAAACTGAGGCTCAGAGAAGCTAAGTTTGCAAAGTTGGCTGGAGACAGAAGCAGGTGCAAACCCAAGACATTGTTAGGATCAGCCCTAGGCTCTTCAGTTTCCTGATTCAGAGGGAGGTACAGCCATCCTAAAGCATAGCATAAAGACACTCATCCCAAATCTGCCTGTAGATTGCCTGTAGATTGTGGCTGCCAGTGCCTCAAACACCTCCGTCTTGGTTCTGGGGACAAAGGAGACACATGTAGGCAGAAAGCACAAAACATAACTTGGAATCATAGGGCCAGAATAGTCTAAGAACTTTGGGAAGAAGAGGGTTTTTCCATTTTCCCCTAATTTTCTTCCTGAACCTTGCATTCCTACTCACAACACAAATCATTTGGATCTGCTATATTTATACAAAATATGAACACAAATGCTCAACCATGGTATAGTTTTGTTGGTAGTAATTTCTCTACAATATTCCAGCCTGCAGGCAACAACTAGAGTTTTGGGAGCCCAATACACACACACAAGTACATACATACATACACACAAGCCTCCCTGTGACAGCTCCAGGCTCTCAAAGCCACACACCACATCAACAACAGAAAAGACAAAAACTGCATGATCCTCTCAAGAGAGGCAGAAGAAGCACGTGATAAAATTCAACATCCATTCATGATAAAAGCCCTTACAAAAATGGATATAGAGGGAACATATCTGAACATAATAAAAGCTATTTGTGACAAACCCATGGCCAATATGATACTCAATGGTAAAAAGCTGAAATTCTTCCTGCTGAAATCTGGAACAAGAAAAGGATGCCCCTTCTCACCACTTCTTTTCAACATAGTGTTGGAAGTCCTAGCCACCACAACCAGACAATAAAAAGAAATAAAATGTATTCAAATTGGCATGGAAGAAGTAAAATTGTCATCATATGCAAATGACATGATACTATATGTAGAAAATCCTGAAGATGCCATACCAAAACTACTAGAACTGATACATGAATTCAGTAAAGCAGTAAGATACAAGATTAATATACAGAACTCAGTTGCATTTCTTTACACTAACAATGGAATATCAGAAAGGGAATGTAAACAATCCCTTTTAAAATAGCATTTTAAAAAAAAGAAAATACTTATGAATAAACCTCACAAAGGAGGTGAAAGACTTATTATGCTGAGGACTCTGAAACGTTGATAAAGAAAATCGAAGATGATTCAAAGAAATGGAAAGCTATGCCATGCTCAAACCACAACTATGTGGAAGAAGGCGGTCTAGCCCTTACCCTGCATGTGAGCCAGACTTTGTTTGGTCTACAGTCACAACCCCACCCAGGAAACCTCAACACCAAAGCTACGAAACAAAACAACTGACAAGGAAAACAGTCTCAGAGTGAGATGCCCAGATCCCTTCAGTTGCTTTATTCTAATAAGGCCTCCTGGGATCCTGGCATAAATAGGACCTGGTCTCAGAGACACTTGGGAAACTGGGCACGTGGCACCCCAAGGACAGTGTTTGGAATCTAGGCAGCCTGCTGAGGAGCAGTATGGGGGAACCATGGTGATGCTTTTGACCTCATCTCAGGTGGTGGTGTCTACATTTCAACCCTGAGAACCCCAACAGACTAGGGTTCATTGGAGGGAAGCTTTGAAAGTTTATACAACTCTGGTTTTAAAAAGGGAACCTTACTGTGTTCTCATGTATTTTGGCAAAATGGGCTCTCTTCCAGCCCTTTTGAAGACTCCAATCAAGTCACTGTCTTTTTTTCTGATGGGTGAGTCCGCATCCTTCCTACACTATCCTCGTGGGTTTTCCTGCCTCGGTGGATTTCCTCTGGATCTTCTGCCAACAGGCGTAGTATGTTCTTTTGAAGTTTCACAACCAGGATTTCGGGTTTGTATTAAAGGACACAGAGGGGAAAATCCCAGTCAACTCCATTAAAACCACCCTTTCGTTTATGGCTTATGTAGGAGTCAGCCATGGTTCAGCTCCTGATATTCACAACCTTGTATAGACCCTTCACACCATGGGCTGACCTGTGTGATCAGTAGGCTATAGTGGACAGGGTGGAATGTAACTTCAGAGGCTAGGTCATAAAAGACACGGCAGCCTCCACCTAGAGTAATTAGTAGAATAATGTGGCACAGTTCCAAACACTTATCTGGCCTCTGGGATCACATACTCGGGCAGAAGCCCGCTGCCATGTGCTGAGGACCTCAAGCTGCCCTCTGGAGCAGCCCGTATGGTGATGAGTTGATGCTTTCTGCTAACAGCCAGCATGAATTTGCCATTCATGTGAGAGAACCAAGTTAGAAGTGGATCCTCCAGCCCCCAGCATGCCTTCAGATGACGATAGCCCAGCTGACGTCTTACCCTGCGATCTTATGAGGGGTCCAGAGCCAGAGCTACTCGGCTACACTCTTGGATTTTAGGAGCTGCATTTTTTTTCCCCTATATTAAGGCAAAAAGGAAGACATTTATCTTCATGTTCTGCATAAGGAACATAGAGATGGAGAAAATATGGTTCTTCTCTTTCAATCATTTCAGTTCAGTCGCTCACTCGTGTCCGACTCTTTGAGACCCCGTGAATCGCAGCACGCCAGGCCTCCCTGTCCATCACCAACTCCCGGAGTTCACTCAGACTCACGTCCATCGAGTCAGTGATGCCATCCAGCCATCTCATCCTCTGTCGCCCCCTTCTTCCCCTGCCCCCAATCCCTCCCAGCATCAGAGCCTTTTCCAGTGAGTCAACTCTTCGCATCAGGCGGCCAAAGTACTGGACCTTCAGCTTTAGCATCAGTCCTTCCAAAGAAATCCCAGGACTGATCTTCAGAATGGACAGGTTGGATCTCCTTGCAGTCCAAGGGACTCTCAACAGTCTTCTCCAACACCACAGTTCAAAAACATCAATTCTTCGGTGCTCAGCCTTCTTCACAGTCCAACTCTCACATCCATACACGACTACTGGAAAAATCATAGCCTTGACTAGACGGACCTTAGTTGGCAAAGTAATGTCTCTGCTTTTGAATATACTATTTAGGTTGGTCATAACTTTTCTTCCAAGGAGTAAGCGTCTTTTAATTTCATGGGTGCAATCACCATCTGCAGTGATTTTGGAGCCCCCCAAAAATAAAGTCTGACACTGTTTCCACTGTTTCCCCATCTATTTCCCATGAAGTGATGGGACCAGATGCCATGATCTTCGTTTTCTGAAGGTTGAGCTTTAAGCCAGCTTTTTCACTCTCCTCTTTTACTTTCATCAAGAGGCTTTTTAGTTCATCTTCACTTTCTGCCATAAGGGTGGTGTCATCTGTATATCTGAGGTTATTGATATTTCTCCCGGCAATCTTGATTCCAGCTTATGTTTCTTCCAGTCCAGCATTTCTCATGATGTACTCTGCATCTAAGTTAAACAAGCAGGGTGACAATATACAGCCTTGACGTACTCCTTTTCCTATTAGGAACCAGTCTGTTGTTCCATGTCCAGTTCTAACCGTTGCTTCCTGACCTGCATACAGATTTCTCAAGAGGCATAACTTACATCTAAAGAGATAACCACCTCTACTGGGAAGAAACGCTATAACTGCTCAGGCATAATGTACCTACTGTCACAGTTTCTTAAATTATCTGGCCACACCTTCCAATCTGAGTCTGAAATAAACTCTGGCTGTAAACTTCAATAATAGGAACCTTGTAAAACCCACATTTGCCACCAACTTCTTAAATTGGTTGCCATTGCCATGTTATTGAATGTTATTGAATGTTGCAAACCATGGTAGCATTTGGTTATTTAAAAACCTACAGAAAATTCATGGTGCTAATGAACAGTTTTGATTTTTTTTACAGCATTATTTTTTATCCTTTTAGAAAAAATCGAGATGTAATTTGCATACTGTAAAATTCATCATTTAATGTATGCTATTCAGTGGTTTTTCCTCTATTTCTTTGCATTGATCACTGAGGACTATGCCAAAGCCTTTGACTGTGTGGATCACAACAAACTGGAAAATTCTGAAAATTCTGAAAGACATGGGAATACCAGACCACTTGACCTGCCTCCTGAGAAATCTGTATGCAGGTCAAAAAGCAACAGTTATAACTGGACGTGGAACAACAGACTGGTTCCAAATCAGGAAAGGAGTATGTCAAGGCTGTATCTTGTCACCCTGCTTATTTAACTTATACACAGCATACATCATGAGATATGTTGGGCTGGAAGAAGCACGCTTAAGCTGGAATCAAGATTGCCAGGAGAAATATCAATAACCTCAGATATGCAGATGACACCACCCTTATGGCAGAAAGTGAAGAGGAACTAAAGAGCCTCTTGATGAAAGTGAAAGTGAAAAGTGAAAAAGTTGGCTTAAAACTCAACATCCAGACAACTAAGATCATGGCATCTGGTCCCATCACTTCATGGCAAAAGATGGGGAAACAATGGTGACAGATTTTATTTTTCTGGGCTTCAAAATCACTGTAGATGGTGACTGCAGCCATGGAATTAGAAGATACTTGCTCTTTGGAAGAAAAGTTATGACCAAACTAGACAGCATATTAAAAAGCAGAGACATTACTTTGCCAACAAAGGTCCGTCTGGTCAAAGCTATGGTTTTTCCAGTAGTTATGTATAGATGTGAGAGTTGGACTATGAAGAAAGCTGAGTGCCAAAGAGTTGATGCTTTTGAACTGTGGTGTTGGAAAAAGACTCTTGAGAGTCTCTTGGACTGCAAGGAGATCCAACCAGTCCATCCTAAAGGAGATCAGCCCTAGGTGTTCTTTGGAAGGACTAATGCTAAAGCTGAAATGCCAGTACTTTGGCCACCTGATGTGAAGAGCTGACTCATTAGAAAAGACCCTGATGCTGGGAAAAATTGAAGGTGGGAGGAGAAGGGGACGACAGAGGATAGCATCACTGACTCAATGGACATGAATTTGAGTAAACTCCGGGAGGTGGTGATGGACAGGGAGGCTTGGCGTGCTGCAGTCCACGGGGTCACAAAGTTGGACGTGACTGAGTGACAGAACTGAACTGATTCAGTGGATTTGTGCAACCATCAGCATTATCTAATTCTAGAACATTGTCATCATCTCCCCACCAAAACCCTGTACCTCAAACTGTTAGGTATAGAATAAACTATAGAGATATATTGTACAACATAAGAAATATAGCCAATATTTGATAATACCTATAAATGAAGTATAACCTTTAAAAATTGTATATCTGTAACATATAATGTTATAAACAGCTAATTTCAATTAAAAAAGAAGACAAATATAGTTCAGTTCAGTTTAGCTACTCAGTCATGTCCGACTCTGCAACGCCATGGACTGCAGCATGCCAGGCCTCCCTGTCCATCACCAACTCCCGGAGTTTTCTCAAATTCATGTTCATCGAGTCAGTGATGCCATCCAACTATATCCTCTGTTGTCCCCTTCTCCTCCCACCTTCAATCTTTCCCAGGATCTTTTCAAATAAGTCAGTTCTTTGCATGAGGTGGCCAAAGTACTGGCATTTCAGCTTCAGCATCAGTCCTTCCAATGAATATTCAGGACTGATCTCCTTTAGGATGGACTGGTTGGATCTCCTTGCAGTCCAAGAGACTCTCAAGAGTCTTTTTCCAACACCACAGTTCAAAAGCATCAACTCTTTCGCACTCAGCTTTCTTCATAGTCCAACTCTCACATCTATACATAACTACTGGAAAAACCATAGCTTTGACTAGACAGACCTTTGTTGGCAAAGTAATGTCTCTGCTTTTTAATATGCTGTCTAGTTTGGTCATAACTTTTCTTCCAAAGAGCAAGTATCTTCTAATTCCATGGCTGCAGTCACCATCTACAGTGATTTTGAAGCCCAGAAAAATAAAATCTGTCACCATTGTTTCCCCATCTTTTGCCATGAAGTGATGGGACCAGATGCCATGATCTTAGTTGTCTGGATGTTGAGTTTTAAGCCAACTTTTTCACTTTTCACTTTCACTTTCATCAAGAGGCTCTTTAGTTCCTCTTCACTTTCTGCCATAAGGGTGGTGTCATCTGCATATCTGAGGTTATTGATATTTCTCCTGGCAATCTTGATTCCAGCTTGTGCTTCTTCCAGCCCAACATATCTCATGATGTATGCTGCATATAAGTTAAATGAGCAGGGTAACAAGATACAACCTTGACGTACTCCTTTCCTGATTTGGAACCAGTCTGTTGTTCCATGTCCAGTTATAACTGTTGCTTCTTGACCTGCATATAGATTTCTCAGGAGGCAGGTCAGGTGGTCTGGTATTCCCATCTCTTTCAGAATTTTCCACAGTTTGTTGTGATCCACACAGTCAAAGTCTTTGGTATAGTCAATAAAGCAGAAGTAGGTGTTTTTCTGGGATTCTCTCGCTTTTTTGATGATCCAATGGATGTTGGCAATTTGATCTTTGGTTCCTCTGCCGTTTTTTAAATCTAGCTTGAACATCTGGCTGGATGGCATCACTGAGTCGATGGACGTGAGTCTGAGTGAACTCCGGAAGTTGGTGATGGACAGGGAGGCCTGGCATGCTGCGATTCATGGGGTCTCAAAGAGTTGGAAATGACTGAGCAACTGAACTGAACTGAACTGAACATCTGGAAGTTCACGGTTCAATATAGTTATCTTGCCTTTAATATCCTATTTATCCTAAATATCAAATTAAACCCAAAGAAGAGGTAGAAAACATTAAATGGCATTACTGATACAACATTCAACTGTTGAAAGAGCATATTCACAATTACGTTGTGTTTACATCCTTTTTTGGCCATGAATTAATTTATACCAGTGTATGTAAAGGCTGGCCAGTCACCATGAATTGTTTGTTGTTTAGTACAAAATTGTTGCTGTTGTTCAGCTGCTGAGTCATGTCTGATTCTTTGTGACCCCATGGACTGTTACTTTCAGTTAAATATGCACAATGGCACTGAAAGGTGTATTAGCACCATGAAAACAAGAATGCTATTTTGTAGCCTACTTCCAGTGAATTCCATTTACAACTTCATGCATCTCATCTCCTTAGGCACTACATTTTCTGGGATTTTTGAGCTGTCACATATATTTCAGAGATGGCATGATTGCAAATGTGAAAATACATTTTGACAGTGTTTTAAATGTGGGGTTCTTGGGCTAAAAATGAAATCCATTCTTGATTTTATTTGAAACCATTGGACATATTGTAGTGATGTATTTTTATGTTTCAGCCAGTTCTCCAGTGTTCAGGATTGATTATATTGTTGGTGGTTCATGCAGACTCCTCAGTTCTTTTTATTGCTGTCTACTTCAGACCATATTGCTAACAATAAGCTGCTGTGAACACATCTATCAGAGACTGTGCAGGCCAAGGAACAGAAGAGGTTAGAAATCAGTCCCCTTTACAATTAATCAGCAGCTCTGATAAGAGAAGGTATTAAAAGTACTTTTATAGCTAAAGATATATATTTTAAATTTGTCACTATATATATTTGAATTATTCTGACCTTCTATTACCCTGGTAATTGTGAAATGGTATCATACTCACATACTTTCCTGACTGCAATGATGACAATAAAAAGTTCACACACACACACACACACACACACACACACACATATATATATATCAAATCTGTCCCTGCTAGCAGTCACTTTCATCCCTCCCTCTCTTCAGCCCCTGTCAACTGCTAATCTACCTTCTGTTTCTACAGCTTTGTCTGTTCTGGATATTTCATATAAATGGAATGACACAATATGCGGTTTTCTGATTGGCTCCTTTCCCATAACATGTTTTCAAGGCCCATCCATGTTGTAGCAGGGATTAGTACTTCAATTCTTTTTGTTGCTGAACAAGATTTCTGTCATGTGGATATACAACATTGAGCAGTGAGCAGTGTTTAAGGAAGCCTACGGTAAAGCGTCTGCCTGCCATGCAGGAGACCTGGGTTTGATTCCTGGGTCGGGAAGATCCCCTGGAGAAGGAAATGGCAATCCACTCCAGCACTCTTGCCTGGAAAATCCCATGGACAGAGGAGCCTGATAGGCTACAGTCCATGGGGTTGCAAAGAGTCGGACACGACTGAGCGACTTCATTCATTCATTCAATCTACGTTGAGTTCAAAATTATAAATGCTGTTTCCTGTCACCGCTCTCTTTGCCTTGAAACTTCCCCAGGAAGTGGTGTACTTGCTTGCTGCAGTGCAGGAAAGTAGTATATATTGTGTTCTGTAAGCATGAAATCAGCTGCATAGCTCTTCACTGATTATAGTAAGTCCACCTCAGGAAATTTCCCTCTCTCCCGGGCATTTTTTCCTTGGTGTTCAGGCTGTGTAGCTATCTATTATTGCAAGCCTATCCCAGTGAGCTGGTGAGAATTCCTCCTCATCCCTGAGTCCTGCAGAGAAAGACCTTGGCAACCTCCTGTTTCCAAGCTTATTGATAGCAGATATTTTTAACCCAGTCATTTAAAACAAATGATTGTCCTGCCCCTGCCTAGAGATGAAGTAGATGACCATTCCTGACTGGCTGCATGTGGAGAGGAGGCAGAGTTGTGCATGAGAAGGAAAGCAATGATGACCAAGGAGAAGTTCTTTTAAGAAGCCACAGCATTCATTCAGTCTGTAAGCATTCAGCTCTTCTTACCCTGGTGGTCCTGATCCTGCACAATACTTCCTTTTAAAGACCTTATGTCCTGGATAGGGAGGCTATGAAATATCACAGTAAAAGATGACCAAAAGCCCAGCTTCTATAATATACACAGGAAACTTTTGCACACAGAAAAGCAGCAAATATTATGCCAGAAAACCAAAAGTCTGAACTCTTGAAAGTGAAGATGACTGCTAATGAGAGAAGTGTAAAGAAATTGCACCTCTGGTTCAATTACTAGGACATTAATGAGAAACTAGGAAAAGCCAGGTATATCAGTTATTAAGCTATTACCTCTCAGCTCCCAACACAGCCTTTATACTCCACCTGTGATGGTGGCTGGGCTCTACACAAGCATTTTTCTTTTCTGCCAGCTGCTGCTGATCGTCTCTGCTAATAGTGGGTAATTGCAGGAACCTGCAGGGCTGGAGCAGGGACATGGGATTTGCGCCTTCCTGTTTGTTATGTGTTCCTGATGGAGTCACTCCAGCAACGTGTTGCCAGGTGGCAGTGACAGTTCCTTCCAGGTAGCAGCAGAATCACCTTCATTGCACTTCCCTCAGAGGCATTGAATGGATTCAGAGAGCAAGCCACTCTCAGCTCTCTCTTTGCCTTGTCAGTTACTCTCAACTCTCTCTTTGCCTTGTCAGTTACCATTTTACACCTAAGCAACAATGATTTATTCTGTGCTGCGATTCGTGGGGTCGAAAACAGTCGGACACGCCTGAGCGACTGAACTGAACTGAACTGTTATAATAAAATGGGATGGTTTCCATCTCCTGATGGACTCTGAACTGTGACTGAGAGTGGAACCAGACAAGCTGAGTTGGATGCTGCTGACCAGGGGTGATAATTGTCTAACCAATACTAGCCAGCATCAAAAACTTAGGAAGTCCAAATTAATTAGGCTTTCCAAAGAAAACAAAACCAAACAACCCCCTCCCCAATCTTACCTAAACTGAGGTGTACACTTATATTATACTCCACATTGTGATAAAATCAGGATGAAGCATACAACTGTTTTTAAATCAAAATGATCAAGTCAGTCTTATCTGTTCAAGGATTCAACTCTATTGAAAGTATTAGTGAATGTGGCTCCAGATAAAATTTTGCATACCTATTTGCATTTCTTTTCCTTCTCTTAAGGCCCCTATAATGAGTACAAATGACAGAGTTCTATCATCTGTTATCCCAGCTTCTCCTAATGAAGGCAGTCACAGATATGCAGGGCTATAGTTACAAACAGATAATCATAAATGGTCGATTTATTTTCCTCTGTGGGGAAAGGCAAAGGTTTTTCTCATTTACAGGTGCACAAGCAAGGGCCACAAGTTTCAGTGCTACAGCTTTAGCCATGAGTCAAACACAAATATTGACACTGACACATGTGCCTTTAAGAAAAAACAAAAATACGCTTCTGCAGGTAACCAACTCTGAAAGTACAGAGCTGGAAAAACTAAAAACTGTAGGCTGTTATCTTCTCCCCATCCACTCTGGGGATCTTTCATGGTTCCATCCCAACAGAATCCCTTAAACAAAGAAATGTTGACAGAGGCCTGCAAGCCCAGGTCTCTACTTTTGGAAGCTTTCACAGACTTTCCAGTACCACAAATCCTTACCCAGGCGTCTGTCAGGGAACTGTTGACCAAAACTACCTGCCTTGGCCAGGCGCGATGATGACTGCTTGCCTAAGTTGATAAGAGATCCTGATAGAGAACATGGTGCTGGTACTGAAAACTAACCAGGAGAATCCGGGAGGGGCAGAATGGAGGGAGGACACATCAGTCCATATAAGCCTTGCAAAACTAACCTGGAAGAATTCCAAAGAGACCTAAAGGAGGAGGGAGAAGAGGTTATGTCCTGCCAACCTCCCAGAAACCCTCACGCTGGAATCCATCTTGGCTAAGAGACGCGCACACCACCGGGAAGGACCCTGAATCAGAAGGACTGGCCAGAGATAATTTGGAAACTAACCTCATTACCATAAAATCTGAGTCTGCGATCCAGTGGCAGAGCAGTTCTCCTGGGTCCCCTTACTCTGCTGCTTTCTGCCCAGATGCCCCTTCCTAATAAAGTCTTTTGCTTTGTCAGCACGTTTGTCTGCTGGGACAATTCATTTCCAAGTGTTAGACAAGAGCCCACTCTTGGGCCCTGGAAAGGGTCCCTTTTCCTGCAACGCTTCCAGCCTCTAAGCTGGAAGATAGCCATTCAACCTCCAATCCTGTCTACCCGGCCTTTTCTCTGGTCCCGCTTCTGGGGCCCAGACCAGGCCTATCAAATTTTCCTCTAAAAACCAACAGCTAAGTCTTACCAGTTTCTAACAAGGAAAAAACATGACTTTGAGAACCACATTTTCTGTTCCTAAATTTTGGAAGACAAAGATATCTTAACCATAACAGACAGATAAATGTGATCATCAGACTTGATGCATAAGACCCATGAAAATGAGCCAATTTTGCCATATTCTGGCAAAAGTACACTGGTTGGCTGAAGCAACCTTGAAACAAAAGGCTGGGGATGAACAAAGGATCTCAAAATTATATTTTCCATGGGTTTTTTTTTTTGAAATTTTTATTTTAACTTTAGTTTACTTTACATTACTGTATTGCTTTTGCCAAACATTGACATGATTCCATGGGTTTTTGATCTAGGGGCTGCTCTCGAATTTAGGGAGTCCTTGGGAAGCAACAGGACCTCCCCAAACTGTGAAATTGTTAAAATAACAACAACAATCAACTGTTTATCCAATAAAGTTCAGTTCAGTTCAATTCAGTCTCTCAGTCGTATCTGACTCTTTGCGACCCCATGAACCACAGCACACCAGGCCTCCCTGTCCATCACCAACTCCCGGAGTTTACCCAAACTCATGTCCATTGGGTCGGTGATGCCATCCAGCCATCTCATCCTCTGTGGTCCCCTTCTCCTCCTGCCCCCAATCCCTCCGGTTTCTTCAAAGAATCAGCTGACCCTCTGCTGGGCCTATTAGGGCATGATCCCATGGATATTAAAGGTCACATGAACATCTCTCTGTTTTATTTCCAAGTTGTATATTATTTTCCCTGAACAAAACTTTTTTCTCTGAAGTAGAAGCAGTAACCACAAGAAAAAACAAGTTCAAATGCTGGATTTTCTGGTTCCTAGTTCAGTTCAGTTCAGTCGCTCAGTCATGTCCGACTCTTTTGACCCCATGAATCGCAGCACGCCAGGCCTCCCTGTCCATCACCATCTCCCGGAGTTCACTCAGACTCACATCCATCGAGTCAGTGATGCCATCCAGCCATCTCATCCTCTGTCGCCCCCATCTTCCCCTGCCCCCAATCCCTCCCAGCATCAGAGTCTTTTCCAATGAATCAACTCTTCGCATGAGGTGACCAAAGTACTGGAGTTTCAG
>SJYQ01001671.1:280888-433928 GCA_006410935.1 Redunca redunca
ACCATTTCTGTCCTTTATCGAGCCCATCTTTGCATGAAATGTTCCCTTGGTATCTCTAATTTTCTTGAAGAGATCTCTAGTCTTTCCCATTCTGTTCTTTTCCTCTATTTCTTTGCATTGATCACTGAAGAAGGCTTTCTTATCTCTTCTTGCTATTCTTTGGAACTCTGCATTCAGATGCTTATATCTTTCCTTTTCTCCTTCGCTTTTCGCCTCTCTTCTTTTCACAGCTATTTGCAAGGCCTCCCCAGACAGCCATTTTGCTTTTTTGCATTTCTTTTCCATGGGGATGGTCTTGATCCCTGTCTCCTGTACAATGTCACGAACCTCATTCCATAGTTCATCAGGCACTCTGTCTATCAGATCTAGACCCTTAAATCTATTTCTCACTTCTACTGTATAATCATAAGGGATTTGATTTAGGTCATACCTGAATGGTCTAGCGGTTTTCCCTACTTTCTTCAATTTAAGTCTGAATTTGGCAATAAGGAGTTCATGATCTGAGCCACAGTCATCTCCTGGTCTTGTTTTTGCTGACTGTATAGAGCTTCTCCATCTTTGGCTGCAAAGAATATAATCAAGAAATGAGAAAATGTTAGCATATAATTTAATAACAGATGCTAAAAGAGTTCACAGGCTTTGAGTTCAAAATCCACCTCTGCGGGCTTCTTCTGTGGAAATATTCAGAGCTACACGTGCCTGAAGCCTCATGCCCAAAGATGTTTATCTCAGTGCCTTCGATCACAGTGGAAAACTGGGAACAGCCTCAGGGTTCACTGATGATGTGTAGGTAGAAGGCTTCAACTTCTTCAACAGGTTCAACTTTATCCTGACTCCACTCCTTACCAACTGACTGTGTGTGTTAGTCGTTCAGTCGTGTCCGACTCTTTGTGACCCCATAGACAGAGGAGCCTGGCGGGCTACAGTCCATGGAATTCTCCAGGCAGGAATACTGGAGTGGATTGCCATGCCCTTGTCCTCCCTGACCCAAGGATCAAACCCAGTCTCCGGCATTGTAGGCAGATTCTTTATCATTTGAGCTACTTGTAAAGCCCCTAGCAACTGACTACATAGCCCCTCAACTCCTAGCCTTTACTTCCTGGTCTATAAAATCGTTACTATGTTTAGGTGCTGGTAAAGCAGGGGCACCAGAGATAATTTTTTGAAAGAATTTCATGTTTGATAGGGAAAAAAGCACTCCAATAGAACAGGAAACATACAATTTCTTACATTGTGTGTTTTGTTTTTTTTTTAGTTTATGCATACAGATCTTGTCTGTCAGGGAGAAAAAACTTCCCCCTACACTTTTAGGTTCAAGTTTTGGAGATCTGGAAATTAAACTGACAAAAGACAGATTAGCAAGACAAAAGAAGGATTTCAATCATGTTCGTATGGAGTTCACAAAGAAGTGTGATTCAAAGAAGCAGTTAGAATTTGGGGCTTATATACCATCTGTTGATGATGAGAAGTTTTATGGAAATTGATCAAAGAGGGCTTGATCAGCCTATGCACATTCTTCTGATGGGTTGGTGGTGAGGTGAGTAGGAGTCGGCATCATCAGCTTTCAGGTTCAGCTAGTCTGAGGTCTACATGCTTGTGGGGAGTATATCATCATTAATGTTAACTTCTTCCACCTGGAGGGGGTTTTCGTGTTTGCAAAAGAGCTAAAAAATATTATGTGTATCCACTGGTGGGGAAACAGGTCCTTGCCCCAAGGCTGCTCTTGACTGTTTGTTCCTCCCTGGTTTACTGTTGTTGTAGGTCAGTCATTAAGTCATGTCCCAATGACGCTGGGTCTCACAGCTCCTCCTTTCCCTAATTAATAACTGCTTGAATCTGCTTGTTGTAACTCAGGTAAAGTCATGGAGGTTAAATGAAGGTTGTTTCCTATAATCAAAGAAATGGAGGACACAGAAAGCATTTGTGCCCAGGAGCTCTACAGGGCCGCACTCTGTATCAGGACTCTGTCTCTGATTAAGGGTTACAGAGAAAACTACTTCAGAATTTGGGAACGAGGAAACAAAAATGGCTCCAGATTTTGAACTGTGACTCACGGATCAGAGAGGAGATTTGCAAAGTTGCTGAAAGAGGCTCAGCTGGCCAGCAGGATTTGACTGCAACCTGATTAAGTATATTAACAAATGGAAAGAAAGAGTCACTTGGAAAGAGGGCTGAGTTTTTCCCTCCCAAGTAATTACCTGCTCCCTGACTGCTTGCCTTTAAAGCAGACTGGCCACAAACATTTATGAACTTGAACTGGAAAAGAAATGAACAATTTACCTCCATGTATTGGCCACCAGATGCTAGACATTGTGCTAAAAGTCTTTAATACATTATCTTGAGTCTCACAATTGCTGAAGCCAGGATTATTAACCCATCTAACAAATGTTCAGAGAGATGAGTGTATGGCTCAAGTGATACTCCGAGCTGTCAGCTGGCAGAGCTAAGACCAGACCTCAGAACCCAAACTCCTGTCTTCCACACTGCCCTAGTTCAGTCTCCAGCCTAGGTATTTTCCTCTGGAACCTTGAGTGCTTTGCTCAGATCCCCCCTACCCAAACTTCTGCTCATTTTGACAGTGAACCAAAGAAGTGGGAGTTAAACTCAGCTCTCCTGCCTCCCATCTGGGTGACCTACAAGGACATAGACCTTGCAGGGTCTTTAGCATCCCAGCTGCTGTCAACTATAAATTGGCGCTTGCCAAGGGCATTTGCCATCTACCTCTGTGGGGATTGAAGCCTGTGCTGCTGCAGCTGTTGCTCTACCCTGAAGGGAGTTCAGGGTGGAGAATGGGGTACTTTGTGCTCCAGGGAAACTGGTGGAACAGGTCTTAAGATAATCAGATATTTTCAGGAACTGATTTCATGATCCCAATCTTTGCATCTCCTCATGTCTAGAAAGGGGCTTCCCTGGTGGCTCAGCTGGTAAAGACTCTGCCAATGCAGGAGACCTGGGTTCGATCCATAGGTTGGGAAGTCCCCTGAAGAAGGGAAAGGCAACCCACTCTAGTATTCTGGCCTGGCGAATTCTATGGACTGTAAAGTCCATGGGGTCACAAAGAGTTAGACAGGAATGAGTGGCTTTCACTTTCATATCTAGAAAAGCATTAAATACCTTCATGGTGACATCACCTCCTCATGACTAGCTGAAAATCTTTTGTAAGATAAGTGCTTGATTGTGTGAGCTCCATCTTCATCAAAATCGCATATATTGACCTTCCCCACTACCTCTTTGGAACAGCTTGTCAGAGCTATCTGAAGTGCTGCTCCCAGGCTGCAGTCCTCATTTTGCCCCCCCAACCCCAATTAACTTGCCACTCTCACACTGTGCATCTTTCATATAAGTCGACACTGCCTAAAATCTCGGATGTGTCAAACCCAAGCATACTGTGCAAGAGAAACAGAAAGTCCTGGTCTGATCCCTGATTCAGCAAGCTACTTCCTGGGTTACATGAGACAAGTTGCTAAGCCCCTCTGGTCCTAATTTTCTCTTTTAAAAATGAGAGCAGTAGATGAGCTCACATCTGACCAGGTCAGGATTCTCATCCTGGGGTTCCATCAAAGGTAAAAGTCTCCTTGGAGGTAGAAGTTGCAATGAGAGAGGCAGAATCCTCACTGTTTCCAATTCCAGTGATGGAACTATTTTTAGATTCGGATCTGGTTCTCTCATGCATGTTGCATGTTGTAGGATGGTTTTCTGGGTCAACCTTTCTCAAATAAACTGTCATGTAATCCATGACCAGGATCATTGCCACTTTACAGTACCAACATCCCCACACATTAGCAGTGGCTGTTTGAAAATTGCTTTGCCCCAGTTACAAGATCAGACCTCAAGAACTGGGATGTAGGAGTTGTATCTTGAGTTTGAAAGGGGTATCTTGGAGGCAGTGGTTCTAGCCTGTCATGTGCAGAGTTTTCCTCTATCATTAATTCATGAAAGTGAAAGTTGCTCAGTCGTGTCTAACTCTTTGCGACCCCATGGACTATACAGTCCATGGAATTCTCCAGGCCAGAATCCTGGAGTATGTAGCCTTTCCCTTCTCCAGGGGATATTCCCAATCCAGGGACTGAACCTGGGTCTCCCGCATTGCAGGCAGATTCTTTACCAGCTGAGCCACAAGGGAAGCCCCTCATTTATTCATGCACTCCTTCAACAGTTTGTTTTTCCTGTGTGCCTACTGTATGCCAGGAACTTAGAATACAAAAATGAGCAAAAATAGAACCCTTATCACCAAGAAGCTGACACCGGAGGAGAAGACATTAATCAGATAATCATACAGCTTTTAATTGTGGCTATAACGGGTGCTAAAAGGAAAAGCAACTTTTCCTTTGATGGCCTAAAACTTGGAGGTGAGAGAAGCCGTCCTTTGGGAGGTGCTGTTTGAACTGAGCCCTGAGGATGTGTACGTGCATGCTCACTCAGTCACACTGGACTCTGTGATCCTATGGACTGTAGCCCACAGTGTCCATGGGGTTCTCCAGGCAAGAACACTGGAGTAGGTGGCCATTTTCTTCTCCAGGGGATCTTTCCAACCCAAGGATGGAATCCGAGTCTCCTGCATTGACAGGCATTGAAAGTGAAAGTGAAACTGTTTACCTCAGATGGGGGCTTGAACTCATGTGGCTGGGTCAAACCCAGCTAAAACCCACAGTACCTGGTTTCAGGACTTAATGAAGCTCAGGTTCTTGATGTCTCATGGCATAAAGAATTCAGTGAGAGACAAAGTGATAGGTAAGAAATGGATTTATTTAGAGAGAAACGCACTCCACAGACAGTGTGGATCATCGCCGAGGGCGAGTCTAGCAGTCCCCAAATGCGGTGTAGTTAGCTATTTCGGGCTGGGCAATTTTATAGGCTAATAGTTGTGGGAGGATTATTCCCACTGTTTTGGGGAATGGGTAGAGATTTCCAGGAGTTGAGCCACCACCCACTTTTTGGTCTTTTGATGATGACTTGAAACGGTCATGGCACCTCTGGGTGTGTCATTTAGCTTGCTTATTGAGGATCGGATCTAGTCAAAGTTGACTTGTCTGCCACGTTGGACCCATATGATTCTAACTGGTTTATGTTGTATCCTTGGGCTATGTTATTCTTTCAAAGTTGTGCCCTGCCCACTTCCCTCCTGTTTCAAAAGTGTTAGTTGCTCAGTCGTGTCTGACTCTTTGCAAGGCTATGGACTGTAGTCCACCAGGCTCCTCTGTCCATGGGTGTGGGCATTGGCCAGAGGATATTTTTACCACTGAACTACCTGAGAATCCCACTGTAAGGATGAATAGAGTTTAATAGGTGCCCTGTGGTTCAGGCAGTAAGGAATCTGCCTGCAATGCAGGAGAACCAAGTCCAATCCCTGGGATGGGAAGACCCCTGGAAAAGGGAATTACAACCCATTCCAATATTCTTGCCTGGAGAATCCCATGGACAGAAGAACCTGGTGGGCTACAGTCCATGGGATTGCAAAATGTCAGTCATGACTGAACGACTAACACACAGAGAAGGGAAAAGCATTCCTGGAAAAGAAAGAACAGGGGCAGAGGTCTTTAGAAGGAGGTCAGTTTTCATTCCAATCCCAAAGAAAGGCAATGCCAAAGAATGCTCAAACTACTGCACAACTGCACTCATCTCATACACTAGTAAAGTAATGCTCAAAATTTTCCAAGCCAGGCTTCAGCAATATGTGAACTGTGAACTTCCAGATGTTTAAGCTGGTTTTAGAAAATGCAGAGGAACCAGAGATCAAATTGCCAACATCTGCTGGATCATGGAAAAAGCAAGAGAGTTCCAGAAAAACATTTATTTCTGCTTTATTGACTCTGCCAAAGCCTTTGACTGTGTGGGTCACAACAAACTGCGGAAAATTCTGAAAGAGATGGGAATACCAGACCACCTGACCTGCCTCTTGAGAAACCTATATGCAGGTCAGGAAGCAACAGTTAGAACTGGACATGGAACAACAGACTGGTTCCAAATAGGAAAAGGAGTCCGTCAAGGCTGTATATTGTCACCCTGCTTATTTAACTTGTATGCAGAGTACATCATGAGAAATGCTAGGCTGGAGGAAGCACAAGCTGGAATCAAGATTGCTGGGAGAAATTTCAATAATCTCAGATATGCAGATGACACCACCCTTATGGCAGAAAGTGAAGAGGAGCTAAAAAGCCTACTGATGAAAGTGAAAGGAGAGTGAAAAAGTTGACTTAAAGCTCAACATTCAGAAAACTAAGATTATGGTATGTGATCCCATCACTTCATGGGAAATAGATGGGAAAACAGTGGAAACAGTGTCAGACTTTATTTTGGGGGGCTCCAAAATCACTGCAGATGGTGACTGCAGCCATGAAATTAAAAGACGCTTACTCCTTGGAAGAAAAGTTATGACCAACCTAGATAGTATATTCAAAAGGAGAGATATTACTTTGCCGACTAAGGTCCGTCTAGTCAAGGCTATGGTTTTTCCTGTGGTCATGTATGGATGTGAGAGTTGGACTGTGAAGAACGCTGAGAGCCGAAGAATTGATGTGTTTGAACTGTGGTGTTGGAGAAGACTGTTGAGAGTCCCTTGGACTGCAAGGAGATCCAACCAGTCCATTCTAAAGGAGATCAGTCCTGGGTGTTCTTTGGAAGGAATGATGCTGAAGCTGAAACTCCAGTACTTTGGCCACCTGATACGAAGAGTTGATTCACTGGAAAAGACTCTGATGCTGGGAGGGATTGGGGGCAGGAGAAGAAGGGGACGACCGAGGATGAGACAGCTGGCTGGCATCACTGACTCGATGGACACGAGTCTGAGTGAACTCCGGGAGTTGGTGATGGACAAGGAGGCCTGGCGTGCTGCAATTCATGCGGTCTCAAAGAGTCGGACACAACTGAGCGACTGAACTGAACTGAACTTAAAGGGACTAAAAGGGATCCTGTGTTATGGAGCACAGAAATCAAGAGGATGTCAGGGAGGAAAGACCTTTTCTCTACCTTCTGATGTTCAGCATGGAGGTTTGTGAATTAAATTAACAAAAGACAGATTAGCAGGAGAAAAGAAACCACTCACACACATAATGGAGACTACTGAAGAAATAGCTCAACAAATGGTTAAAGTTAGAAGCTTATGTTCCTAACTTAGTAAGGAAAAGGGAAGGGTAGAAAAAGCCTATATGGGAAGAACAAATGAGTTTTTTTAGAAAAGAAAAATGGGTTTCCAGAAGAATGAATGGAAAATAAGAAAGTTTGTGGGACTTCCCTGATAGTCCAGTGGCTAAGACTCCGTTCTCCCAAAGAAGGGGGCCTGGGTTCCATCCCTGTTCAGGGAACTATGTCCCACATGCCACGACTAAAAATTCTGCATGCTACAGCTAAGACTCAGCACAGCCAAATAAATATATATATATATATATATATATATAAAGAAAGTGTGTGATAATGGCTGTTCATGCAGGCACAAGCAGTCTCACTGACTTCATCGTGGTCATAAAACTCCTCCAGAGAGGGGATTATGGTAAGTTTACTCTTGGTATCCTTCTTAGGGAGTAAAAGGAGCCCTGAAGAGGGAATATGTAGCAGCCTTACTTTCTAGAAGTTTCTGCTTTTACTCAGATAAGGGAAGCTCCAAGAAGGCTTCTTTCTGCATCTGTTGACTCCTCTCTGTCTTCACCTTAAAAATTTTCATACCAGCTCTGGATTCTAGGTGGGTCCCCACAGGAGACTGATGCAAGGTGATGCCTGTTCCTTACTGCAGTGGGAATAATTGAAGGGTTATAAACAGAGAGAACTACAGGATCAGAATTTGCATTTGTTCAACTAGGGGCACATTTAAGAACTCCAAGAATTGATAATGAATAGGCAGCTAGCTGTATGTACTAGTTTAGAACTCAGAGGAGAGTTCTAAAGACCTTTGTAGAGTCATGTACCTATAGATGGTAATTATAGACCAGGGTATGGAAGAGATCACCTAAGGAGAGAATGTATAGGAATATAATGTTCCTTCCTCCACACCTATAAATAAAAGAAAGAAGGGGGGTAGGGAGAGAGGGAGGAGGGAAAGAGGAAAGAAAAAAAAGATAAAGGAAAAGTTGTTGAGAAAGAAGGCTAGGGTGCAGAAAAGCAATCTGTTTCTAAGTTTGCAGGTAAGACCTCTGTGAAACTGTAACTAAATTATTTCTATTATTTCATTGCAACTTGAACCTTGGAGTTGTCTCCTTATCTGACAAATGGAATTTAAAATCTCTACTTCAGCTATTTTAAAGGGACTGTTGGAACTCAAATGAAAATTTGGGTATGAAAATTCTTCAAAAATACAAAGTATTACAATATGTCATTGTTGCTATTTTTACTAATATTAATGTTATCATGTCATTGTTGGCTGAGGAGAGAAAGTGAAGCAGAGAAAAAAAATTTATTGTAAGCTTACTAATATGCCACACTGTGCCAACTTATTTGCATGATTAACCCTAACTGCAACCACAAGGTAGACCCAATATCCCCATTTTACAGATGAGAAGCTAAACTGAGGCTCAGCAAGGTAAAGAGATTGCCTAAAGTTTCAGACCTGGGACTGAAATTCACACTCTATTTAGTTAATAGAGCTAAAATTCACACTCACATATTGTTGGGCCCTACATGGGAAACCTTGAAAAAGAAAAAGGCTAGCATTGCAGACGGAAACTAAGATGGCGCCTGGCGGAAGAGATGGGGGCGTAGTCTATGCTGTCTGTCAAAACTTCTGATTGGCTCTCTTGATTTCTGTGCACGTAGACAGCGCGTGATCACCATAGACTCCCATTATGATGATGGCACATGACGATTTGACCTTTAACGTGATTGGTGTAACTATGGAAAGTCCCTTGCAAACCCTTCCCCGCTTGCCTTTATAAGCAGGGAGTTTGTAACAATAAAGCGGAACCGCACTAGATGGAACCCCTGTCGCGTCTGATTGTCTCTCGCTCGCCGGGGGGCTGGGTTGGCGGACAGCAGACTCACCTCTCCTTGGGACCCCTCAGCTCTCTGCTGAGGGAAGTTCCACTGCTTCTCTCTCTTTCTGCGGAGCGCTCCCCGCAGAAACTGGCGCCCAACGTGGGGCGCGCGAAGCGGACGGACGGAGGTAGTGACACCGTGCGGCTCTGAAAGAAGGAGCGACGAGGGACCCCAAGCTGGTCGCAGCACGGAGCTCCCCTTGAGGAGTATCGCCCAAGGTAATCCGGACTTCAAGGTGGGTCCCCCTCCTCTTTGAGGGAAGTAGCAAACTGTGACTTTTCTTCCTTCTGATCTGTCCTGAATCTCTTTTTTTCGGGAGTTTCAGTGAACAAGCGAATGGTTGCAGAGATAACTGACGAGTCCCGGCTAGGGCTACACTCTGGCGGACTCTGAAGGCCCTGCAACTAGTGAGCCTCAGTAACTAGAGCCCAACCGGGTGAAACTCTCCTTTAAACATTCTTAACTGAGGACGTGGCCTAAAATCTTCCCCGCAACATATGACACCATTACCCATACTTTTCCTTTAAAAGAATTTTTTCCATGTATACTATCAAGTAAGAAACGAATCACCAGTTGATATCCGATGCAGGATGCAGGATGCAGGATGCTTGGGACTGGTGCAAGGAGAGGACCCAGAGAGATGGTATGGGGTGGGAGGTGGGAAGGGATTCATGTTTGGGAACGCTTGTACACTCGTGGTGAATTCATGTTAATGCTTGGCAAAAGCAATACAGTAATGTAAAGTAAACTAAAGTTAAAATAAAAATTTTTAAAAATTAAAAAAAAAAAGAATTTTTTCTTCTTTACAAACCACCCTTTACTCCCCACCTGCCACATACAGATTTTTCAGCTCAGTGTAATACAATCAAAGTGAGTACAAATCCAATATCGAATGTCATAGAGATATAAGGTCGGGCCTGGGCCACTCCTCCAGCCTCCTCCCTACAGGTAAAACTGTTCTTCTGACACTGGGGAAAATGAAGAGCAAGGTCAGCTTGGTCTCTGCTGCCTGACATACAGTTTGAAAAACAGTGTTACATTGTTTACCAATTCCTATATGTTCGCTGACTCACCACAGACCTTTCGCATGCAGGATTGGCGGTTGTTGATCTGTTTGTTTATGGCTGCGCTGGGGGTCTTTGTTGCTTTGTACTGGCTTTCTCTGGTTTCCGAGCAAAGGGGCTGCTCTTTGTTGCGGTGTGCAGGCTTCTCTTCGCAGTGGTTTCTCTTGTGGAGCATGAGCTCTAGCGTGTGCAGGCTTCAGTAGCTGCAGCCTGCGCTAGAGCACAGGCTCAGTAGCTATGGCACACGGGCTCAGCTACCCTGTGGCATGGGGATCTTCCCAGATGAGGGATCGAACCTGTGTCCCTGCACTGGCAGCCGATGCTTAACCACTGGACCACTAGGGAAGGCCATATCTAATCTAAACGAGTTAGAAATTTATAAAATTCCTATCTCTAGATCACATAAATCAAATCCTATTACATCAAAGGTATTCCCAGGCCTCAGCCAACCATTTTTCTTACAGTATAAGAACCACTCTCAATGGAACAGCAAGGAAAAGCTTTGGACAGTGTAGGTGGACAGTTCTTCAACAACTGTGTACTGAAAACCTTCAACATACAGAGGATATTATAATATATATAGCTTGCACGCTACATATATCATATAGCGGCCATCCTACCAGTCATTGCAGGTGAGAAATAGCTGCTCTCGCTTTAGTGAAGAGTCAGAGAGGTTACGTGACTAGGAAGGCTGAGGACAAATTCACAAGAGCGGAGCTGCTTGAGGGTTTTTTTTTTGTTGTTGTTGTTGCTTGAGTTTTGAAGACAGGATTCAGAAGGGTGCATAAGAGAGCATTCCAGGCCAGGGGAACTACACCAACAAGGCACGAGGTTGAAAAAAAGAAAGGGAAGTGAGTGTAGAAATGCAGACAGGACCCCTCCGAGGGAGCAGGAGCGTGTGGTGGGAGCCGCGGCTGGACACTGGGGTGAGGAGCAGATCACAGACACACTGACTGCTGGGTCACCTTAGCCTTGCCACTGTTGATATTTTGGACTAGATTTTTCTTTCTGTGGAGGAGGTGAAGGTAGGGAGGACAGAAGCCTCCTGTGCATTGTAGGATGGTTAGAGCACCCCTGGTTTCTGCCCACTAGATGCCAGTACTACCTTCACCCCTGGTTATCCCCCCTCCCCCCACTCACTTGTGACACAAAAAAATGTCTTCAGACATCGCCATAGTCCCATGGGAAGCAAATCCTTCAAGAGTTGAAAACTCCTGGGTTAAGGCATTGTGACGGTGTGCGAGAGCTATGCGTGATTTTTCTCAGGGTCAACACATTCTTCCATTCACCACCAGGACTCCCATCCTCAAGGCCCCAGGACAGCGACCTGGAGACCATCCTCCTGTAGGACCCAGAGATCCAGTTGTGGGAGGCGTCCTTACTCACCAGTCCTGACTTCAGCATGCCTGGAGAATGCCTCTGGTGGAGCAAGGACAGGTAAAATGCAGAAAGTTAAGGTTAACAAAAGTGGTCTGGTATCCGACTCTTTGTGACCCCATGGACAAGAGCCTGCCAGGCTCCTCTGTCCTTGGAATTCTCCAGGCAAGAATACTGGAGTGGGTTGCCAGGACCTTCTCCAGGGGATTTTTCCAACCCAGAGATCAAACCTAGATCTCCTGCATTGCAGGCAGATCTTTTACTGTTTAAGCTACCAGGGAATAGTTTCTTTCACTTTTGAGGTTAACAAGAGTAGCCTGGTATCCCAGTAGAAATAAAATACCTAAAACAAGGATATTAGACAAAAGCATATGGAAAGCTCTGAAGCAACTTAGTATTAATATAAAACATCACACCCATTAGGGGGTGATTACTATAAAAAGGGAAAAATGAAAACAACAAGGATGGCTATGAAGGATTGGCAAAGATATGAAGAAATTGAAACCCTTGTGCACCCTTGATGGGAAGGTAAAATGGTACGACCACTGTGGAATACAATATGGAGCCTTCTCAGAAAATTTAAACTAGAGCCACCATGTAAGCCAGCAAGTCTACCCATGGGTATACACCCAAAGAATTGAAAGCAAGGTCCTGAAGAGGTATTTGTACATGCATGTTCATAACAGCATTATTCACAATAGCTAAAACATGGAAAAGACATTAATGGTCATTGGAAAAGACCCGAATGCTGGGAAAGATTGAAGGTAGGAGGAGAAGGGATGACAGAGGACAAGATGGTTGGATGACATCACTGACTCAACAGACATGAGTTTGAGCAAGCTCCAGGAAATGGTGAACGACAGGGAGGATTGATGTGCTGCAGTCCACGGGGTCACGAAGAGTCAGACATGACTGAGAGACTGAACAGCAAAAAATGGAAACAACCCAAGTACTGATCAAGCAATGAATGGACAGGCAAAATATGGCGTATACCTACAATGAAATATTATTCAGCCTTAAAAAGGAAGAAAATGCTGCATTATGCAATGACCTGGATGAACCTTGAGGACATTATGCTAAGGGAAATAAGCCAGTCACAAAAAGACAAATACTGAGTGATTCGACTTGCATGGGGTACTCAGTGTAGTCAAAATCACAGAGACAGAAAGCAGGATGATGGTTGCCAGGCTGTGGGGAGAGTGGGGAGTGGGAAGTTATTTTTTGATGAGTATAGAGTTTCGGTTCTGTAAGATGAAAGAGTTATGGTGATGGATGGTGGTGATGGTTGCAAAACCACACGAATAAATTCAATACCACTTAACTGTGTGGAGAAGGAAACGGCACCCACTCCAGTCTTGCCTTGAGAATCCCATGGACGGAGGAGCTTGGCGCAGGCTACTGTCCATGGGGTCGCAAAGAGCTGGGCACGACTGAGCGACTTCACTTTCACTTTCACTAACTGTATGCCTAGAAATGGTGAAGATGGTACACTACAAGGATTTAGTGTATAGCACAGGGAACTCTATTCATTTTTACAAATCTTTACCCCCCATTCTCTCCCTCCTCCTCCCCTCTCCCTGCTTACCAGGCTGGAGGGAACTATATTCAATATCAAGTTCCTATAATGGAAAAAATCTGAAATACATATATATAACCAAATCACTTAACTGTATAACTGAAACAAACAAAATATTGTAAATCAATGATACTTTAATTTTAAAAACATGGTGAAGATGATCAACTGTATACTATGTGTATTTTACCACAATAAAAAATGGAAAAAAACTAACATGAATAACGGGAAAGTGTTCCATTTCCTTTTGAATACTGAGCCCTTTAGCAATAAAACCACACATTGTGATTGTCCCAGAGTCAGACAGTGAAAAGCTGTTCACAGGGAAATGCCATCCAATTAGATCTGGCATCAAGCCAACTAGAGCCCCTGATCAACACCAACTGAGGTGCTTAGAGGTGCGTGTATTGTTTTCTTGCCCTCTGTGACAAGCAGGTGGTTGATAGGAGAACGCTGTGAAAATGTTTATCATTATTCTGGCTCTTCCAAACTAGAGTTTCTAGAACACAAACTTTGCTCAGGGGCGCTGACATGGGAATGGATGCCACGGGCAGTATAGGGACAGAACTTGATTGCAGCTGAGTGGCCTTGGGAGCTGAGCTCTCTGTCTCCCCACAGCCTTTCTGCTGTTTTGTCTGGAACCTCTTCCCTCCTGGTTTTGTCTGGAAAGAAAAGCTTGTAAAATACCCATGGTGGAGGCCAGGAAAAATTTTTAAATTTCATTCTAGTACTGTTAGAATGAATATTTCAGAAACAAAATCTCCATTTTAATGATAGCTAATATTTATTGAGTATAGGCACATCTCACTTTATGGAGCTTCACAGATAATGCATTTTTTACACATTAAAGGTTTGTGGCAAGGTTTGAGTTGAGCAAGTCAATCAGTGCCATTTGCCCAGCAGCATTTGCTCACTTTATGTCTCTGTATCACATTTTGGTAGTTCTCGAAATCTTTCAAACTTTCTCATTATGATTAAATTTGTTATGGTGATCTGTGATCAGCGAGTTTTGCTGTTACTAGTGCAAAAAGATTATGACTCACTGAAGGCTCAAATGATGCTTAGTATTTTTCCCACCTTGGGCATGAACTGTTATTCTTTTTTAAAATTTATCTTATTGAAGTATAGTTGTTTTACAATATTCTGTTACCTTCTGGTGCCCTGCAAGGTAATTCAGATATATATATATATATAACTTTTCCGTTATGGTTTATCACAGGATATTGAATATAGTTTCCAATGCTATACAGTAAGACAGTGTTGTTTATCCATTCTGTATATAATAGTTTATATCTGCTAATTGCGAACTCCACTTCCTTACCTCCCCCACACCACCCCACTGGCAAGGTGGTCAGCCTTTTTTTTTTACCAATTAGGTATATTTATTTTTATTCACATGCAGTTTATTTACAATATTATATTAGTTTCAAGTGTACAGCATAGGGATTCAATAGTTTTATAGATTATACTCCATTTAAATTTATAAAATAATGGCTATATTTCCCTGTGCTGTACCATATATCCTTGTTGTTTATTTTACATATAGCAGTTTGTACCTCTTAATCCCACACCCCTAAGTATTTTTAAAATAAGATATGTATGTTGCTTTTCTAGACACGGTGCACATTTAATATATGATACTATAGTACAATGTATACATAACTCTTACATACACTGAGAAACCAAAAAAAAAAGAAATTCAGGTGACTCACTTTATCAAGATATTCAGCTTATTGTGGTGACCTGGAACCAAACTCGTAGTATCTCCAAGGTTTGCATGTATTTACTGTCTGGAGAGGGAAATGGCAACCCACTCCAATATTCTTGCCTGAAGAATCCCATGGACAGAGGAACCTGGCAGGCTTCAGTTCATGGGGTTGCAAGAGTCGGACACGACTTGGTGACTAAACCACCACCACCACCACCGTCTGTAAAGGGGCTAGCAGCCCAGTGTGAGGAAGCTGAAGCTTGGAGATGATAAATGACCCACAAGGACACCAGATGGTAACCCATACAGTGAGAATTTGAACCCAGTTCAAATCCTGTGTCTCCTGAACCCCTGAATTTTCATATGACATAGATATTCAACATCAGGCCTGTCCACATAGAAGGATGGTATGCCTCTCTGTCACAAGAAAAACACCTGTCTCCATTGATATTTGCTTTTTGTTAAGCCTGGGAACTTGCAGCATCTTGTCCCACTTCCCTACCTAGTAGTGGTTGAGAACCCACCACTGCTCCCTTTCTGCTCTTGGGGAAAAAAAAAGTTCCTTTCAGTTGTTCATTGACTGTAGAAAATCCTGAAAAGCATAGAGGCAATTTTAAAAAAATTATTCATTATGACAAAACCTTAAGCTGATGCTTTTAAATAACTTGACGCATTTTCTACATACAATGCATCTTTCAGAGGCCCCTTGATGTAGCCTCTCCATGGGCTCCTGAATCCTGATCAGTGGAAGCATTCACAGGCAGGCCCACCTAAGGAACTACTGACAGAAAGTCCAAGAAACAATAACCCAGGGACTTCCCTGGCGGGGTAGTAGCTAAGACTCAAAACTCCCAATGCAGGGGTCCCAGGTTCGATCCCTGGTCAGGGAGCTAGATACCACATGCTGCAACTAAGTTTTCATGCCACAAATAAAGATCCCACATGGGGCACAGCCAAATAAAATAGAAATGAATATCATAGAGGTTTCTCCCTTTATTCTCATGGGTGAATACTTTCCCAAAGTGGCCCTCACAACACTGAGTCCTGCCAGCCTCAACAGAAAAACAATTTTGGAGCTAACTTTTGGAGAAACTTGGAGAACTGATACACAAAAATGACTATACCTTTTCCTGCTTTAACTTCTTATCCTGAGCATAATGCTGCTGCTGCTCGGCTAAGTCGCTTCAGTCGTGTCCGACTCTGTGTGACCCCATAGACAGTAGCCCACCAGGCTCCCACATCGCTGGGATTCTCCAGGCAAGAACACTGGAGTGGGTTGCCATTTCCTTCTCCAATGTATGAAAGTGAAAAGTGAAAGTGAAGTCATTCAGTCGTGTCCGACCCTCAGCAACCCCATGGCCTGCAGCTTTCCAGGCTCCTCCGTCCATGGGATTTTCCAGGCAAGAGCACTGGAGTGGGGTGTCATTGCCTTCTCTGGAGCATAAGGCTGATTTTGTTCAAATCTGAGCCTAGCACATTTAGAAGCGAGGCACCCCACCCAGGCTAATATGAGGTATATAGTCACAGCCCTAGTCATCATCCAGGTTATAGATTACCTGGCCCTTATCCCTCTAAACTGACCAAAAGAAATATAATCCAAGCTGCATGCACTATTTAAAATTTTACAGATGTCACATAGAAAAGTAAAAAGGAACAAGTGAAATGAACTTGAATAACACTTTACTTAACCCAATATATCCATGCATCAGCATGGAACAATATTAAAAATATTATAATGAGCTCTTTTATATTCTTTCCCTGTGATAAGTCTTTGACATCTGAGGTGTATTTTACCCTGAGAGCATCTCTTAGTTTGTAGCAGTCACATTTCAAATGCTCAGGAGCTGCAAGTGGCCAGTGGCTGCCATATAGGATAGCGTAGTTCCAGATCAAGTTTAGCTCCAGTTGGTGACCTGCATCGATCTCCCTGACTATATGCCCATTCCCAAGTCATTTCCCAACTGGTCCTGAATGCTCCAGGGGTGGGAGAAATGAAGAAAGATCTTTTCTGCACCCTAGAGAGTCCCTGCCCTCCACAGTGGTGGGCAAGAAACGGAAGTTGACGAGAATCTCTGCTGATCTGGTGATGGTTGGGTTCAGCATCATCTCAAGATGTGAGCCCATATCACCTTCAGGGAAAACGGAAGAACCCACTTGCTTCTCAGAGTCCTCCCCAAGGCTTCTTACTGCAAGCACAATAAAGTCTAAACTCTGTAGACTGCCATCTGGCACTAACTTACCTACACTCCAGCTTTATTTCTCATGTCTTCCCTGTGGGACCTTAGCAACTTGGCACCCCACAGGCACGCCAGGCATCTTCCTGCCTCCACAACCTGATGTATGCCATATTTTCCTAGCTAGAATGTTCTCAATTGCTCAATTCCCACCCAGTTTTGAAGGCCCTGTTCTCCATTTCTTCCCTGAAGCCTTCTTTAATAATTCCTGCTTGAAAGGTCTTTGTCCTCAGATACCTACAGTACCCTTATCAGCAATAGCCAGGTCAATGGTTCTATTTTAGGACATGCCTTATTACTTTTCATTTAAGACTGTAAATACCTGAAGAGTTAGGGTCAGAGTCTTGGGTAATAATAATAATAAATAGTGTTTAAAGTCTATTGAGCATTAGTGTGTTTCAGGCACTGTCCTAAGAATTTCACATTGAATCCTCACAACAATCCTGGGAAATTATTGCAATTTTATAGCTGAGAAAACAGAGGCAAAGAGAGACCTTACCGAGTCACACAGCCAAGTGTGGCTTCAAAGCCAGGCAGTTTGAATGCAGAGCCTAACCACTTCCCAGCTAACCCACGGGTTTGTCCACCTCTCCAGCTGTGGTTGTTCCTTCCCTAACATGATGCTATGAACTTGGTAGACATTGAACATGCATTTAATTATACATCAACTACTTGGGGTTTTTCCAGAGCATCTAACAAAGAATTAGACACAGAATAGCAATTTAATAGAGATTTAAAAATTAATGCCCTGCACCTACTAGGCCACCAAAGGACTGGAAGTTCCATGCATAGCCTGGAAGTCCATTCCTCCATCTCCCATCCCCTCCTCTGCCCCTACAGCCCTGGGCTGCGCCTGCAAAGGCTGCTCCATGATGTCAGCTTTCTTCTCAGTCTGGGCAGCATTGTGCAGAAAACACTGAATAATGGGGGAGTGAAGACCATCCCCATGGAACACAAGGGAATTTCCCCCCCATTTTTATCAACCTTATCTGCTTATTTGGGGCTCTGATCTCTAAGAGGCAATTTAAACCCCAAAATGAAACCCCAAAGTCACATACCCGGTCCCTGGGAAGCCGAGATAGTAAGAAAGCCCAACGTTTAGGATTACCCTTTGATAAGAGTCTTGTTTAAACAGATCTCGTTGAAAAGCTGGGTTCATCCCCACACCTCTCTCCTTTCTTCCTCTCTTGCTTGGAAGATTGGAAGATTGTGCAGTACCCCCTGAGACCCGGGCAATGACAGACCAACTGCACAGTGCTTTGAAACACACGCCAATACGGTTCGCAGCCCTGGGTGCCATCCTCACCGTCCCATGCCCCCACCCCCCCATCCTTCCATCCTCCATCCCCTCACTCCCATCCCCCCTACCCCCGGCGGTGGGGGCTGGGGAGAGCACACTGATTGCTTAGCCCTGTTTCTGGGCACATCCTACTGGAACTTACTCATTTACATTTTGAAACAAGAGCAAAGTTCATGGGTGTTTGGCTTCTGCACCCTAGGCGTTGTCCCACTCCTGGTTAGAAAAATACAGACAATAGCAGCCTTGGGGAACTGCCCTCCGAAAATAGCACAGCCCCACAGTATTTTGGAAGCACGTTTCTTTGTGGCGAGTCTGTCGCTTTGCGACAGTAGTCCCACCCAAAGATGTAAATAGCAATGAGAAAGGCCACTATTGTGTGTTTTTTTTTTTTTTCCACTATTAGGTTTTGTGGTGGCAGGTTCTTTTTCCTCCACCGAAGGGTCCCTTGTATTTTTACTTAACTGGAGATAAAAGTATCCACAAGCACGGAGGCCCTGTGGCCCTGCCCTTGAACTCTGACAGCTCCTTGCTTCCCCCCCACACCCCCTTTCAGCGCCCTAGCTGCTCTGTCTCAGCACTGTCCCCCTGGGTCCCCTTCTGAAGACTGGTCACCCCAGCTGCAAAATGGGGGTAACACTGCAGTCTCACTGGTGTTGGGAGGGTTGAGAGAGCAAGCAAAGCTCCAGGCCTCCCTCGACAGCCCCCAGCATCTAGGCCAAGCTTCGGATGGGTTGTTGCCGGTCACTGGAGCTGCCCTAGGTGATGTGGGAGCAGGAATGAGGGACCCTCTTTTCCCTCCCCTCCATGCAGATGCATTTAGCAGGCAGCCCCAGGGACTGGGCAGGGCCCTGGGGGCTTCAGGTGGAAGCAGCCTGCTCTGAGCCCCGCTTCCAGGTTTCCAGGCCCAGCCCTTCAGCACAGAACTTTTTGTACATTCCACAGCAACTGAAAGGGCTTTTGTCCCCACAGGGGAAGAACAAACAACAAAAGCAATTGTGTGTCTCCTCACAGGCCCGCACAGCTTGGAGATAGAAACTTCTTTCTCCAAGAGACGGTTCTGCCTGAGTGGCGGTAGCCTCACAAGTGGGGCTCGGGGTCTGAGTTCCCATGTGTGTGCTAGGGTGCGCATCACACACACAACACACTCATACACACAAACCCAGAAACTGCTTCTGGCCAGACAGGGCTGGAAGTCAGAGGTGCCACAGCTACAAGGGGCCTCTGGCAAGCCCCGCTCCCCCACCAGGAGACCAGGGAGTCCCATGGCTTGCCACAGGCCACACCGTTCTTCTCAGGCCTCTCAGCCCAGTCTCACGAAGACCATCAGGCAGCATCAGAGAAAGAGCCGTGGACGTCTGTCCACACCCTTCAAACGCATGGGCTTCCCTGGCGGCTCAGATGGTAAAGAATCCACCTGCAGTGCTGGAGACCTAGGTTCGATCCTTGGGTAGGGAAGATCCCCTGGAGAAGGAAACAGCTACCCACTCCAGTTGTCTTGCCTGGAGAACCCCGTGGACAGTCCAGGTAGTCCTGGCAGGCTACATTCCATGGGGTCGCAAAATGCTGGACACAACTGAGAGGCTTTCACTTCACCTCAAATACATGGTTATTTATCAAAAGGCCTATCAAAAGGTTGAAACCCCAAGTAGCCCACGTGAGATCAATTACATGGAAGAAAGAATTCTGACGGACAGCGGGTAGATCTCTCGTTTTGCCATGTTCTGTCTTTTATTTCCCCCTTTTTCCGGTAACAGCCATAACAGAAGAGCAAAGGTTTGAGGGGTTTTCCATTTTGTTCGTCAAAGGAAAAAGCTTTTCTTATCAAATGAAATGATTATACGTTATTTTATTGCCTCCTTAAATAGACTCACCCGACCTGTCTTCCCTGCAGACACCTGTCTTCCCTGCAGACACCTGTCTTCCCTGCAGACACCTGTCTTCCCTGCAGACGTGGCTGCCAGCACGCTCAGTGCTGAGTCTGGGGGTCAGCTGTAGCTGAGTCAGCCCAGGCACATCTGGTGCTCCTAGCAGGTGTGTGCCCTGGGGGTTGCTTTTCTCTTTTGTGTCTCGTTGTGCGTGCTCAGTCGCTCAGTCGTGTCCGACTCTTTGCACCCCCGTGGACTGTAGCCCACCAGGCTCCTCTGTCCGTGGAATTTTCCAGGTGAGAATACTGGAGTGGGTAGCTATTTCTTACTCCAGGGGATCTTCCTAACCCAGTAGTTGAACCCGAATCTTGTTCTGAAAACTGACAGGCGGATTCTTTATAACCGTACCACCTGTGAAGCTGTGTCTTGTTGTACCCCGAGTTTAAATATCATGAGCAATCTTTGTGCTGTGAAAAAGCATTCTTCGGCCTGGAGGGGTTGGAAAATGTCAGTGTTGATTCCAGCTCCACCTGACTGACCAGTTCTACATCAAGCAGGATGTCCGTCCCCTCTCTCTAGGCCTTGATTTCCTCATTTGTGAAATATGGATTGACCTGCTGGTACCTGTCAAGTTTGCCTTTTAAAGAATCACCTGGGACTCATGCAGTTTCCCAGGCCTCTTCCCTGGACTAGATGTGGGAGGAAGCTGGAATCTGTATCTTTAAACCAAGCTTCCTGGTAGATTTTTAACTAGTGGCTAATTTGGAAAACACTAAAACACGACGGTTGCTAAGGTTTGGCTCTACACTATGAGCTATACATTTAGATAAACAATTCTTTAGAAAGGTGAAGTATGATAGTGATTCTGAAATGATATGACTTGTATTTACTGAATATCATTTATTATGATCCTCAGTTTCCGTATTTAAACACACGAAGGGCACACCTTGTATTTCCCTTGGCAAATAAAAACCCCACCCAGGGGCTGTTCCTCATATAGCCTTAATCCTGCATCCAGACCTCCCCAGTCTTGCCCGCAAAGGCCCTACTTCTCTAGGAGACACATTTCCCCTGACACATGACTCGCTCCCCCCTCCTAGTTCCCCCCCTCCCCACCCCACTGTGGGTGCTTACTCAAATGTCACTAATCAGTGAGGCCTTCCATGGGGGCTAATTCGGCTGCACCCCTCCATTTCCTGCCCTCCTTCCCTGCTTTGTTTTTCTACTCATCACGATCTAACCTACCGAAGAGCACACCTATTTATTTGACTTGTCATCTGTCTCCCCCAACTAGAACACAAGCTCCTTAAGGGCAGAGTTTTCCATCTGACCTGTTCCCCACTAGAGCCTCGGGGCCTGGGCTGGGACCTAGTAGATCCTCAATTAACATTTTTGGAGTCAATGAATGGTTGATGAAGGATGGATGAATGATTGATGAAGGAGCAAATAAATGAACTTCCAGGAAAGGCCTGGATATTTGACCTCCAGCCCCATGCCAGGTTCCAGACATCCTGCAACCAAGTCCCTATCCTCTTGGCTTTTGCATACACTGGTCACATCAGAATCCCATGACTGAGCTGGGTGGACATTACTGCTTCTTAGTCCCCGGGCAGGAGGCTCCAGTTACCACCCGCAATCCACTCCTGCTCACAGCTCCCTCCCTGATGCCTGACCTGTGTCCTCTGACACAGCTGCTCCTCCTCTGTTTCTTTCTTGCCCTTTCCTCCTAGGACCCAATGAGAACTTGGTCGTCTTTGCTCCGCTCCCAGCCATACTCATGAACATTCTCTAAAACAAAATTTTCTCATTAAAAAGAGAGGAAATAACCGATGCTGGGATCCAGTTCTCAGCTAGAAGGATGAAACAAGAGTTGCAGGGCCAGGAAGGAGGTGAGATTAAGCTGTGGCCTTTAATCTGGGGCCCAGAGAAACCTCGGGGCCCGGCTTCAGGCTCTTGTGGCTCTTCTATTTTAACTGGCCTCTCTGATGTTTAATGTAAGTGAGCATTTGAATTAGAGGGAAATTGTTATGCTTGCTCACTGCAGAAAGTTTAAAATAAACACATAAAAAGAAAGACACTATAGCTAACACACAGAAAATTTAATAGTGCCAGGCATTGTTATAAGTGCCTTTACATGTATCAACTTACTGAAGCCCACAACAACATGTAAAAGCAAAAAAAAAAAATCACTATGCTTCCAAAGTCAGGAAATATGGCCTACACCACAGTCAGGCAGAGCAAAATGAAACACAAAACATTTTGCACTCAGAAATAAACCAAAATAACAACAGATTCACCCCAGACTGGTTGAGACTTCCCTGGTGGTCCAGTGGTTATGAACCCGCCTTGCAATGCAGGGGATGTGAGTTCAGTCCCTGGCCAGGGAACTAACATCCCACATGCCTTGGAGCAACTAAGGCCACACACCACAACGAAAGATCCCACAACGCAGATCTTGTGCTGCAACTAAGACCTAACAACTAACCCTAATACAACCAAATGAATGAATGAAGAACTTAAAAACAAAACAAAAAAACCCTGACTGGTTGTGATACCCAAAGAATAAAATCTTGATTATTTCTTGTGAACCTGGACTCCTTAACAAAAGCAATTATTTAATGTCTGAAGACACCATGACCTTTGTGAATATGATCACTGCATGAGAAGGTTTTTTTAAAAAATAATGAGCAGACTAGGTAAATGTGGTAGCTATACTATTTTTCTAGTTGCTGTAGCAAATTACATAGCAAAGACTCTTGCAGTCTTCATAAGTAAAATTTTTCTTTCCTTTTCTAAAGCTCGTGTCTCAGTTTTTCTTTGATAAACTATGATGTAGTTTTTCCCAATTATTATCCATTTTAGAGATGAGAAGACTGAGGCACAGTGACGCAGAGATACTGAATGACATGTGACTGACATGAATTCACACAGGCATTCTGCTCCAAATACACCCTTCCCCATAACTTAGCTACTCAACATAACCAATATTAACTAACCCTTTAATGCTTAAACTTCCAGTCCTTTTCACTTACATATATCTTTATTTTATTTTTCAGGTTAAGAATCAGCCTGCCTCCATTTTCACTACATCTTCTTCAGCCCAGTTTTTTACAATCATCTGTCCCCTAGCTGTCCATCATCCAGTATTACCAGTCTTAGATCTTTCCAATTCTGTACACTTGTGTGTAGCATTTCTATGCCGGGTGCTGCTGTGTGAGGGATGAGAGATGAAAAGGCCAGGGTATCTCTTTGCCAGGAGCTCTCTGGCTAGTGTATGATTCTCAATCCTGGCTGCATACTAGGATCATCTGAAGAACTCTTAAAATATATCCAACCACCCCAACTAAGACCACTCCCTGCAACAGGGGCCTGGGCATCAGCATTTTTAAAGTTCCCAGGTGATTTCAGTGTCCAGTCAGGGTTGAGATCTCAGGGTCAGGGGACATATGCTCCCACCAGATGTGCTAACACCTGCCCTCTCTGAACCCCCTTCCTGTTTCTTGGGCCTAGACTCCAGTAGCTTCCCTGTGTTTGCAGAATTAACCCTTTAGTTCACTGGTGGTGCAGAGGTTAAAGCGTCTGCCTGCAATGTGGGAGACCTGGGTTCAATCCCTGGGTCGGGAAGATCCCCTGGAAAAGGAAATGGCGACCCACTCCAGTATTCTTGCCTGGAGAATCCCATGGACAGAGGAGCTTGGTGGGCTACAGTCCACGGGTCGCAAAGAGTCGGACACGATTGAGCGACTTCACCTTCACTTTCACTTTCACTTTTCTGCCCTTTGGCCTGATAGACTTCAGCATCAACAGGCATAGATTTGGGAGCCTCCTACCCACAGGGATCACCCTCTTCTTCCAACTCTTCTGTGTCGTTAGGTAGAGAAAAGTGACAAAATATTAGGAAGTGGTTCAGGAGAGACATCATAGGTTTGGGAATCAGAAGGTCAGGGCATTAGTCCTCTCTTGGCACACATATGACCCTGGCCCAGTCACCTGACCTCTCTAGAGGATGGTAGAAACACGAACAACTTAGCTTGTTCCATTTAATACCTGTAACCAATGGATCAGTTCCGAGTTTTGAGGAAATCCATAAACTTGTGATGTGACCGCAGATGCTGCTGGTCCGTGCCATGCCTTTGTACAAATCCAGACAAATTTTAGACATTAGTAGCCCCTCAGCTGCACACTCTTAAGCAAAGAACAACTTGAACAATTAAACCTAACCTGGAAAGAACTTTATTTTTTTTGAAGGCCTTAATTTCTGCTTTTTTTTGGAAATCACTTTTGTATTTACTTATTTATGGCTGCACTGAGTCTTCGTGGCCGAGTGCAGGCTTTCTCTAGTTGCAACGAGCTGGGGCTACCCTCTATTGTGGTGTGCAGGCTTCTCATTGCTGTAGTTTTTCCTGTTGCAAGCATAGGCTCCAGAGCACTGGCTCACTAGTGTGGTGCCTGGGCTCAGCTGTCCTGCGGGATGTGGGATCTTCCTGGACCAGGGATCTTGGAACCCGGGTCCCCTGCATTGGCAGGCAGATTCTTTACCACAGAGCCACCGGGAACCTAAAGGAACTTACTTTAAATAAAATTGAACTGACAAGAAAACTCTGAGCTTGGGCCTTCATTTGAGCCGAAATGAAGGGATTGCCCATGGGAAAGGGTGGAGGAAAGAGGAGGCTGCTGCAGAAACTCACGCAGCTTCAAATGACTGAGTGGATTTCTCTGGTGATCCAAGACTCCATGCTTCCACAGCATGGGGTGCAGGATTAATCCCTGGTCGGAGAATTAAGATCCTACATAAATAAATAAAAATGACTTGTGAGCAAGGCTGGGCCGATCACGAAGCACACCGCCAGCCTGCCACTCCCAGCAATCCACTGCGACTGAGAACTGGTTTGTAAAGCTAGCAACCCAGGCATCCTTGCCCTGCATTCACAGCTTTGCAAAGAGAGGTTGTTAAATAAAAAGTAAAAATTAAACAGAATCATCACAGCTGTGGACATTAACCTTTCTGAAGCGGAGCAGAACATTTATGAACATTTGAGAAACCAGGCAACTTGGCTCTGAGATAGTTCCATCCCCTCTCTGCTTTCTCCTCCCATCCTTTGTGTCTACTGAACTTCTGTCCATGTCCAGTGCCCCTGGCTCCCTGCTTGCCATGTTGCTTCCCTCAGTCACCCCACCCTCCTTTCATTCCCAGTCTACCCTTTCAGTTAACCTGAAAAGTTGTTGGGAAGACTGTAGCCTTTGCAATCAGAGAGATCTGGATTAGATTCCCAATGAACTGTGTGCACTTTCATGCGTGCGTGCTCAGTCGCTTCAGTAACGCCCAACTCTTTGCAACCCCGTGGACTCCTGCCAGCCTCCTCTCTCCATGGGATTCTCCAGGAAAGAATACTGGAGTGGGTAGCCATTCCCTTCTCCAGGGGGATCTTCCCAACCCTGGGATCGAAACTGCGTCTCTTATAACTATCTCCTGTGTTGGCAGGCAGGTTCTTTACTTAGGGCAGTTACAAAACTCATGTAAGCTTCAGCTTTCTATTCTATAAAATGGGGAGTATGACACTTAACTGATACAATGACACTTGGCTGATAGGGTTGCCGTGATCACAATTTAAACAAAAATACACCCACAATGTCAGGCATATGATGTACCGTGCTAAGTTGCTTCTGTCACGTCTGACTCTTTGCAACCCTATGGACCATAGCCTACCAGGCTCCTCTATCCATGGGATTCTCCAGGCAAGAGTACTGGAATGGGTTGCCATGCCTCCTCCAGGGGATCTTCCTGACTCAGGGATTGAACTCGTGTCTCTTATGTTTCCTGCATTAGCAGGCGGGTTCTTTACCACTAGCACCACCTGGGAAGCCCATCAGGCACATAGTAGGTGTTCAATAAATGCAGATTCTACCAATTTCTCTCTGGAAATGTTTTGCCCTCCTTTACTTAAGTTCTTGGAGAAGGACATGGCAACCCACTCCAGTTATTTTGCTGGAGAATCCCATGGACAGAGGAACCTGGTAAGGCTACATTCCAGTATAAATTTGGTTTGGGGTTTTTTTTTGCTATGCCACACAGGGATGGAACCCATGCCCACTGCAGTGGGAGCACAGAGTCTTAAACACTGAACCACCGGGAAAGTCCCTGGATATTTATATTTTTTATTATTAAAAAGCATCTTTTTTTTTTTTTTACTATAACAGCAGTGTATGTTAATTTGCTAAAGACCAAAAGAAGCAAAAGGAAAACAAAAAAACCCTACTGTCCCCCGCATCTGTACATGTACATTAGCAGCCACTTGTTGAGTGATATGAGTGAAGCAGCTGCTAAGCCCATTTGAACATTTAATCCTTACGACTCTATACAATTGGCATTATTTAAATCTCCACTTAACAGATGATTAAACAAAGTCTCAGAAAGACCAGGTGTGCTGCCCAAGTTCACACAGCCAATAAGGAGCAGAGCTGGGATTTTCAAGGCTTTATTTCTTGATAAGAAACTTTCAGGTGGCGGAGAAGATATTATTTGGGAGCTGGGGAGCTTTTCAGGGGCTCAGAAATCTCAGTCCTTCAGCAGCCTCCCTCTCCAGAGATCCCTGCCTGCTCCGCTGTCCCTGGCCTCACCCACCTGCCCACATGTGCCAGTTGGAGCAATTGCCTCATCTTTGCCAGCTGCAGCAGCCATATATTAATATGTGCTGTATATTTTTAATATATAGTTAATATAACCGTGTGGGGGCCACTACAAAGCATGGACAGAACTCTCCCTAGGAGGGCTGCTGACACAGAGCCAGAGGTCCTGCCCATCACTACCTTGCAGGATGGCCTTGGATAGATCCCTTGAGAGTCCCCATCTCTCAGAGGAATAATAGCAATCAGCTTTTCCTCTGGTTCTAAAGAAGGAAAAGTATATAAGACCACCCAGATTGTTTACTTTTTTTAAACTTTTTGTTTTGTATTGGGGTATAGACGATTAACAACGTTGTGATAGTTTTGGGTGAACAACGAAGGGATTCAGCCATGCATATCCGTATATCCATTCCCCCTCAAACTCCCCACCCATCCAGCCTGCCACATAACATTGAGCAGAGTTTCATGTGCTATAGAGTAGGTCCCTGTTGGTTATCCATTTAAATACAGCAGTGTGTACATGTCTAGCCCTAACTCCCTAACTATCCCTACCCCTCAGCCCTCCCCTCAACAACCATAAGTTTGTTTTCTAAGTCTGTGAGTCTCTGTTTTGTAGGAGCAATAGACCAACCAATACCAAAGTTGCCTTAAGTCATGGTACAGGAGTAGGCAAATGCTTACTGATCAGAAAATTTACCTGACATGCAAACACAGAACAGGTAGGTTCAGTGTGGCAGTGCATGGGGGGAAGCCGAGGGCAAAACTGAGATCGGCTGTAGTCAGGTGAATCTGGGCTGAGGAATCCCCACTTTTGTCTGATCCTGTAGGACCCTTCCCAGAAGAGGCTGAGTTCCTGATCTTAGTCTACCTTGTTTAGAGTTTCTGGAACCTGGGCTTTGTCTAAGGGTCAGTTACATCTCTTTGAGTCTCAGAATAAGAAGATTAAACTGAGAAATAGGAGGAGAGGGTGGGCTGAGGCTACCTTCAGATGCTCAAAACCCCAGGAGAGGGTCCTGCCGATGTCCTCATCTGAGCGTGGGCACCCCAACCAGCCAACTGTGCTCAAATCAAGCCACCCATTGTTCAGACTCATGGCTTTCTTAGTCTAAAGCCCTAAGAAAAAGTGGTTTTAGGTGGTCAAAAAGCACATGAAAAGATGCTCAACACCACTAATTATTAGAGAAATGCAAATCAAAACTACAAGGAAGTATTTCCTCACACCAGTTGGAATAGCCATCATCAAAAAATCTACAAACTATAAATGTTGGAGAGGGTGTGGAGAAAAGCAAACTCTCCCACACTGTTGGCGGGAATGTAAATTGGTACAACCACGATGGAGAGCAGTGTGGAGGATCCTTAAAAAACTGAGAATAGAGCTACCATTGCTGCTGTTGTTCCGTCGCTCAGTCATGTCCGACTCTTTGCAGCCTCATGGACTGCAGCACATCAGACTTCCCTGTCCTTCACCATCTCCCGGAGCTGGCTCAAACTCATGTTCATGGAGTCAGTGATGCCACTATCATCCACCGTATGATCCCACAATCCCATTCCTGGGCATATATCCAGAGAAAGCCATAATTCAAAAAGACACACGCACCCCAATGTTTATTGCATCACTATTTACAGTAGCCAAGACATGGAAGCAATCTAAATTTCCATCAATGGATAAATGGATAAAGAAGATTTGGTCCATATATACAATAAAATATTAGTCATAAAAAAGAACTAATTGATGCCATTTGCAGCAACATGGATGAGCCTAGAGATTGTCCTGTGTGATTAGGGTTGTCTTTTTTTTTTGGCCGTGTGGCATGTGGGATCTTAGTTCCCCAACCAGGGATCAAATCCGCACCATGGAAGCATCGAGTCTTGACCACTGGGCCGCTGGGGAGGTCCCTGCAATATCGTCATACTGAATGAAGTAAGTCGTCTGCTGCTGCAGCTAAGTCACGTCAGTTGCGTCCAACTCTGTGTGACCCCATAGATGGCAGCCCACCAGGCTCCCCCATCCCTGGGATTCTCCAGGCAAGAACACCGGAGTGGGTTGCCATTTCCTTCTCCAGTGCATGAAAGTGAAAAGTGAAAGGGAAGTCACTCAGCCGGATCCGACTCTTCGAGACCCCATGGACTGCAGCCCACCAGGCTTCTCTGTCTGTGGGATTTTCCAGGCAAGAGTACTGGAGTGGGTTGCCATTGCCTTCTCCAAGTAAGTTATCTAGAGAAAGATAAATATCATATGATATTGCTTATATGTGGAATCATTTTAAAAAATGGTACAAGCGAACTTTTTTACAGAACAGAAATAGAGTTATAGATGTAGAAAACAAACTTAAGGTTACCAAGTGGGGAAGAGGCGTGGGACAAATTGGTAGATTGGGATTGACATACACACTACTATATACAAAATAGATAACTAATAAGGACCTACTGTATACCACAGGGAACTCTACTCAGTGCTCTATGATGACCCATATGAAAAAGTAATCTAAAAAAGAATGGATATACGTATGTATATAACTGATTCATTTTGCTGTACAGCAGAAATTAACACAACATTATAAATCAACCATACTCCAATAAAAATTAATTAAAAAAAATAGAAGCCCTGTGGTTTTCAACCACCAGCTTCTGCAACAGGAAGAAGAAAGTACTATATGTCTTCCAGGCTTCAACAGCCTCTGAAGACAATGCCGTTTCTGTTTCAGACAATGATGCCTTGAAATAACCTGCCCATCCCTCCAGTTTTGCTCACACCTAGTCAATAATTAATCGGCCAACTGGCATTCTTGGAGACACCAGTTAAGACCTGGTGTTATTTAGGCCTAAAAAGATACTCTGAGGTTCACAGCCCTACTCCTGCCCTCAGGGAGTTTAGCATCAGAGGGTGTTTGAATCATTTAGGAGCTGGGCACCATGGGCACAGGAGAAAAAGCAGTACAGGAAATGCCTTCCCTAGCATCAGGTTGAGCAAAATACCACCCTGATGACATTTGCCTGTGTCTGCAAATGTTTACCCAGGGATGGCACCACGTGGAGCATTCATTACACACCTAAATTTGCCTTTGCAGGCTGTATTTTCCTTAGACATTTCCCAGGACTGAGAAAGGGAAGGCAAGGAATATTAATCAGTTGCCAACTAGTCAGCCCCGTGCTGGCAGCCTTGCAGGTGTCATTTCGTCTCCCCAACCACCTGGTGGGAAATCCAGTTGTTCCTGCTTACTTCAGAGAGTTGGCACCCCTGAGGGGCTAGGGCTCAGGAGCTAAGGGCACATGCTTGTGAGTGAGTAGGGGGCTTAAGGAAAGTTCCAGCTCATGAAAAAAGGACCTCTGTTGCTGGCTCAGGAATGGGACTTCTTTCTGGAAGCTACAGGGGCCACAGAAGGATGACATCGAGACGATGCATCTGATCAAATCTGCAGGAAAGCTTTCTGACAGCCATATGAGGGCTGGTGGGGATGGAGGAGGAGGGATTGTAGCATGAGAACAGGAGAAGGGCAAATCCGTTGTCTGCACCCCCTCACTACCCTCAGCTCCCAAGCTCACACACAGAGTAATGGTCTCTGGATTCAAATAAAGCATTTCAATAACCCAGTTTAAAATTTACACCTCAGTCAGTGGCCCCTGTATTAATCTGGATAATCAGAATTGACTAAACTGAGTCAACTGAAAGAAAGAAGCCTGGGCTGTGGGCAACAGCCCTGGTAGGTGGCTGCTATGCAGACAGGCTTGATGAGGTTTGGCACTGTGACTGAGGGAGTGGGGGGCAGGGGAGAGGCAGGAAGGCCCTGGGTTTTGGATTTAGTCAGGCTTTGAATTCTGACTTGTCCATTGAGAAAGTCATTTAATCTCTCTGATCCTGTTTATGCCTCAACTGGTCTGTAAGATAGATTTCATCATACCTGTTTCATGACTAAGGATTAAGTGCGTTCTAAGTGTCTACCACCTCTGCGGTGTCCAGGAAATACCAGCTGATGTCATCACTTGAACCTGGTTGCTCTACAGGGCCAGCGCAGGCCAGCTTGGCTCTTCCCCATGGAGCAACAGTGCCTCTTGGTGGCGAAATGGGGAATGACAGGTCCTCCAGGTGCCAGGGCCCTGCTCCTACCCACCCCACACCCCACAGGTTAGAAGTCTCCTTGCTGCTGCATTGCTTCAGTCACGTCCGACTCTGTGCGACCCCAGAGACGGCAGCCCACCAGGCTCCTCTGTCCCTGGGATTCTCCAGGCAAGAACACTGGAGTGGGTTGCCATTTCCTTCTCCAACGCATGAAAATAAAAAGTGAAAGTGAAGTCTCTCAGTCGTGTCTGACTCCTAGCGACCCCATGGACTGCAGCCTACCAGCCTCCTTCGTCCATGGGATTTTCCAGGCAAGAGTACTAGAGTGGGTTGCCACTGAAGTCTCCTTATTCCTACCCAATCAGAGCTGACAACTCAGGCCCATCCAGCACACACTTCTCACAAGAGCTCACGCTTCATGCTCACCAGCAAGTGGCAGGCTCAGTTGTCCCCAGTATGAGAGGACCTGAAACCTAGTGGGAACCACGAGTGAGGAAGAAAACACAACTTTCAGTAGCCTGATAACAGTTTTCTAGACATGACCATGACCTCCAAGCCCTCCCACCCGACCCCCGAGAACTATGAGTTGAAAGCAAAATGCCAGTTGCACAGACAGGCAGCCCTCAAAGAAAACAAGGCAGGAAGGATTCCATTCAACAAACGCATCGAAGGCTCCATCCAGGCCCCTGGCTCCAGGGCTAAGCTGTAGCTACAATGGTCAGCACAAAGAAAAAGAAAAAAAGCCCTGACCTCAGGTGCTGACTATTAAGTGGAGAAATGACATCATCAGATACATAATTACAGACTGTAGCAAAGGCACGAAGGAACGGTTCAAGGTGCCGACCCCACCCAAGACAAGATGAAGTGTATTCCTTGCTGCTCCCATGGGCCTCACAAGCACCCTGCTGGTTGATGCGCTACCCCTAGGCTCTGTGCATATAGCGTGTATTTAAATGTCTGGAATTGCCTGGTGGTCCAGTGGTTAAGAATTTGCCCTCCAGTGCAGGAGACGTGGGTTTGATGCCTGGTCTGGGAAGACTCCATATGCCGAGGGGGAACTAAGCACATGTGCCAGTTGAGAAGCCCATGCACCCTAGAGCCTGTGCAATAAGAGAAGCCACTACAGTGAGAAGCCCAAGCACAACCAGAGAGTAGCCTCTGTTCGCTACAACTAGAGAAAGCCTGCACGCAGCAACAAAGACCCAGTGCAGCCAAAAATAAATAGATGTTCACTGCTTTTGAAGGTGAGCCAGTGTGGCTCTGGGCTGTCTACCCCTCCACATGGTAGACAGGAGTCAGGGAAGTCATCAGTGAATGAAGAGGCTTTAATAATTGTTGGTTTTATAAAAAGGGCATTCCTAGAAGCAGGAACAGCATGTTCAAAGGTTCTGAGGCGGGATCTCATGGAGAGCTTTGGTGCCCAGAAATCGAGAATGGGGGTGGTAGCACTGAAGCAGGAGGCAGGGGTCAGGCCACCAGGCACTGGAGCCATGATCAGTAGTGCGGCCTTGATCAGGGCAGTGGAAAACTCCATTCATTGCTCCTGCCTACACCCTGCCTACCCCGGAGACTACCGGAGACAAGCCCTGTCTTGCTGCCTCCCTCTGCCTATCACTGCCCAGGGGACCATCATCCAGTCTTTTCCAGAGCCCATCCCTTTTCTTCTCCTCCCAACAGCATCCTATCAAACTGTGTCTGAGATGTTTTTTCCCTTTCCTTTCTTCCTCTCTACATTCCATAGTAAAATCCTGCTAAATTCAAAGCCATACTCTTGCTTTTAAGATGCAAGGATTTCCTGCCAGCCCTGTGTGCCCAGCCCAGTGGTAAGGTGAGCTTGGGGACAGAGGAGAAAATATACTCCTTCCTTACCCTGAAAGGGCTTCTCATGTTGTCCTGAGGCCAGAGACTGCCTCTCAGCTAGACACTCACATCTGAGCCCTATCCATGGAAACTGCACTTATCAATGCCCTCTTTCTCCTTCTGAACCTTCAGGTCCTCACACAGGAGTCAGTCTTCTGGGCAGTCAGTTCATCTGGTTAATGACTTGAGATACGCAGGCAAGGACCCCTGGACCTGGAGTCTAAAAACCTGGGTTTGCAGCCTGGACCTGCCATATTTTAACTGTACATCCTGAAACAAACTTTTTAACTTGTCTGGACTATGGTTTCTTTCTTTTTTTTTTTTTTAATTTTTACTTTATTTTACTTTACAATACTGTATTGGTTTTGCCATACATTGACATGAATCCTCCACGGGTGGACTGTGGTTTCTTCATTAATAAACTGAAGGTTAGCAAGACGTTCTCTGCCTTCTTTGCCTACTTTATGAGGATCAAACAAGGCCTTGTAGTGGTCCCAGATGAGGGTCCTGAGACATGTAGCATCCATGAGAACCTTTTCGCCAGCCCACAGTGGGTTTCCCAGTTGGTGCTAGTGGTAAAGAATCCACCTGCCAATGCAGGGGACATAAGAGACGTGGGTTCGATCCCTGGGTTGGAAGATCCTCTAGAGGGAAGGCATGGCAACCCACTCCAGTATTCTTGCCTGGAGAATCCCATAAACAGAGGAGCCTGGAGGGCTACAGTCCATGGAGTCACAAAGAGTCGGACACGACTGAAGTGACTGAGCACACACACATAGGGAAATGAGAAAAATAAGGACAATGGAGGGAGGCTTTTACAAATGGAGATTTATTCAACTTAAAGAGTGGCCTTTATTCTGCAACTGTTTCCTTCTTTGCATTGAAATTACATTTACTTTAATGTTTTATGAAATGACGTTGGCAGGTTTTTTTTTTTAAGGTTTTTACTTGCCAAAGGGTAACTACTCAATGTGCAGGGGAATTTACTAGTCTATGAAACTCCCAATTCTCCTGAGTAAAGGAACCAGACAGCTTCTGCAACCCCACAGTATTCCTGTCTTCCTTCACAAGCCTCGCTGCCTGGACTGCTGGTCACAGCCTGGATTCTTGGCTTCTCATCTTGGCATCTTGGAGTCAGATTTTAGGTTTAACCACTAGCTACGCCACTACCTAGCTGTGTGTGTCTTGAACACATTGCATATGGTCTCTATACTATAACATGTGTAGCAATAACAAAGATTAAACATGAATCACAATGCCAGCATGATTATTATACTATTTTCTCCCAGCCCAGCTCACCAGCTCCCAGCTGCCTGGGCCAAGTCTTAGGCCACTGTGTCCTCTGCTTTTCTTTCTCCACCTTCAAGACCTTTCCAGGTCTGCCCTTCAGAGCTAAGCATTGAGTTCTCCTGCAAAGTTCTCAGAAAAACATACGGAACTGGTCCTAACAAACAGAAAGAAGAGGGACTTTGACTTTAATTTTCTTTTTTCATTAAAAAAAAATCTACCCATTGACTCTCAAATGAGGAATTGTTTTCAGGTTCTCTGTGATTATTGGCCATAGCTAAGCCAGGAAGCCAACTTCGGAAGCCAAGAACCTGAGAGAAGCCCTGTTTGGTGGGAGCCAAGGGTTGTCTTTTAAATGGAAACTTTTTCTTCTTTAGTATTCCTTCTTTGGGACCAGACTCCTAATCCCTTCCACTCCTGTCCAATCTGTGTGCTCCCAGCTGTTTGCTGAGAGGACAGTACTGCTCTGGTCTTGCTCGTGGTTACAGAGCACAGGGAGCTGGACCATGCATGTGTCCTGACAGCTCTCCTTCCACTATGAGAGAGCTCACACTCACCCCTGGGTTAGCACTAGAAGGCAAGACGCTCAGCCCTGGGCTTCCGGTACAAGCTGATAATGCCAACTAGTTTCCACCTCCACTCTCCTGGGAGTCAGCTGCTGACACAATCTGTAGAGATAGGCAGAGGTAACATACTTTTGCTCTTTTTTCTTTTCAATTTTTAAAAATTGAAGCAGAGTTGATTTAGGGCTTCCCTAGTGGCTAAGTGGTAAAGAATCCCCCTGCCAATGCAAGATTTACAGGTTTGATCCCTGGGGTAGGAAGATCCTCTGGAGTAGGAAATGACAAGCCACTCCAGTATTCTTGCCTGGAAAATTCCACAGATAGAGGAGCCTGGCATGTTATACTCCATGGAGTTGCGAAAGAGTTGGACATGACTTGGTGACTAAACAACAACAATAAATCGGTGATTTACAATATTGTGTTTGTTTCAGGTGTACAGCATAGGGATTTGGTATTTTTACAGATTATATTCCACTATAGGCTATTACAGGATAATGGGTATACTTCCCGGTGCTATACAGTAAAACCCTTATTGCTTATCTATCTGATGTGTAGTAGCTTTTGTCTGTTAATAGCATGCCCTAATTTATCTCTCCCCCACCTCCCTCTTCGCTTTGCTAACCACAGGTTTGTTGTCAGTCTAGCTCCCTTCACCTGCAGTTCCCTAGGCTCTCCTCTCCTCTCTGTGCAGCCTGAACCCCAAGCCTGGTGGCCAGATGCCTCAGTCAGGTTGTCAGTGTGCCCAGGAAAAAGAGGGATCAGGTGTTACCCAGCGTTATAAGTAAGAGTCCTGAGAGTCACCCCAATTGGCCAGCTCTTCCCACCTGGAATGTTCTTCCTGCCAACACCACCCTTAAAGCCGAGTCCCCCGAATTCCCACCTCCTCTGCAGCACGCACTCCTCCCCTCGGGGCTCCTGCAGGACACTGTGCTTTAGTGTGGAGGGAACCAGTGAGCAAACATCCGCATCTGCACAAATCCATCCTCTCTCGGTGCGTCCATGTTTTCTCAGTCTGTACCTACTCTTGTGCTCTAGCGGGACTGTGGAACAGGCCAAGTGCCACGAGCCACAACAGGAGGGGACAAGGGACTCTGGTCTCCCCAGAACAGGCCCTAAATAACTAAGCCCACAGAGCCTGGAGCATGAAGGTACACAGGTTATACTGACTGTGAGTCTTTATTACTCTCCAGAAATTCAGATGAGTAAGTAGCAGATTGCATTAATTATTAGATAGAAACGAGTTACTCCCTTATTCTCTCAGACCCTGACAGAGAAAGCAGCCTTCAAGAGTCACACACTGTGCAGTGAGACCTCAACTGAAATAAATAAAAATCTGTTGAACGTATTCTTTAATTCATCACATATTGTTTGAGTATCTACTATGCACCAGAAAATCTAGATAGTCAAGATTCTGTTGAATGTATTCTTTAATTCATCACATATTGTTTGAGCATCTACTATGCACCAGGAAATGTTCTAGATAGTCAAGATATTTCAGTGAATTCCATGGTCTCTCTCTCTCTCGCCTTCTCATGGTGGTAGTGGTTTACTTGCTAAGTTGTGTCCAACTCTCTGTGACCCTACAGACTGTAACCTGCCAGGTTTCTCTGTCCATGGAATTCTCCAGTCAAGAATACTGGAGTGGGTTGCCATTTCCTTCCCCAGGGGATCTCCTGCACTGCAGGTAGATTCCTTACCCACTGAGCCACTCTTACTTTCTGTATAATGTTCTGCTTCTTCCTCGGGCACAGGGTTATTTGTAGGATGAGTACAGACCCTCATAGGCACTCAGACGGGGTGGGGTGGGCTGCCCCATGATGGCTCCAGTTCTGGGATTCTGCCTCCAGCCACCAGACAGACATGCCATGCTGCAGGCAGAATCCAGGGTGAATGGGAGAGCCCTAGAGGATCGAATCTCTGTGCCAGGACATGCTTGGTACCTGGATCAGGGGTGAGTGAGAGGCTCACCTCTGCTGCTACCTGTCAAACGCACCATGACACCACCAGCCCAGGGCAGGGACAGCTGCGGGACACATGCTCAACCACAATTCTCCCTGGGTCTGTACCCAGGTGGAGGCAGCAGTGTGGGCAGAGAAGGGGAAGCCAGGCAGGGCCCAGGGAGCCAGAGGGCAGGGAACAGACGGCCGAGGACCTATCACAGGGAGGCAGGGAGAAGCCGGGCAGGGCTCAGGGAGCCAGAGGGCAGGGAACAGATGGCTGAGGATCTATCACAGGGAGGCAGGGAGAAGCCAGACAGGGCCCAGGGAGCCAGAGGGCAGGGGACAGACGGCTGAGGACCTATCACAGGACCTATTACAGGGAGGCAGGGAGACATCGAGAAGCAGACTGTGCACAGGTAAGGCTCCAAGCCCAAGCACGTACTTCACTATCCCTTCAGACTTCACCTATAAGACATAAATTCAAAGACAACATCATTAAGAATGGTGAAAGTATTCCTAAAATTATCTTATTGAATAATTCTTAAAATGAATAAAGGTAAAACTGTAAAGATAGTGGCCACAGAGCATTAACCCTAAGTGTGGGACCCTTTTGAGCCTGGAGCCCTTCTGAGTGTACGTGACCATAAGCATAGTTGGTTACCCACCCAAGGCTACAGTTCTCAACACACACATCTTTAGACTGGGGTCCTCAGCAAAGTCTCCTGCCCCACTTGATCCTATCAGGGTTGAGGTGGGTCCTGAGACTAGCATTCGGAGAGGCACAAATCTCCCCACAGTAATGTTAAAGCGTTGGCAAAGGTGATGAGTGTGGTTGAACATCTTCAGATTCCAATGATTGCCACCTCATCATCTTTCTCCAGATGCTAAAAGGCACCTCAGGGTCTTAGGAGTCTCACTGTTTGTGTCAGAAGTAATAACTTGCATTTTATTTGTTTTTTAAAATTGGATATGCTTCCATTCACCAGCCTCTGAAATCAGACCCATGTTTCATGATTCCCAGTGTGTTCTGAGAAAGGTCCATAAACCATAAACACTTTCCTTCTTCCCACCCCCCACCACGTGAGGTGAAGTTTAACGCTAGTGCTTAATACCACTGATTACTGGACAGCCGTACTGGGAACATCTTTTCTGTTAGGCTCCATTTCTCAGCCTAAGGGATTTGATGAATATGCACCCACTCTTCATTATGCAAAGTCCTGAAGGCCTGTGAAGAAAAAGGAAAGCAGGTTCTGAGTTAAACGTTAACAAAGTAATAGAAAATACTAGGAAAGTTTTCACTTTGATTTCAGAATTGATTTGTGGGAAATTCCTCCTAAGAATGAAAAGAAGTCCCTAAGCAAGGCAGCTTAATACCCAAACATAACACCAGGCAACTGAGAGCGTTTAAATTGAGTTATGTGGTCATACAAGCATAGCTGAATAAATCCCAAATCTTTGCTGGGCCCCTGCTTCCTGCATCTGTGCCGAAACTGGCACCAGCAGACTGGCAGGCACAGCAGAGGGCTGCCTGGGCCCGTCAGCACTGCAGCAGGAATGTCCCTTCAAAGGGCCTGCTTAGCCGAGACACTTGGCAGGCCCAGGGGCCAGCGAGAAGGGCACAGTGGACTCTTCCTGGTGCCCACCGCCCCAGACCGTGTGCCTCCACTGGCTGAGAGCACTGCCCAGGCTCTGAGGGAGGCCCTGGGAGGTGGCCAGGCCCTGCATTCAGGTGGGTGGAGTTTGGAACCACTGTTCTTTGAACATTTATGCCAATGTGACCTAATTGGCTGAGCATTAGGCTGGAGAAGCTAGATATTCCTGTTTAAATTCAAACCCAAAAGACACTCTAAGGGGTGATTTCTGAGGGGCAGTGGTGGTGGAAAACCAGCCCACATTTGCTTTGTCTCCCATCTCTTGTGGCCAGTAAATGCTTCGGTCTTTCCCAGGTTGTGGGGAAAAGATTTGGGAATCATCTTTGGCTTTCTGGCAGGTTTTTTTTTTTTTTTGCCACCCAGGCAACTTGTGGAATTTCCCCCAAACGAGGATGGAAAACCCCACAGAGTCTCAACCACTGGACTACCATGGAAGTCCGCCACCTTTGGTTTTGATGAGCTATACCCACTGCAGCCAGCAGAGGGGAGTGCTGCGTTTTAAAGGGGCAGTCTGGGCCCTATTAAAGGAATTTGACCCCTTCCTCACTCCCCACCCACCTCATATTCTTAGTTACTTGTCTAGAAGAAAGGTCTTGTTTTCTTCTGTTTTCTAATTCTCAGAAACCTTAAATTCTGAAATTATTCTGTGGCTGTTGTGAGGGAAAAAAGATTTTCTTCATGGGACTGGCCTTGAGTAGAATTATACCATCCTAGACACCACCATCCGGAGAAGGCGATGGCACCCCACTCCAGTACTCTTGCCTGGAAAATCCCATGGACGGAGGAGCCTGGGGTCTGCAGTCCATGGGGTCGCGAAGAGTTGGACACGACTGAGCGACTTCCCTTTCACTTTTCACTTTCATGCATTGGAGAAGGAAATGGCAACCCACTCCAGTGTTCTTGCCTGGAGAATCCCAGGGACGGGGGAGCCTGGTAGGCTGCCATCTCTGGGGCCGCACAGAGTCGGACACGACTGAAGCGACTTGGCAGCAGCGGCAGCAGCAGCAGACACCACCATCAGGAACCGCCTGCCCCCAGGCCAAGGCCAACGGGACTTTGTCTCCTTCAGTGTCCTGTACACCGTCGCTTCTCTCTTTCCCCTCTCATGGTCACTTAAAGCTTGCTCTTTAGGTCTGTAATGCCAGGCTTTATGTTGTATAGTGGCTAAGTCCAACACTTTGTGCTCCCTTGGACTATAGCCCGCCAGTCTCCTCTGTCCATGGGATCTCCCAGTCAAGAATACTGGAGTGGGTTGCCATTTCTTCCTCCACAGGATCTTCCCGACCCAGAGATAGAACCTGAGTCTCCTGCATTGGCAGGTGGATTCTTTACTGCTTAGTTACCAGGATGGCCCAATGTGAGGCTTAGCTCCCTATTAAAGGGAATGTCAGGCATCAGTGAGCAGTGGGGACAACATTCCAGGGGGGTAGCGAGCCTTCCCAACACACCTGACATCAATCATACCTTGAAGGAAGGTCAAGCCAAGTAGAATCTGAGTCTGAATCTCTGGCCCTGAAACGCCTGGATCCAGCTTTCCACGGTGGTGGCAGCCATAGTTTCCAAACTCTTCCCTAATCATGCCTGTAACTAAGTGGAAGCGAAGTCGCTCAGTCGTGTCCGACTCTTTGCGACCCGTGGACTGTAGCCCACCAAGCCTCTCCGTCCATGGGATTCTCCAGGCAAGAATACTGGAGTGGGTTGCCATTTCCTTCTCCAGGGGATTTTCCTGACCCAGGGATCAAACCCAGGTCTCCAACATTGCAGGCAGACGCTTTAACCTCGGCTCCACCAGGGAAGCCCTTAAATACAAGAATACAGTCCCTCAGAAAACCTCCTATAGAAACACAGAACTTCAGATCTAAGTACTAACATCAAAGATTTCAAGGGAGGAAAGGAAGCCAGGTTGAAAGAAGAAGGCGGAGGAGCCTGGAGGCGGGGGGGCAAAAGGGGTGGCCTTATAGATCCTGCCACCTACAGATACCCAGGCGTTATAGGACTTTTCCCTGGGCCTCCAGAGAATGGAGGACTGGAACTCGGCCCTACCAGAAATCAGACCAGACCAGGACCAGAATTCAAGTTCTCTGCCAAGAGGAGATGATCAGTCTCCAATCCTCAGCTCAGGCTGAGGGTCCTTTGACCAGATTCCTGCGTCCAGGACCAGGGGACTAGAAAAACAGGGAAGGATAGGAAGGGTTAAGGAGAGGAAAGAGAGGGGGAAGGGGAGAGAGGTCAATAAAGTCTCTTGTTGCTTACCATTCGGGGCACTCTGGCCAGTTGTCTGTGTCAGGAGGAGACCAGGGACAAAAGGGTCCCAGCTGCGGCCGCTGGGTCTGATCCATTAGCAGGCAAGCTGGCCCCTGAGTACCGAGTGGTCAGGGTGTCAGTCTCAGCGAAGAAGAGTCCTTGCCAGAATCCCATTTGTTGCAGGAAGGCGGACCCCTTCCAGGGCCCGAAACTGGGCTCTTGTCTAACACTCGGAAATGAGTTGTCCGAGGAGACACGTGTGCTGACAAAGCAAGAGATTTTATTGGGAAAGGGTACCCGGGTGGAGAGCAGTAGGGTAAGGGAACCCAGGAGAATGTACTGTGAATTTGCCTCACGAGTACCAGAGAATTTCCTTCACCACACCCCCATCCACAATTAGCCACATCTTGCCCCAAATACAGGCTAGTGTTTGGCTGTGAGTCCTCCCTGCTCTTTCCTCTTCCTTCTGGGCTCCTTCTGGGCACTGATGCCCTTTCACAGGCTAAGAGAAGATCGAAAATTGTTCCCTCCCCATCTGCCTTCCTCAGATTTTCCTTCTGCATCTCTTACCTAGTAGGGTGTGGTTCTCCACTGGAAGCTCTACTGGAAGGAAAAACCTCTCAGTTCATCCTTGGTGACAAGGTGTTCACATTTGAACAGGGGAAAATACACAGAGGAACTGAAGTCTAAAAGTGGGACTCCTAGCTTTGGGCGGAGATATATTTAAGTGGAGGGGTCCAGACCACCACACAGGAAGCTGTCTCTTAACCCCTCACTGAAGCCGGCCTGGTATCTAACCAAATACAGAGCCAAACACACCCAGTCAGGTCTGGGAAGTAACCGCCTCTGCCAAGCACTGTCTCTTTCACAGTACCCTGGTGATCTCATCACAGAGGCTGCAGTCTCTGTTGTCTGTTCTGAGCACACAATCACCTCTGATAACCTTGGCAGGTGATCCTGAGCTCATTCTATCCTGAGCAGCTCCTAAATATTCCACATTGGGCTAAACTCTGGAGAGGGTACAGGTAAAGAACCCGTGATCCCTCATGGAGCTTTCCACTGCCCTCCTCCCAGGAGCTATCTTCCTGCCCCTTGTTTTTCTCATGGGTTTTTAATGGGTCACTTCAACAATGCCACTCCATTGAGCAACACTGCATGCTTGAAAGGGTGATGCCAGACTCTCAGACTTTATGACACACTCCATTCAAACTTCGGCATGTAATATTTATGTACACACTGGCTCTCACCAAGGAACTCACCATTTATGCAGCCCATCTCATTCGCCCCCACAGGAGCCCTTAAGGTAGAAGAGAAGACTCATTCTATCTGGGAACAAACAGACTGGAAGAAACTTCTGGGGCTTCTCTGATATAAGAAAAGAATTAGTCATGGCCACGAATCTGTGGTTCATAGAAATAGTTTGAGTTAATAATTCTTGGGCCATTTTGTTAAATTTGCATATGCAGGATGATAATCCTCATTCAGCAGACAGGATTTTCTTACTGAGTTAAGGAGGCAAATTAGAACAGTGAATTCTGTGTCTGGGGTCAGCATAAAGACCAAGGCTTCATAGCTTGCTTGGATAGCCATCCAGACCTAAACCTTGCAAGCCATAGGGTACTTATTATCAGAGTCTCGGGTGAAAAACAGAAATGAGAACCACCTTAGCAGCAGCAGCAGGCACTTTTATTGAAATGGCAACTCGGGGACTTCTCTGGTGGTCCAGTGGTGAAGACTCTGTGCTTCCACTACAGCGGGCTTGGGTTCACCCCTCGTCAGGTAACTAAGAGCAGCGGGAGCGAGGGGCGCGGGAGCGGGGGAGACAGTTTATCATACAGACACATGACGGAAGAAAGGTAAGAACTCAGATGTGTGATGGCATTTTAGGGAAATAAGAAGACAATGAGTGTCCAGGAGACCGAGGGCAAGTTCAGTGTGAGAAGTGGCTGAAGGACCAGGTGGAGGCCAAACCGCGCATGTCCTGTGACTTTCAGACTTTGCTTTATCTAATGGTTCTCTAAAGAGTTTGAACTGGAAAGAGACCTGATTCGGTTTGTGTTTTGAAAGAATCACTCGAGTGCTCGCTTCGGCAGCACATATACTAAAATTGGAACGATACAGCGAAGATTAGCATGGCCCCTGCGCAAGGATGACACGCAAATTCATGAAGCGTTCCATATTTTTGATGCAGGATGCAAGATGCTTGGGGCTGGTGCATGCGGGGGACCCAGAGAGATGTTATGGGGTGGGAGGTGGGAGGGGATTCATGTTTGGGAATGCATGTACACTTGTGGTGAATTCATGTCAATGTTTGGCAAAACCAATACAGTATTGTAAAGTAAACTAAAGTTAAAATAAAAATTTAAAAAAATTAAAAATTAAAAAAAAATTTTAAAAAGGGGGAAAAAATAAAATTCTAATATAGTTTAATCAAAAAAAAAAAAAAGAAAAGAAAGAATCACTCGGACTACAAATTAGAAAGGCTAGAGTAGGTGCAGGGAACCCAGGCGAGGGACAGTCCCCTGGACTTAAAGGGTAGAGGTGGAGCAAAGAAAGCTGATGGATTTGAGATCCATTTAAGAGAGAATATCCAAAGGGAGATGTGGACAGAAAGAACTTGAGACTAGAAATTGGATTTCCCAATATAAACTTTGGCATCTATTATAGTTCTATATCTTTTGAGCTGTCCAGTATTAGGAAGGATAATAAAGGGGGAATCTAACATTTGAATTCTCATATTCCTGCCATGAGCCCCAGGCACTGCTCCAAGCTCTTATAACCCACAATTTTATATGACTTTGAAATAAGAAGGGTTCCAGCTCTGCCTTTATCACTTATTTGACCATGGACAATTTATTTAAACATTCTCATCTGTATAATGGGATTAATAATGTCATCCATTCAGAGGTGTTGTGAAGTTCAAATGTATGTGAGATATTTACCATAAAGTACTTAGGATGAGGCCTGGTACATCTAAACACTTAGTGTGCTCAGCCATTCAGTCGTGTCTGACTCTTCGCTACCCTACGGACTGTAGTCCGCCAGTCTCCTCTGTCCACGGGATTCCCCATGCAAGAATACTGGAGTGGGTTGCCATGTCCTCCTCCAGAGGATCTTCTCGACCCAGGGGTTTAATCCAGGTCTCCTGCATTGGCAGGAGGATTCCTTACCACGGAGCCACTGTGGAAGCCACCAAACACCCTGCAAAAGGCGGCTAAAACTATTAGCATGTATTATCTCATGTAATCCGCACATTATCTCTGAGATATACAAAGTACTGGCTCTGTTTTATGGAAGAAGAAATTGAGGTGCAGAGAGCAACCGAAGTGACACGAACAAAGCGACTTGGCACATATGGACACACACACAGGATATATATGAATAGAATGAAACTCCACAAAAACATGAACACTCAGAAGAGAAATGGGAGATATTTTTTATAAACCCAAAAGGAATTAGAGATGAAGTGAACAGTAGACTAGATGCTGAAAAAGAAAAAAAGATTACTGAACTTGAGACACAGCAAGAGAAACCAGCTAAAGTGGGGCAGAGGGGAAAAAAAAAAAAAGACTTTAAACACTGAACAGAACTTCAGGGATCTGTGGGACAATATCAAGTGATCTATCATAATGGAAGCCACTCCAAAATAAGGGAAGGCAGAAAAAATATTTGAAGGAAGAATCACTGTTGTAAATCAACTATACTCTAATACAAAATAAAGTGTAAAAATAATAAACTATGATATATACAACTAATAATCAACAAAGACCTACTGTATAGCATGGGGAACTCCACTCAATATTCTATGATATCTATATGGGAAAAGAACCTGAAGAAGAATGGAAGTATGTATAACTGAACTACTTTGTCATACACCTGAAGCTAACACAACATTGTAAGTCAACTATATTCCAGTATAAAACAAAACAACAAAAAAAAGACTCACCAAAACTTTCCCAAGTTTGATATTATTTGAGGTAAAAAATAATAATGATGTCTTATGAGGTTTATAACATATATCAAAGTACAATAAAATGTGTGATTGCAATATCTTAAAGGCTTCCCTGGTAGCTCAGACAGTAAAGAATCCACCTGCAATGTGGAAGAATTGGGTTCTATCGCTGGGTTGGGTAGATCCCCTGGAGAAGGGAAGGGCTACCCACTCCAGTATTCCGGCCTGGAGAATTCCAAGGACTGTATATGTATAGTCCATGGGATCTCAGAGTCAGACAGGACTGAGCAATTTTCACTTTCACTTTTCAAATTCCCTAAATTAGGATTTGGGTTCAAGTCCTAATCCCCTGTACCTGTTAATGTGACCTTACTTGAAAGTTAAAATGAAGTCAGACTGGATTAGGTGGGCCATAAATCCAATGACTAGTGTCCTTATAAAAAGAGGGAAATTTGAACGCATATAGAGAAGACACACTGGGAAAACACCATGTGATAATGGAGGCAGAGAATGGAGAGATCACATCTATAAGCCAAGGAACAGTAAGGTTTGCCACAACAACCAAAAGCTGGAAGACATAAGGAAGGACTATCCACTGTGATCCTCAGAGGGAGCGTGGCCCTGCCCACACCTTGATTTTGGACTTCTAGCCTCCAGAACCATGAGAGAATACATTTCTGTTTTCCTTTTTTTAATTGATGTATAGCTGATTTGCAATGTTTCAGTTGTAGAACAAAGTGACTTAGTTATAATACTGTATATGTATATTTTTTCAGATTCTTTTTCATTACAGGTTATTATAAGATATGGAATATAGTTCCCTCTGCTATACAGTAAGTAGGTCCTTGTTGATTATTTTATGTATAGTAGTATGTATCTGGAGAAGGCAATGGCTCCCCATTCCAGTACTCTTGCCTGGAAAATCCCATGGACGGAGCAGCCTCCATCCATGGGGCGCTAAGAGTCGGACACGACTGAGTGACTTCACTTTCACTTTTCACTTTCATGCCTTGGAGAAGGAAATGGAAACCCACTCCAGTGTTCTTGCCTGGAGAATCCCAGGGACGGGGGAGCCCGGTGGGCTGCGGTCTATGACATCACACAGAGTCGGACGCGACTGAAGCGACTTAGCAGCAGCAGCAGCAGTATGTATCTGCTAGTCCCAAATTCCCAATTTTTCCCTCCCCCCTGTTTTTCTTGGGAACCACGAGTGTCTACGTCTGAGTTTTCTATGCCTGAGAGTCTATTTGGTAAATAAGTTCATTTGTATCCTTTCTGTTAGATTCCACATATCAGTGATATGGTATGTTTGTCTTTCTCTGCATTTCTATTATTTTAAGCCTCCAAGTTTGTGGTACTTTGTATAGCAGTCCTAGGAAACTAATATAACCCCTAAAACTTTCTTTTCCCTGATATCTCCAGTCTTTACGAGGTTAAAAAGCTCTGGGGGCCCGGTTGTGAAGTGAATGTTGAAAGAAGGGATCTAAGTTGGCAAAATAAACCAGCCTGAAGGAGGAAACTGGTTGGACTGGTTTTCCCATAAAACTCAATGACTTTAGTCCCAACCAGGTCGACTTTTAAAGTTAACTGATTCAGTGAGTGGGCCTGAGCAGCTGAGAGCTGTGTGTGTGAGGCCCTGCTCGAGGCCCCTGGGGAAAAGCTAAAGGCGTCAGCTGTCCTCTGTCTTTGGGGAGTGCTTTCTACTAGGACTCGCCTGTGCAAGGTGTAATGGAATACACGAGTGCTTAGTCAGGGTGTGACTAACAGGCCTTAGGGACTCAAAATCCAGAGAGTGATTCATTCCACCTGGAGGAGGTTCAGCCAGACTCTGCTTCTCAGAGGAGGGGCTGGGGGTGGAGGAGAGACCGGCAACCAAATAATGCCTGACTGTGGAGTCCACAGCCCGGAGGAGAAACCCGTCTTATGAGTCGATGAGAGACAAACAGAGGAAAGCAGTGCTGCCAAGAACGCTGGTGTTTTTCTGGGGAGTGTGTCACCAACAATTAGGTAGTGCTCTCCGCCCAGGGGAGAGAATAAAGCTGTGCAGCCCCTGCTTGAGCAGGCGGGCCGTTCTCTGGGCTCTTGGAATCTTCTCTTCTTTTTCCTTCTGATTTTCCACTTAAAGCCAGTGTTCCTCACCACCTTGTGCAGAGGGTGTGGAGAAAGTGTGGGGCGGAGTGGCAGGATGTGGAACTGCTCATGATTCTCTATCAACTACATTCTGTTTCTGGGCTGGTGGTGTAAGAAGGAGGGGGCAGACCCTCGTCTGACATTTGCAGTTTACAGGTGAAGAATACAGCCTGCTTGTCCAAGCTCCATCCACACAGCCAATAAGTGACATTCCTTGGTCCCATTTGGGCCTCTTCAGTGGCATGGCCCACAGGTCTGGAAAAGGGACCCAGAGAAGTGACTGTGTCAGCTTTGAAAGCAGACTTGACCCTTTAGAGAAAGGAATTTTGATGTGATGTAATGTGGTCCAGAAGGGAAGCAATGGGTCCAGTGGGCACATTCTCTTGGCCCTTTTGATCCCTGGCGCCATGGGAAGGGACATGACTAGAGTAGAACCCTCTAAAGCCTGGGACCCCCAAGCTGACTGACCCTTAGATTTATTCAAGTCTAAGGGAGAAGTGGCAGTGAGTAAACGCCACATGAACTAAGTTTCTCGGTTTTGTTCTGGTAGCTGAGTGAATGAACACCAGTCATCACAGTAGCCTATGTGAAGAATTTCACTGAAGGTAACTTGTGTGAGGTAGTGGCTCTCAAGTGGGGATGATTCTGCTGTTGAGGGACATTTGGTGATATCTGGAGACATTTGGATTGTCACAGTTGGGCAAGGCCAGGATGCCGCAAAGTATCCCAGTACCCTACAATCCTGGGCTTCCTGGTGGCTCAGACCCTAAAGAATCTGACTACAACATGGGAGACCAGGGTTCCATCCCTGGGTTGGGAAGATCCTCTGGAGAAGGAAATGGCAACTCACTCCAGTGTTCTCGCCTGGAGAATTCCATGGACAGGGGAGCCTGGCGGGTTGCAGTCCATGAGGTGGCAAAGAGTTGGACACAACTGAGCAACTAGTGACTGACTGATTGACTCAAAGAACAGCTTTCCCAGAACAACGATCCAGCCCTAGATATCAGTACTGCTGAGTGTTTGATACATGAATTTTAATATCCCGAACATGTGCCCCTGGACCTGCCTGCTTCAGGATGCTGAACCAGGGAAGTATAAAGTCCCAGGCAGTCAGAGCTTCTAAACAAGGACCCATAGTGACTGCTACCAGAAAAATATGCATCAGTATCAGCAGAAAAACAAATTGATGGTGAACTTGGGACTGTCCTATCAGCCTCAACAAGTGGACTTGAGGCCCAGCCATTAGCCAAATTTTCTTGTGCAGTTTTGCCACCACTCCCACATTCTCCCTGTCTTTCATCTTCACAGGAGCAGCTAACATTCAACTGCATCTCCAAGATTAACACTAACTGGCCGAGTTTTCTTTAGAGCTCAACACCGTGCCTCACGGTGTCTACATTTCTTTTATCAGGCTACATACCTTAGGACACGGACAGAATTTGAACTTAGGTCTGTGAGGTCAACAGAGCAACAGTACTATTTCCCCAGAGCAGCCAGGAGTCTAGGAGAGATGCTTTGGGCAACATTTTACCAAATGTTTCTGTCTTCCCTCTTGCTCAGAGCAGAAAGCAGTAGTCAGGACTGATTGGGTTCTGAACACCCCTTCCCAAGGTTGATGACAACATTTTAAACTGAGAATACTGCAGCCACTTAATTAATTCTTCTGGACATAAAATAATTAGTCACCGTCTCCATTCTGAGCCTGTGAGCTGGATGGACCAGGTTCAATATCACAACCTCGTCTGCATTGTAAGGCCTGGGATCCCAGCAGTTCTGGGGTCTAAAGGTTTTTCAGGTTCCTAAAACTTCCTCTACTTCCAGTAACAATTTTCTCTGAAAACTCCCCCAGTAATTAATTAAGCAAAAAGGAAAGGTGTACCTTCATTGATACAGTTAATTCTTGATTATTCTAGGAGGAATCCTCCCATTTTAGGTATCACCAGCTTCCCATTTTAGGTATCACCAACTTCCTCTTTTGTCCCATTGTTCTTTATTCATTCATAAATATTTATCTGACATCTACCAGGCCCCTTAGCACAGGAAGTACAGTGGTAAAGGGCTATTTTCCTATATAATATTACCCAGGCTGACTCCAAGATTTGAAAAGGAGTCTCAGTCTTGAAAAGGAGAAAAACTGTTAATGAATTACGTGCCATGTAATTTCACCCTTGTAAAAACAACATCCCAGGGAAACAATTCTTTATACTTCAGTTATTTGGGTGATATTTGATGCCTGTGTAGTTGCTCAGTTGTGTCTGGCTGTCTGTGACCCCATGGACTGCAGCCTGCCAGGCTCCTCTGTCCATTGGATTCTACAGGAATCTACTGGAATAGGTTGCCTTTCAGGAGATCTTCCCAACCCAGGAATCGAACCTGTGTCTCTCAAGTCTTCTGCATTGGCAGGTGGATTCTTTACCACTAGCGCCACCTAAAAATAGTGCTATCATCCTAGAAAGGGAAGGATCTGAGTGACTGGTTGTTTTGAAAAGCACCTGACCTGGTGCATTTTCTACAGGTAAATAGGGTATCTGTCTTTCAAGATCTGAAAACTCCTACTGAGTGTCAGGTTTATGGAAAAATAAAACAAAGCTTCCTTTCTGCAGTAAGAATATATTAGCTTGATGTTGCTTTTTAAAAAAGTTTCCACTGACCTTAAAAACACTGAAATCTTAGAAGTTGGATACTGGAGTTTGAGGATGAGGGAATCCCAAGGTTATGGACACACAGCCACGTTGACCACAGAAACAAAAATTGAGAAAACGAGGCTGTCGCCTGAAAGACTGGGAATCCTGGTCTCTGCAGGGAGCCCAGGGGACTGCCAGGCACAAGGCCCCATTTGGGCCGCGTGACCCTTCTCTCAGCCTCTCCGGGGCCTGGAGACAAAGGAGACGGGAGGAGACTTGAGGACAAAGAGCTGTAGAAACAGCCCTGGGGCGAGAGCTTCTGCCTTTGTTTTTGATCTCAACCCAAGGAAGTGAGTTAAAAATTAACCCAAGCCTGTAAGAGGACTTAAGTCTGTAAAGGCTGTAAGGACCTTTCAGGTCCCTGCTCCTCCAGTTTCCATAGTGCTGTGACCAAAGAACACAGGCAAAAAGCTTTCACGATAAACTCAAGCCCTCAGCCCCTCCTTTCAGGTCTCTCCTTCCCTCAGGGTCTCCCTCCCACCTGCCCCGCACCTCTGGGCAAAGCTCTCTCTGCCTCCAGCTGAGCGTCCGTGCCTAAAGTTGCCTGTGCACAGGCTGACTGCGTTACTGAAGAGAAACTGCGTGAATGTGTCATCAAACCGCCAAGTGGTGGAAAAGGACACCTTTCTTTGTTGTTTGATGCTGTTTAGAAAAATGAAAACATCACGATAATGAGGCAGACTAGAACCCCTGTGGAAAGTCGGACAGAGATTCAGGTTACCGCATGGCTGTGGAGTGTTTCCTCTGGATACAGTGAAACTATGTCATCTAGTTTCAAATTTGTGATGATATTCAGTATTTGGAGGGTTTGTGTGTTTCTCCTTCTCACTCTCTTCTTCCCCAGCCCTTACCCCAAACGCACTGAGAAATCAGATCTCTACTGATTCTACAGTCGACGAATTTATACTTTGGAGAAAAGGAATAAAAATCCCAGTTCTCCAACTTGATGTTGAGTTTATCTGCCTACTATTTTTATTAGTTGTTCTGTCTTGGGCTCCTACCTGCTCTCTTACCTGCTGATTTCTCTTCTGGCTGAAGGAGAGGAATCTTGGAGTTTCCGGCTCTTCTGATTCTTTTCCAACCTTAGAGTGAGGGTGTCCCTTGCTGAGACTGGTTTCTCCTAAGCAGCCCAGTAAGCAGATATAAGGAAACAACATGCCATATAATTTCTTTGGTGGCTTATTGCATGTGTGCTCAGTGGTGGCCAGCTCTTTGTGACCTGGACTGTATGTAGCCTGCCAGGTTCCTCTGTCCATGGAATTTTCAAGACAAGAATACTGGAGTAGGTTACCATTTCCTATTCCAGGGTAACTTTCCAACCTAGGGATTGAACCTCCATCTCCTGAATCTCCTGCATTGGCGGCAGATTCTTTACCACTGAGTACCTTGGTGGCCTATTAGTCTGTGATTAGGTCTAAGGATACCATTTTCCTTTACTTTCCATTTTTTGGAAACTGAGATTAAGTTTACAAACAATAAAATGCACACATCTAAGGGGTAAGGTTCAGAGTTTTGACAAATACATATACTAGTATAACTCATACCCCTATCAAAATAAAGAGCATTTCCATTATTTGCCCCCACTCCAGCCCCCAAATTTCCTCTCCCAGTCACTCCTCTCCCAACTCCACCCCTGTCCAAGGCAACTTTCTTCTGATTTCTATAGTTTTAGACTGATTGTGCCTGTTCTAGAATTGCACATAAAGGGAATCATACAGTATGTCCTCTTTTTATCTGACTTTTGTTGCTTAGCATAATATTCTTGAGGCATTCTTTACCATGTGGGTCACCAGGGAAGCCCAAAAATACTCGAGTGGGTAGCCTATCCCTTCTCCAGCAGATCTTCCTGACCCAGGAATCAAACCGGGGTCTCTTGCATTGCAGGCAGATTTTTTACCAACTGAACTACCAGGGAAGCCCAGCCTGGTGACCCATAGAGACTGATGGAAAAACACTAGGTGTACTGGGAACAGCCTTGCTGTCTTCCACCAATTTCCACGTACTTCCACGCAGTCCTTATGATACATCCTCTATTCTGTATCTTTCATAAAATTTCGACTTCTCTGCTCAAATCCTAACTGATTCAGGAAGAACTAGAAGTCAGTGTCCATGTAGGCAGTGCATCCAACATAAAACCTATCCCTCTGCATTGAGAGCACAGTGTCTTAGTCTCTGGACCATCAGAAAAGCCCCTCTTCACAGTAACTTTTGAAGAACTCTGGTTCTTTCATCTGTCCCTCAAATTGGTGTTCCCAGAGATCCAGTCTCAGTTTTCTTTTCTTCTCTTCCTGGCTGGTAAATTCATCAGTTCAGTTCAGTCTCTCAGTTGTGACTGACTCTTTGCAACCCCATGAACCGTAGCATATCAGGCCTCCCTGTCCATCACCAACTCCCACAGTTCACCCAAACTCATATCCATCGAGTCGGTGATGCCATCCAGTCATCTCATCCTCTGTCGTCCCCTTCTCCTCCTGCCCTCAATCTTTCCCAGCATCAGGGGCTTTTCAAATGAGTCAGCTCTTCGCATTAGGTAGCCAAAGTATTGGAGTTTCAGCCTCAGCATCAGTCCTTCCAATGAACACTCAGGACTGATCTCCTTTAAGATGGACTGGTTGGATCTCCTTGCAGTCCAAGGGACTCTCAAGAGTCTTCTCCAACACCACAGTTCAAAAGCATCAATTCTTCGGCGCTCAGCTTTCTTTATAGTCTAACTCTAACAATTCATACACATGTACAATTTCAATTCTGACCTTAGATATTGATGACTCTAATATCCATCCACATATACATTCAAAAACTTTCTTCTTAGCTCCAGACATGTGTTTTCAACAGTGCTCTAAATAGGTGTACCTAGATGTACAACAAGCACCTCAGACTCAGATTTGAACTCAGCCTCTCCTAGAACCCACCTCCAAACCTACTTCCAACCTTTCACTCCTTGTCTCTGCAAACAACAACCTTGCAACCTTGTCAACAAGTCTAGGAAACTAAACTCATCCTAAATTGCTTTCTTTTTCTTATCTCCTATATCCTGTTGACTCTAGCTCCCACACACCTCATAGGTCTGTGCCATCTTCTTTGGGACTTTCTCCCCATCAGTGTCAGTTCAAGCCCTTGTTTGCGCTCTCCTTTTTTATGGTCTCCCTACCTTAGTCCTCTGTCCCTCCAATCAATCCTCTGTATCAACACCAAAGGAATTTACATGCATCTGACCTCATCACTCTCTGGATTAGTCATCACTTAGATAAAATCAAATTCCCTTAACACCTGGCCTTTATTTCATCCATCTCCCATCATCTCCCTGTGTGCACCTTTTACTCAGTTCAGTTCAGTTCAGTAGCTCAGTCGCGTCCGACTCTCTGAGACCCCATGAACTGCAGCACACAAGGCCTCCCTGTCCATCACCAACTCCCGGAGTTCACCCAAACTCATGTTCATTGAGTCAGTGATGCCATCCAGCCATCTCATCCTCTGTTGTCCCCTTCTCCTCCTGCCCCCAATTCCTCTCAGCATCAGGGTCTTTTCCAATGAGGCAGTTCTTTGCATGAAGTGGCCAAAGTATTGGAGTTTCAGCTTTAGAATCATTCCTTCCAATGAACACCCAGGACTGATCTCCTTTAGAATGGACTGGTTGGATCTCCTTTCAGTCCAAGGGACTCTCAAGAGTCTTCACCAACACCATAGTTCAAAAGCATCAATTCTTCGGCACTCAGCTTTCTTCACAGTCCAACTCTCACATCCATACATGACCACTGGAAAAACCATAGCCTTGACTAGATGGACCTTTGTTGGCAAAGTAATGTCTCTGCTTTTGAATATGCTGTCTAGGTTGGTCATAACTTTCCTTCCAAGGTGTAAGTGTTTTCTAATTTCATGGCTGCAATCACCATCTGCAGTGATTTTGGAGCCCCCCAAAATAAAGTCTGCCACTGTTTCCACTGTTTCCCCATCTATTTCCCATGACATGATGGGACCAGATGCCATGATCTCAGCTATGTTCAACTACTTTTAGCTTCTCAAACTTGTCACACAGTTTCCTCATCTTTACATCTTTGTAAAGCTGTTTCTTCTATTCTGAAGGCACTTTCCCCACTTGTTGACCTGACAAATTCCTATTCATCCTCAGCACAGTTTGAGTATCCTCTCTGTAAAGCCTTCTCTGTGCCGTCATAGCACCTTGACACCTTGACATTTGTAAACGACACTACTTACCTTCTACTGTAGTTATCTTGACCTGCCTGAGTCCTAGCTGTGAATTCCCTGAGCAGGTTGACCCTGTCTGGTCCATCTTAAGATCCTCAGTGCCCAGCATTGTGGATTACCCAGTAAATGTTGATTGGAGAAACAGATGATTCTGTGAAATGATAGCCTCTTTAGTCAAAGATTTCACTAATGGGTAAATAAAGATACTATATAAATAAAAATGCAAAAGGAATGTAGAGTTATATTCAGAATTCAAGTGACTAGGAATTATTAAAATGGGGACTTCCCTGGTAGCCCAGTGGTTAAGAATCCACCTAGCAATGCAGGGCATGCAGGTTCGATTCCTGGTCTGGGAAGACCCCACATGCTGCAGAGCAACGAAGCCCATGCCCCACCCCTAGAGAGTCCATGTGCTGTTCTGCCATGATGAAGCTAAACAAAAAAGTAAAGAAATATCAAAAAACAGCAACAACAGCAACAAAAGAAATTAGTAAAACGCCATTTGACTAGGGCCAGAACTTACTCTAAGACAAGCAATCATGAGTCTACCAGAAAGAAATGGGCAATTCATTAAATGATATTGGAAAAAATGTGTTAATTTTAAAAATGTATTAAAGTCTTGACCTCTTGTCACGTCCCAAGATTAAGTCCATAGGAGTAAAAGAATTATTGCAGGGCTTCCCTGGTGACGCAGTGGTGGAGAGTCTGCCTGCCGATACATGCCGTGAAGCAACTAAGTCAGTGCACCAAAATTACTGAGCCTCTGCTCTAGAGCCTGTGAGCTGCAGCTACGAAAGCCTGCACACTCTGTGCTCTGGAAGAAGAGGAGCTACCGCAGTGAGAAGCCCGCACACTACTCGAGTAGGCCCTGCTCTCTGCAACTAGAGGGAACCCTGAGGAGCAGCGAAGACCCAGCACGGCCAAGAATAATAAAGAAAGGGAAATTATTTTTAGAAATATTTATGGAGGAAAATAATTTAAAAAAGAATTACTGCAAATAATATAATCGTTTTTTAAAACTAGGAGAAAAATCCATCAAATATTTGTTTACTGAATAAGAAATCCCTTTCTAAGCATAACAGTAATAGAAGAAAAAAAACCTGAAAAAGCTGATAGATGTGACCACATGAAAATATAAATCTTCTGTAAATAAAAAAAATCATAAAATTACAAGTCAAACAACAAACTAGGAAAAACACTTGTCTATAAGTATGACAAAGAGTTTTCACCTAAGTGCTTATAAATTATTTTCTTCCAGTTTTATTGAGATATAACTGACCTACAGCATTATACATGTGTACAGCATGATTTGACTTACATACATCATGAAATGATTACCACAATAAGTTTAATGAACATCCATTATCTTATTTAATACAAAACAAAAGAAAAAAAATATTTTCCTTGTGATGATAAATCTTAGAATTTACTCTCTTAGCCTTCATATACAACACACAGCAGTGTTAATTATATTAATCATGTTGTACATCGTATCCCTCAGTTCGGTTCAGTTCAGTTGCTCTTTGCGACCCCATCGACTGCAGCACACCAGGCCCGCCGTCCATCAACAACTCCTGGAGCTTACTCAAACTCTTGTCCATTGACTCAGTAATGCCATCTAACTATCTCCTCCTCTGTCGTCCCCTTCTCCTCCTGCCTTCAATCTTTCCCAGCATCAGGGTCTTTTCCAATGAGTCAACTCTTTGCATGAGGTGGCCAAAGTATTGGAGTTTCAGCTTCAGCATCAATCCTTCCAGTGAATATTCAGGACTGATTTCCTTTAGGAAAGACTGGTTGGATCCCCTTGCTGTCCAAAGGACTCTCAAGAGTATTTTCCAACACCACAGTTCAAAAGCATCAATTCTTCAACGATCAGCTTTCTTTCTAGTCCAACTCTCACATCCATACATGACTACTGGAAGTAGCCTTGACTAGACAGAAGTTTGTTGACAAAGTAATGTCTCTGCTTTTTAATATGCTATCCAGGTTGGTCATAGCTTTTCTTCCAAGGAGCAAGCGTCTTTTAATATCATGGATGCAGTCACTGTCTGCAGTGATTTTCGAGCCCCCCAAAATAAAGTCAGCCACTGTTTCCACTGTTTCCCCATCTATTTGCCATGAGGTGATAGGGCTGGATGGAACTGGTCCTTGATGAGAAACTAAAGGCCCTAGACTTTGTTTTATAGCCAAACTGTTATTATTTTGTCTTACTTGACTGTTTTCCTTTGTTTCTGCATTTTTCTCACTTCTCTATTATATTTGCTCCTTGGAATTTGAGGAAAGACTAGGACGCTAAAGCTTTTCTACAAATGAGAAGTGGGGAACACAGAGGAGGGTGTCTTTCCCCAGGAAGACCCCTCAGGATCCTGCTGCTTCATAACTGAAAGTTTGTACCTTTTGATTGCCTTTGTCTAATTCCCCCTCTTCCCACCCAGTGCTGATAAAATTTATTTTTAAAACTACTAAGATTTCAATAGGAAATATTCAAAGGACACCTACACATAATATAAAGAAAAGAAAGTGCAATGGTTAATAAATTAACATCATTAGTTATCAAAGAAATACAAATTAAAACAGTGGTTAGATACTTTTTTTTTGTCTAGCACATTGACAAAGATTTAAAAGATGGTAACAGTAAGTGAAAATGAGGGTCCAATGAATCACACACTCATGCCCAATAGAGAGAAGCTTAAATAGAATAATTTTCTGGAAAGCAATTTATAAATAAATATAAAGGAGCTAAAAATGCTCTCATCCTCTTACTCACTAATTCCATTTCAAAAACCCATCTTATGAAGAAAATACATTTGTCTTTCCCATCTCGTGTAACACTGAAAAAAGAGGCAACCTAAATTTTGGAAAGATTAAGGAAATTATTGCTTAATTATAGCATATTCATACAATGGAATTTATGCAGTAAATTATAAATCATGTAAATTTAAATCATGTTTTTCAGGGATAATTAATGGCATGGAAAATATGATATAACGTTAAATATTCAGTGTATAAAACTATATACCATGTGATTCAAATTTCTTTTTGGCTGTACCTAACTGCATTTTGGATCTTACTTTCCCGACCAGGGATCAACCCCACATTCCCTGCAGTGGAAGGTAGATTCTTAACCACTGGACCACCAGGGAAGCCCCAGTGATCCAATATTCTAAAATCAAATGTTCTATAACATTCTAAACATGAACACAAATATTCTAGAAAAATATGTTATATGCAGACTTATGGGTGACTGTGGTTTTCTTCTTTTTTTATAATTTGCTTCTTTATACTGTTCTATATTTCTCCAAGCTTGTGTTAATTTTCGGAGAAGGCAATGGCACCCCACTCCAGTACTCTTGCCTGGAAAATCCCATGTACGGAGGAGCCTGGTGGGCTGCAGTCCATGGGGTCGCTAAGAGTCGGACACGACTGAGTGACTTCACTTTCACTTTTCACTTTCATGCATTGGAGAAGGAAATGGCAACCCACTCCAATGTTCTTGCCTAGAGAATCCCAGGGACAGCAGAGCCTGGTGGGCTGCCGTCTATGGGGTTGCAGAGAGTCAGACACGACTGAGGCGACTTAGCAGCAGTAGCAGTGTTAATTTTACAGTTATAAATCAGTTTTAGATTTTTTAGACATCTGATTATCAATTTATTGAAAAGGTTGCTTTAAGCATCAGCAATGGTGACTTCAGTCTTGATTCCTGGCTGAATACAATGGAAGTGATCTGCTTAACAATCTTAGAAGAACTGTGCATGTCAGTGAGTTTCTTGTGGATCCTCATCTGTAAAGACCCAAAGTCTTAGAATCTTCTCCATAGAGTCTGCAATTAATGTGTTCAAATAACGATCATTCTACTTGCTGTTAAGGAGATCAGTATCCAGGCTGAACTTTGGAGTCCTGAAAGAAAAGCATTTAACTTCCCCTGAGAGATTCTTCTGGGAATTAGTTTACAAACTCCCAGAGCTCAGTCTCATGATCCATTTAAAGTTTAATGTTGTATGCTAGTATTATTGTCTGGTGTTAATATGCAGATCTTCATTTTTTAATTTCGTTTGTGTCAAATCTCTCCCAACAGGGCTGGAGGTTCTTGGGATCAGGCTTTATGTCCTTTAGTTCCTGGATGCCATTAATTACTCCCTGGATGCCACTAACGCTTAAGACAATGTTGTATAAATTAAATAATTAAGTACTTAGTATATGTGTATTAAGTAAACAAGTTACAACAAATTAATCAGTGATTTGATAGGTACTGAAAAACCATGCTACCTCAAACACCTCCCTCAAAGACATGCTTTTGTGGCTAAGATTCCTACCATCACTTGCCTCTTCTCGATACAAATTGTCCCCAGAAGGCCTGAATTAAAATGTAAATATCTAGGGATTTCCCTGGTGATCCAGTGGTTAAGCCTCCATACTTCTACTGCAGGGGGCACAGGTTTGATTCCTGGTTAAGAAACTAGATCCCACTTGCCATGAAGCATGGGAAAAAAGTTGAAGAGTAATTAAAAAAAAATTTTTTTTAATGTAATGTAAATTTCTAACCTGGGGAGCTGTCACTCACTAGCACATTGTTGTTAATAGTTTCGTAGCAGGGAGCTGGGTCTAAGACTGTGTCCAGGGAAACAACTACAGAACCTAGCATCCTACTTTGGGGTGCACATTACATGAAACACCCCAACTGCGGCTGTGACAAATGAGGGGTGGAGCATAGAGCAGGAGTCCACTGGGCTGGGCACCTATGGGGTGGGGCTAGGAATTCCTAATTGAGGCAGAGGGCTTATCTTGAAATAAGCTATAGCCTAGAGCCTTCGAAAACTAACCCAGCACTGCTGGGTATGAACCAAGTATTAGAGTTAATTCCCATCTGACCAGGGGGACAAATGACTGGCCCAAGGTTACACTCAGAGCATTGTCTGAGTGGTGACTAACGTTTAGGTCAGTGCTCTTTGCCGCCTGTTCTACTTTCAGAAATGAGTGCTGATTTCATTGCAATTGCAATGAAAACCAAAGCAGGGAAGGAAAGGATAAACAATTTGGGAGGGAATCAGAAGGCTTTATTACCTCAAGCCTCAAAAATCATGGAGAGATGGGCCGATGTGGTAAGGCCCTTGACCCACAACCAATATAGCTTTTGAATTCTGAGTCATGTGTACATAACATACTTATGCTTAAGTGCCTCCACATATACAATTCCAAAATTTTTTTTTTGTAGAAATTGTCTGCTAAGGTGATGCTGCTAGGGTTAGCAGCATCCCAGACTAAGTGGGAAGGTCATGGCTACCAGACAGGGTCCTCTCTCTTCTACCAACCGCCAGCAGGAAGAAGACAGGGAGGGTTCCTATGGTTGTAAGGGCTTGGCTGCTTTATTACTTTCATTCTCATGGGCGTTTTTACAGGAAGTAAGCAAAGTACAAAATATGGTGTAGTCTGTGTTAGAAAGTATGACATCTCACTTTAAAGAACGAAGGTCCCCTGTAAAGATAAACACCTAACTACAAGCTCCTTTAGGAATCAGTCCAAAGTCATTAACTGCCAGAGCTCATCTAATTTCTCTAAGTTTTTACAACTAAGACAATACGCTTTAGGGTTGATAGCACTGAAGCTACACTGGATGGAGCTCCATGGGGAAAGAGTATAGGTTTTGGTGTTACATATTCCTAGGGTCAAACCTTGGCACCACCATTCACAAATGGGATTGTGGGTGTTACTCAACTTTGCTTAAACAGTTCTCTTATTGTAAAATGGAAATAAATGATCCAGTCTCTGTGAAGATTACACAAGATACTGTGAAGAATGCACCTTGTGAGTGCTTACCAAATGTTCATTTTCTCTTCTCTTCCTTTCTAAATGGTCAGCTGAATTAACAAACCTCTAAGGAAGATTTCTGGTCAGTAGCCAAATAAGGCTCTGAAAACCTTTGAGGGTAAGAAGAATCAAAAAACAAAAAAAAGCTGAAAAAGAGAAAGCAGCTTGTTTCATCAACATTTACAATGAGGTAGAATTACATAGAGGCCAGCCCAACCCTGATCCTATTAATTCTACACACTAGAGTTTCTGTGTCAGTATCTATCTTGCTGCTGAAGCTGGAAGCTCATCAGCTGAGAACCTTAAGAATTCTGACTTATTGAAACTGAGTCTCCACAGAACCAGAATGGAGCCCCACAGTTTGACTATTGATTAAAACAGAATCATTTTATCTCCTCTACCCTCTAATTGATTCTGAAATATTATAATTTTGGATTCTCTTAAGGCTTGAGTAAGCCTATATGCAGGTCAGGAAGCAACAATTAGAACTGGCCATGGAACAACAGACTGGTTCCAAATAGGAAAAGGAGTACATCAAAGCTGTATATTGTCACCCTGCTTATTTAACTTATACGCAGAATACATCATGAGAAATGCTGGGCTGGAGGAAGCACAAGCTGGAATCAAGACTGCCAGGAGAAATATCAGTGACCTCAGATATGCAGATGACACCACCCTTATGGCAGAAAGTGAAGAGGAACTAAAGAGACTCTTGATGAAAGTGAAAGAGGAGAGTGAAAAGGCTGGCTTAAAACTCAACATTCAGAAAACTAAGATCATGGCATCTGGTCCCATCACTTCATGGGAAATAGATGGGGAAACAGTGGAAACCATGTCAGACTTTATTTTGGGGGTCTCCAAAATCACTGGAGATGGTGATTGCAGCCATGAAATTAAAAGGTGCTTACTCCTTGGAAGGAAAGTTATGACCAACCTAGATAGCATATTGAAAAGCAGAGACATTGCTTTGCCGACTAAGGTCCGTCTAGTCAAGGCTATGGTTTTTCCAGTGGTCATGTATGGATGTGAGAGTTGGACTGTGAAGAAAGCTGAGTGCCGAAGAATTGATGCTTTTGAACTGTGNAATGGAAATGTGGTCATTACTTTATCACAAAATCTCCCTACAAATTCCTGGAAGTTCCCCTTCTTTTTTTTTTTTTCCTTTTACAAACAGGGAACCAATGAAGATGCATCATGTCCTCCCTCCCTCCTCCTCTATCCACATTTGTTATTTCCTTTTTTCACTTCCTTCCACCAATTCAAGGCAATCATTCTCCCCCCGCCTTCCTTACTCAGTCCTCAGTGACTACTGATCCTTAGCACTAACATACAAGACAGCCCAGACTTCCTGGAACATTATCAAACCAAGTACATTCTGAGTCAGTATTGAATGTATTGATGTGGATTGTGTATAGTTCATCTGGACTATGACACTTGATAATTCATTCATCCTAAGTAGGAGTCAGTTCAGTTCAGTTCAGTCGCTCAGTCGTGTCCGACTCTTTGCAACCCCATGAATCACAGCACGCCAGGCCTCCCTGTCCATCACCAACTCCCAGAGTTCACTCAGACTCACGTCCATCGAGTGAGTGATGCCATCCAGCCATCTCATCCTCTGTCGTCCCCTTCTCTTCCTGCCCCCAATCCCTCCCAGCATCAGAGTCTTTTCCAATGAGTCAGCTCTTCGCATGAGGTGCCAAAGTACTGGAACTTCAGCTTCAGCATCATTCCTTCCAAAGAAATCCCAGGGCTGATCTCCTTCAGAATGGACTGGTTGGATCTCCTTGCAGTCCAAGGAACTCTCAAGAGTCTTCTCCAACACTACAGTTCAAAAGCATAAATTCTTGTGAAATTAAGTTTGTGACATTTAGTTCATTCTTATCACACATCTTGATTTTCTAGGGACATCTCAAGTCCTTATTGGGAGATAAAGAGAATTCCAGAGAGGACAGCAAATCTAGGTGTGAATTTTTGTTTCCCTTTGTTGTTTCCTTATCATGCCTTGCAAGCTGCCAGTGCATTCGTTCTCAACCAGCCACATGAGAACCCAAGGCCACAGTCTTGTTGGACTTTGTCCAGTAGTTACCAGGATAAAGAAGTTCCTCACAATTGTGTATGTATACTTGGTTGCTTCAGAGATGCCATTAAACACGAATACTGTTTGAAAAAAAAGCTCTCAGGTTGCATCAGGGCTGTTGCCAGCACGATAAATGAGCCATCATAAAGACCTCACCCCTTTCTGATCCCGATAAGGCTAAGGTTAAGGTCCATCTGTGTTTGCTACACTCTTATTTCCTTCTGTCTAGGCCAGAATACAATTTCTAGAACCACCTAATTCCTCTCTCAGCTGTCTTTAACAAGAACACTCTTCTTTTTACACTGTTGAATTAACTCACACACAAAATAGGTGCCCAATATTTATTAATGGTCACGACTCAATCATTCAGGTGGCTATTCACTAAGACGACCACCCCTTAGCCCTACATTGCCGTACCTCTCAGAGAGAAAACCCCACAGGACTGCTACCACCACTACACTGCGGGTGTGGGCAGTCATCCTGAAGCTCCTGGACCTTCCACCAACTATTCAAAATTCACAAGCTCAGGCTGATTTCCCATCTCTCTCCAAGAGCTTGTCAGGCTGATCCTGTTATGTTTTATGTCTCATTTGCCTCAGTCACTGCCAGGAAAACAAGCTCTCTAGGTGACCCAGCACTGGACACTCGGGACTTCCCTGGCAGTTCAGTGGCTAAGATTCCTCATTCAATGCAAGGGGCCCCAGTTCAATCCCTAGTTGGGGGGTGAGACCCCATATGCTGTGCTGTGCTTAGTTGCTCAGTCGTGTCCGACTCTTTGTGACCCCATGGACTGTAGCTCACTAGGCTCCTCTGTTCGTAGCGGTTCTCCATGCAAGAGTACTGGTGTGGGTTGCCATGGCCTTCTCCAGGGGATCCTCCCAACCAAGGGATCGAACCCAGGTCTCCTGGCAGATTCTTTTACCAGCTGAGCCACCAGGGAAACCCAGATCCCATATACTACAACTAAATATACCGAGTGCCACAACTAAGACCCAGGGAAGCCAAATAAATAAATAAAAACATTAAAAAAAAAACCCAAAACACTGGACACTCATCCCAGAATTCCTGAGTTCATCACCTAATCTGATCCAACCATTCTCTGCTCTCCCCAAACTCTTCCACCCAAACTGTGCCTTCTGCAACTCCAGTCCATCACCATCAAACATCCGGCTAGCCACCTCTCGTTTGAATAAGGTCCCTCAATCTTGTGAACCCAGCGGTCCCTGATCATCCCATTTCCTAAGAAGCCTACTCAGGTAGAAGGCACTCACATCCTGAGCACCTGAGGGCCTGGCAGGATAGTATATGTGCTGCTTGCCATTTCTAACCACTTTCCTTTTCTCCGTCTAAACATTCAGCTCCTTTGAAGTCCCTCCTATCATCTTCTGTACTTCCAGCTTCCTTACTCAAGAACTCACACTGTCAGAGATCTTCAACCTTGTTCAGCAGCTGCTTCTCTCTCCTCTCTTGTCTTCACTTTCAAACCCTGCTTAGGTCTCATGGCCCAGCATTTTCATCCCACTTTTGCAGGTATCTTCCCTAACAATCTTGTCCTTCTCTCTTCTGTCATATTGGCCTAAAATAAACCATTCTGGTTGAACCCAACTTCTTACCTCAGCTTGCACCCAAACAGCTGGTTGTTGTTGGAGTAAATCACACAATGTAGTTGATGGATTTCACTTTGAATTGGTGATCCTGAACCTCAAATGAACACTGCATATTGCCCAGCAAATACTATCATGTTTTCTGCCCATTCTAAAACAACTTCTTCCATTTTTCTTTTTTTCCTCCTCAAAATCTGCAAAGCTTTAAGAAGAAATATAATGTTTACATAACCTCAAAGTATCTCCCCCAGGATATTTATTAAACTCTGATGGTTTTAACATATATCCACAGTTCCATTTATTTTTAAAATTGTGCCTATTTTTTGGCTGTGCTCAGTCTTTGTTGCTTTGCAGTTTCCTCTAGTTGCCAAGAGCGGGGGCTACTCTCTAGTGGTTCGAGAGTTTCTCACTGCAGTGGCTTAACTTGTCGTAGAGCACAGGCTCCAGGGCCCTCGGGCTTCAGCAGTTATGGCTCATGGGCTCCAGAGAATGGGCTCGGTAGTTGTGCACGGGCTTAGCTGCTTTGAGGCATGTGGGATCTTCCCCGGCCAGGGATCAAATCATGTCTCCTGCATCAGCAGGCAGATTGTAAACCACTGGACCACAAGGGAAATCCCACAGTTTCTTTTTATATTTCATTATTCAAGAGGTGATACTTAACTTCCCTCCCCTTGAGTGTTGGCTGAATATAGTGACATACTCAAATGAAGATTATGAAAATGGAAATATAACAGCTTCACAGTCGGAAAACCTGGCAACACCACCATATATACAAGTGATACAATGAATTCAAGTAATAAAGTATCCAAGTGATAAATCATATTGATATCATGTACCCTCTGACATGATTCAATGAGAAGGGTGTAACACTTCTGTGTTTTACCTCCCCAAATGCATAATTCTGTCCACTCACAAGAAAACATCCAACAAACCCCAACTGAGGGACATTCCACCAAAATTAAACCGTACAAAATACTTTTCAAAAGTGTCAAGGTCATGAGTGAAAAGGGAAGACTGAGAAATCATCACAGATTGGTGGACACTAAGGAGATATGATGCCTAAATGCAATATGGGATCTTGGATTGAATCCCGGAACAGTGAAAGATCACTAGTGGGAAAACTGGGAAATTACCAGTAAAGGCAACAGCTTAGTCAATATGTTGTATCACCATTAAGTTCGTACGGTTATGTTAGATGCTAACACTAGGGGATACTGGGTAAAGGACATATGAGAACTTTATACCATATTTTCAACTCTTCTGTAAAATCTAAAGTTTCAAAATAAAATTTAAAATAGTAACTCTTGGGGGACCTTCCTGGTGGCTCAGTGGCTGAGACTCCACACTCCCAATGCAGAGGGCTCAAGCTGGATCCCTGGTCAGGGAACTAGATCCCACATGCAGATCCTGCATGCCACAAGGAAGATCAAAGATCTGCTGTGCTGCAGCCTGACCCAGCTAAATATTTAAAAAAAAATAACTCATATTTCCTCATCCTCACACTCTTCTTGCAGCTGGTGACCTCACTTCATACCTCTTTGATAACATTAAACTGTCAGAACTGTTTCATTCTCCACCACCTCATTAGCATCTGCTTCTACCCTTCTGCTACGGTAGGAAACCTGTCCCTGCTGGTCTCAAGGGCTCACCCTCCACTCTGGGTGCCCTCCTCCTCTCTCCCTTTCTCAACGTGTCCCTCCTCCAGTTAATTTCTCATCTCCTCTGCTTCATCGATCTTCCCTTCTTCTGGATCATTTCCATCACCACATAAACATGTTGTATTATCCTTCACATTTGTAAGATCTTTCCTTGAGCCCTCATGTCTGTCATTTTACTACCCTATTTCTCACATTGTCTTGGCTATATAACTTCCAGGGCCCAGTACAAAATGAAAATATGGATGCCTTATTAAAATATTAAGAATTTCAAGACTGTTATGGTAGAGCACTATACCAAGTGTAGGGCCCTTCTAAGTAAGCATGGTGTCCTATGTGACTGTGCAGGTTGCATGTCCATGAAACTGGCCTTGAGTGCTAGACTAGGCAAACTAATTTATGCTAGAAAAAGTCAGAGTTGGGATTTCCTTTGGAGGGAGCAGGGATTGTATTTTATTTCATTGTATTTTATATTTGGAGGCTGTGCCACGCAGCTTGTGGAATCTTAGTTGTCCAACCAGGGACTGAACCCGTGCCCTCTACAATGGAAGCATGGTGTCATAAACACTGGACAGCCAGTGAATTCCTGGCCGAAGTCACACACCACTTAATAAGCATCTACTATAGGAATGTACTCAATAGCAGTCATGTATACTCATTCACGTCCAACTCTTTGCAACCCCCTGGGTAGCCAGCCAGCCTCCTCTGTCTACAGGATTTCCCAGACAAGAATACTGGAGTGGGTTGCTATTTCCTTCTCCAGGGTATCTTCCTGACCCAAGGATCAAACCCTTGTCTCCTGCATTGGCAGACAGATTCTTTACCACTGTGCCACTTGGATAGCTCACTAAATAGTGTACTAAGTACTTATTATGTAGTGCTTTATATTTTATAAAATGATTTCAAGGGTAGAAAGATATGGAAAGGGCTTTACAACTAAGGGTCAAGCGTTCTGCTTTGGAGACAAAGTCAACTTTTTAAATGACAAATATAATGATGCTTGATCGAAATTATACACAAATAATTATGTATATGTATTAAAGTGGACTCTGAATTATACAGGCTATTTTTATAAACCTAAACCAAACTAAGTAATATACTCCATTCTGCAGAGTACATTCCATGAAACCAGGTTCTTTAGTACATGTGAGAAGTAATATATGAAGAATACAGTTGTATGAATTGCTGTGCTCAGTTGTATGACTACCAGACTGTTAATGAGTATTATCTAGGAGAGAGAGGGATTCGCTGATGAGTGGTCAGCAAGAGCTTTCATTCTTCATTCTATGTCATGTATTTTTGCTTTCTACTAATGTATTGCTCATGAAATAACTAAAATTTTAAGAATTGATAGCCCTTTAGAGCAAATATCTACACATTACACTTTCCTCTAGCTCAGCAGTCCCCAAACTCTTTGGCACCAGACATTGGTTTCATGAAAGACAACTTTTCCACCGAGAGGGGTGGGAGTGTATTTTCGCGATGATTCAAGTGCGTTACATTTATTGTGCACTTTATTTATATTATTATTAGATCAGTTTCACCTTAGATCACCAGGCATGAGATCCTAGAGCTTGGGGACCCCTGCACTAGCCATCTACAAGGAAAACATTCATCCCATTTTATGTTTCATTAAATTTTACACACACATACACTCTAAAATCTCTGTGAAGAAACTGTACTATAGAATATTGAGTATAAAATGAGTAATTCTCTTAAACAGCACCCTTGTTTTTAAAGAACAGGATACTAACTTTTCTCCAAAACTATATTTATTGTTATCTTTTTTATTTCAAGGGAAAGTCACAACCCAAATCCCTATCATGGCAATATTTTGCACTACCCATTATATCTTTCTTAACCAGTTTCTTTTTCTATTCATTCTTTATCTTTGACTTTGGTTTTTTAATTGGATTCTTAACTGATAGGCTGTGAGTTTTGTCAGAAAAGTTCAGATACAAATTTTAAGTCATATTTTTTTAGTCACATATTAGATATCAAACTGACTACCGTAAAAATTAAAAAGCAATACCTGTAAAACTTAAGAATAATTTAGAGTATACTTGTGTATGAAACTATTAAGAAATGTTCTTAAATACAGCACTGAATCTATAAAAGATTCACAAAGTATAAAATGAGAGCAATTTTGAGCAGTGACAAATTGAGAATGAGTTAAGAGCCATAAAAAGAAACAATATCTTGGATGTACATTCGAATACTACAAGTCAGATTACTGTGGTACTTTGTCATTTATTTAATAGTCATGTATACTCAATACACTTTAATGAAATGAACATTTAATAAAGAGCTGTGAAGCTTTAAAAGATTTGATTTTTCTGGATTAGGTAGATAACAGATTCAGACTTGGGAATGGAATATTTTGCAAACAAAGCCACAATAACCAGTTATTCTCGGGAAAAGTGTATGTAGTTTGGGGGCTGGCGCTGTGTAACTTCCTAAAACAGCCCAAATGCAGAAGATAACAAAAATCTGGTTGATAGTTGTTCCTGATTTGATAGTAATAGTCTTTTCATTTGAAGAAATTTTTGAAAAGATCACAAAGTTCCAGAACTCAGGTCTAGTTCAGATTTTCAGGTTTAAAACACTGATAGGATTTCCTTAGGATGTCAATGATCAAATAATTAAATAACTTATTGTCCCAGTAAAATTCACATTATATTGGTATATACTTCAACAATGTAATTATTTACATTAGGAAAGTTAGGAGAGTTGTTGTTTAGTACCTAAGCCTTGTCCAACTCTTTTGTGACCCTAAAGAGTTTAGCCCACCAGGTTCACAACACACTTGAATTATTGCTCAATAAAAGCATAACCCATGATTTTATATATATTTGTAAAAATTAAAATTATTTGAATCTTTAAATTGCCTTTTCACTTTTCCTCTTTTAAACTCTTTGATAATTTAAGCCGGAAAAAAGAATTAAAAATAGGTCATGATAATGCAGCTAACAAAAATAACATTAAATACACTTAATACTTTAATAGTTATTAAAAGTTTCACGTCACAATTATTTTGAGTGTAACAACAGCTTGTTGTAATTTGAATTCATTTGCACTGAAATAATTGTCCTTTGTTTCTGCTTCTCTATAGTTTTGCAATACTTACCAGCATTGTTCTCTAATATTAATCAACCCAGATAATTTCAGTTTCCAGCATTCTCCTCTATGGGAACACCTTCTCTTAAACCTTCAAATGCTAAAAAAGGCTTATATAAGAAATGGAGAAGACATTGAGAATAATTATAAGGAACACGAGTTTGTCATCCTGAGAGCTAGGGAGATTTGTTTTTCTTTTTTTCGTTTCCCAGACCTACAATTGAACCTCCAGGTAAAGTCAGAGGTCCTTTTAGGGAGGTTGGGGTGGCTCTCCCGCTTCTCTTTGTATTCCATTTCACCGTCCACCTTCCTCCTCCCTGCCCCCTCACTCTTTCCTCTTCGAGGTTTCAGAGTGGTGCTCTCACTGTTGAAAAAGAAGGGTCAGTATTTTCCAACTTTCTCCAGGGTCCCACCCTTCCCACCTCACCGGCCGCCGCGGGAGGAGGCACCCGGAGGCGGCGGGGACCGGGCGGACCGGGCGCACACCTGGGAAGAGGGTGGTATCCAAGGGCCGCGCCCCGGGTGGGGGAGGGGAGGGGATCCTGTTCCCTGCCCCCGCCCCCCGGCGGTGACTGCGCGGAGAGCCGGCCGGCGGAGGTGAGCCGCCGCGGGCAGAGGCCGGGGCGGGGCCGGGGGCGGGGCCGGGGGCGGGGCCGCCAGGTCGAGCAGGTCTGCTCCGCTCTACCGCGCGCCCAGATCGCGCAGTCCGTCGGCCAGCTAGCACCGTCGTCTGACCCGCGAACACCTCGCTGCAGTCCTCTCGACGCGGACCCGCGCGTCCCACGCCTCACGCCCTCCGGCCAGCCAGTGGGCTTGCGACGACCTACTCTGTCCGCTCGTCCTCGCGGCAGCCCTCGACCCGCCTGGCGCCCTCGCGCTCTAGCGCCCTGGTCCTCGGCGCGCGCAGCATGGCGCCCCGCCAGGTTCTCGCTTTCGGGCTCCTTGTCGCCGCGGCGACGGCGGCGGTGGCCGCAGCCCAGGAAGGTGAGGAGCGGAGTCGTGGGACTAGGAGAACCGGGGGGCGGGGCGGGGGCGGTGGTGGCGGCGGTCCTCGGTGGCCTAGATGTAGACTGCGGGGAAGGGGCCGCGCTTTCCGCCTGGAGATGGACGGCACGGGGCCTCCCAGGCCCCCTGAGGGTGGGAGTGGTGGGAAGGCGCCCACTCGCGCGGCGGGAGGGAGCAGCCTCTCTTGGCGCTCTGCTCGCCTCTCTGAGAAGATGGCCCAGGGCCGGGGCGGAGGGACCGGTAGGGAACTGAGCGGCCGCCTTCGCCGCCGCCTCGGCGCGCCCACCTCCTCCGGCCCCTGCGCTCTTGAGGTTTGGTCGAGGCGGAAACCTGCCGGGGCCGGGAGGGGACTCTGCCGCGGCGGCCTTCGCCCCGCCCCTCCCCGGGCACCTGCGGCGGGCCCCGGATGTGTCTCAGGCGGGGGCCGGTGACTGCGGCGAGGCCTCTGGGGCCGCTATGCACCTGTGCGGGGGGCGCGGGAGGCGGGGAACGGGGCGTCCTCCTGGGCCTTGACTATCCGGTGTATGGATATTTTCTCTTTCAGGGTTCTATAAGTAATGCCAAGCTTATTGTAGGAAATCCAGCTATATCGGTAATCGTAAAGAGTTAAAACACTCCAGTACTCTTGCCTGGAAAATCCCATGGATGGAGGAGCCTGGAAGGCTGTAGTCCATGGGGCCATTGAGGGTTGGATACGACTGAGCGACTTTCACTTTTCACTTGCATGCATTGGAGAAGGAAATGGCAACCCACTCCAGTGTTCCTGCCTGGAGAATCCTAGGGACGTGGGCTGCCGTCTATGGGGTCGCACAGAGTCGGACACGACTGAAGCGACTTAGCAGCACCAGCAGCGAGTTAAAACAATAACGCCACCATTTAAAAATAATCCTGTAATTAATAATTAGATATATTTTTCTTTCAGACTTTGCTCTAAACATTACCCTAAACCTAAACACATTGTTTTAGGTCTTAACCCCCTCCGTCCTCACCCCCTACTTTGTATTCGGTTTTCCCTTTCCTTTAATCTTGAAAAACACCATTAAAGTGATATAAAACAATCTGTAGCCGGGAAGGTTGCATCATTATCCTAATCTTGGACATGTAATTTGATTCCAGGTTTTCTTATTCTGGAATAAACATCTTGGCCGCCATCTCTTCATTTATTTGTAAGGTGGTGGCTAGCAGTGAGGTGTCGTTTAACCAGATTTCTGGAAAGGCTTTTATTTTTATAGTCACCAACAGGGTTCGGGCTAATTCATTACACTTTCAAAATAATGCAGTTTAATCAACTCATGTTATTTCAAGTTCAGTCTGAGACTAAATACTAATTTTAAATTGCTTTATAGTGGGAATTCCCTGGCGGTCCAGCGATTAAGACTCAGTGCTTCCACTGCAGAATGCTCTGGGTAGGACCTCTGGTTGGGGAACTACCATTCCGCATGCCCTGCGGCAGGACCAAAATTGCTTTAAAGTGATAACAGATGCTGTAGGAGTATGTTCAGAAAGTGTGTGCCTGATTGGCATTTTAAAATTTCACAATGTTTAGGCATAACTTTCTGAATATTGAGCTTTAAGCCAGCTTTTTCACTCTCCTTTTTCTGGCGTGCTGCAATTCATGGGGTCGCAAAGAGTTGGACATGACTGAGCGACTGAACGGAACTGAACTGAGGCATAACTTTCTTCTCTGAGCAGGTATATAGAATAGTGCAGTGTAAGATTTTTAACTCCTTGAAGACAGCCACTAGACTTTCTTTTTGTGACCCCAATACTGAGTTTAGTGATGGACAGATTATATAGGTGGTTCATATTGATTATAATTTAAACAGGGAAAAATTAAAGACAACTTGAGATATGAAGTTTCAATATATCAGTTTTTCAGCCTGTTAAAGTTAGTGTTTGTTTATAATCTTGCACTCTCTTATCTAGACTAATAAAAGAAATTAAATGGACTTGTCAGTTTGAAGTTAAAATGAGCTTTTGAGATAGTCAAAAATATAAATATTAAACTGACATCAGTATCCAGGATGGGCTGCTTAATAGCACTTTCAAAATCAGATACTAGAATTTAATTTAGTTAGGAAAGAGGTACCTCCCAATTCAGTTGAAATTTTTCCAAGACACAAAATTGTCCAGGGATTTGAGTACATTTCCATTAAGTCTCAGAAGAAGTATCTCTTATTAATTAAAGGGTGGGAAGAGGGAAGTAATGTGAGTTATTCATAGATCCTAGAACTGGCATTTTAAACTTAATTTTTATTTTATATTGGGATCTAGTTGATTTATAACATACTAGTTTCAGGTATATAGCAAAGTGGTTCAGTTATACAGGTACATATATCCATTTTTTCAGATTCTTTTCCCATATAGGTTATTAAAAATACTGAGTAGAGCTCCTGTGCTATACAGTAGGTCCTTGTTGATTATTTTAAATATAGTAGTGTGTTGTTGATTTTGAGGAAGAGTCATGACCAGCAGGCGAGTGTTTAGCAGGACAGGAGGGAAGAAGCTGAGTCTGGGAGTATCATGAAGGCAAAGCCGAATCTGGTGTTTGGAGGGTTTATTCTTGGTTTAAAAAAGAAAAGTAGGAAAGCATGCAAATTAGACTGCCTATTTAGCATTGTGTCAGCCACTTCAATTGTAGCTGAAAAGTTAAACATTCAGGACCACTCTTTAAGGCTGTGTGTCCCGTAACTTGGGGATTATTGTCAGAACATAACTTAGCTGATTCAACATCAGAGTTGATAGTTGCATCCTCATTTTTAAAATGGATTTTCCCCCCCTACCAGGATGTGTGTGTGAAAACTACAAACTGACCACAAACTGCTCTGTGAACGCGCTCGGTCAGTGCCAGTGTACTTCAGTTGGTACTCAACATTCCGTCATTTGCACAAAATGTGAGTAGAATATCCTCATTGCCTTTAAATTTTATTTGATTTATACTTCTTTAATTGATATGTCTCGAGGTGGAAGTGTTTAATAGGCTCAAATCTGAATCATGCTATTTGGTCAACATTATCTCATCTTTGAAGTTTCTTATGATTTAGAAAGTGAACATGAAAACTTATAAAATCTGTAATAATCTTTGGCCCAGGGAATTTGGAGTGAATTTAATTTTTTCTTTAAACACAAAACTGCAGTTATTTTTCAGTTTGGGATGACACTTTCCTTTCAGTGGCTTCTAAATGCTTGGTGATGAAGGCAGAAATGAGTCGCTCAAAGTCTGGGAGAAGAGGGAAACCAGAGGGCGCCATCCAGAATAATGACGGGCTCTATGATCCCGAGTGTGACGACAAAGGTCTCTTTAAAGCCAAGCAGTGCAATGGCACCTCCACGTGCTGGTGTGTGAACACTGCTGGCGTCAGAAGAACCGATAAGGACAGTGAAATCTCCTGCTCCGAGCCCGTGAGGACCTAGTGAGTTGGGCTGCCTCTATATTACTTGTTTTCATACTTTTTGAATTTAATTAAATGTACTTTTGAATATATAACATGACTTTGTGATTTAGAATTCAAAAGATAGAAAAGAGTGGACAGTGACAATCCCATCTCAATCCTATCCCATCTCAACCCCCTATTGCTCAGTTTACTTCTGTAGAATTCATGTCACATGCCATTACCTTCCAGAGATCTTCTGTGAATTTACTAGCAATGTATTATATCTTATTTTTAAATGTTTTTCCTTTTGCGTATATGCTTTTACTTAACACTGTTCAGTATTTTAAAGTTGGATTGGTGTTCCGTGTACATGAACAATTTAAGCTACTAATATATTTGCTTATTTATTGTATTTTAAAGTGAGATATGGTTGTTTTAGGGATTATGTAATGAAGAGGAATGGAAACACACTCCCCCTAGTTTAAGCCAAAAAGATTTTATTGGGAGAGACTGAGACTGGAAAGTTACCACGGCCAAGGCAGGCACTCTCCACTTCTGTCTTCTGGAGGCCTGTGGCCACTGTTCTGTTTTCTCTCAGTGCCTTTTTGTCTTTTCATTTGAATGTGGCCCAACAGGACCAGCTAAGCCTTGGCTTTATGTGATCTTGACTGCGGTGTCCAGAAGGTCTATGTTAGAATGGCTGAGTTCTTTATAAACAATGTCTGAGGGCCAAGGAAATGAAGGGCATGTCTATAGTATAGATCCTTTTTCTGTTAATTTCCTTGTAATTCCATGTGGGAATTTTGGTATTAGCTTATTAAGAAAATAATATAAAGGGCAGAGTTGTTATGTTTAATCAATTGTCTCTTTACTTTATAGCTGGATCATCATTGAACTAAAACACAAAACAAGGGAAAAACCTTATGATCTTCAAAGTTTGCAGTCGTAAGTGCTATTAAATGCATTATATTTGTACAATTGATACTCAAATCTTCTATCTTACACTGTCAGATAAATTCTCATTACTTTTTCATATTTCTGAAAAATAAGATAATATAAATAATAATTTTTAACTTTAAAAGATAGAGGTACAAGAATTGTACAGATTCTTACACAGTAACCTTTGCTCAGATTCAACAGTGAAGATTTTGCCATATTTTATATGAGTATGCATGTGTATGTGTACTTTCTGTATCTGAGTGTGTATAAATATTATTTCTGCAGAACCATTTGAGAGCAAATTCTAGATAACATGCATCCTGATCCCTAAATACTATAGTGTATCTTTTCCTAGAAAAAAAGGGCATTCTCTTACATAATCACTGTACAGTTATCAAATTCAGGAAATTTAACATTAAACCACATTGTTCCAGTTTTCCCAATATTTTTTGTGGCAAATTCTTCCCTTCTAACTCAGAACCCAGTCTATGATCATGCATTTAGTTGTTATGACCGTTCAGTCCCTTTAAATATGGAACACTGCTTTGGCCTTTGCCTTTCCAATAAAATCGAAAATTTTAATATTCAAATTATAAACCATGACATTGATATTTTTGAAGGGTAGGGCCAAAGTATTTTATAGACTGTCCTTCAGTTTTGGATTGGTCTCATATTTCCTCATAATTAAATACAAGTAATGCATTTTTGACAAAAAAACTACTTACAATGACCTTGTGTCCCTCTCAGTACTTCACACTGGGAGGCTCACAGGGTCAGCTTGTGCCTTCACTAGTGATGTTAACTGTGGTCACGGTCCACCAGGTTTCTCCACTGTGGAGTTACCATTTTTCTCTTTGTAATTAATATAAACTGTGGGCAGGTACTTGGATACTGTGTAAATGTCCTGTTTCTATTAAAACTAGAACTCAACAGTTTTTGCATCAATGTGAATTATTATTTTTGGAATATGGATTATTTTGATGATAGTTGGAAAATGGTATAATTTTTTTTCTATTTACAGTGCACTCAAGGAGGTAATCACAAGTCGTTATCAACTGGATCAAAAATATATCACAAATATTCTGGTAAGATTTTTTTTTTTTTGAAGCAGATGGGCTTTAACAGAGAGTTGGTTGGACAGTTTGGTTTGGGTATGATTTTTGATAGTGGTTGAACTGTATTTGAATAACACTGTAAGCCCTGGGCTTTTAATCTAAAGAATCCCCTGTTATTGCTTTCCTTCCATACTCTTGAAAAACCTCAGTTTACTCTTACAGAAAAGGTAGTGTCTCTTAGTTTCCCCAGCACATGCCAGTCTTTTTACCTTGGAAAATCTCTCTCTCTGGTTGCTTTTGGCAATGTTTACTTTTGTTGTTATTGTTGTTCAGTTGCTCCATTGTGTCTGACTCTCTGGGACCCCATGGACTGCAGCAGGCCAGGCTTCCCTGTCCTTCATTATCGACTGGAGTCTGCTCACACTCATGTCTGCTGTCAGTGATGCCATCCAACCATCTCATCCTCTGTTGTCCCCTTCTCCTCCTGCCCTCAATCTTTCCCAGCATCAGGTGGCCAAAGTATTGGAGCTTCAGCTTCAGCATCAGTCCTTCCAGTGAATATTTAGGGTTGATTTCCTTTAGGACTGACTGGTTGCTTTAGGATTGACTGCTTGCTTTAGGATGCTACTTAGTCCTGTTGTCTTTGGTTTCAGGAGCTAGTCTTTAACCAGTTACCCCTTCCTTAACTCTTTCAACTCTGCTTGAAAAATGCTCGAATAGTGTGATGGAATTCTTTAAAGGCAAAAAATTGATACCATTTTTTTAAAAGACTTTTTGGTAGGGATATGGCTTTTTCCTTCCTAAAAGCAGACAGAACATGGTAAATGCTTTTGGATTGCATTTCTTTAGCATTTTAGTAAATGAGGTACTTTAATATCTTGTTCAGAATCTTTTCAGGAAAAGAAAATTCTCTTTTGAAAAAAAAAAACTATAATTATCTTTGTTTGCATTGCTATTTTATTCTATCCCTTGGATTGATTTAAAAACCTTCTAAAGATTTTGATGTTATCATTAATGATAAACCAAATTATCCACTAGTGACAAGAAACACCAGCACATGCAGGTTACAGACAATCAAACACTGAATATTCTGATTGTTGAACAATGATATTTTCATATTTTCATACAGTTTTTGTTATAGTAAGATTAATTTGTATTTTTTACTCTCCCCCACCCACCTAGTATGAGAATGATGTTATCACTATTGATCTGGTACAAAATTCTTCTCAGAAAACTCAGAATGATGTGGATATTGCTGATGTGGCTTATTATTTTGAAAAAGATGTGAGTATAAGCTTTCTTATTTTATCCTTGTTTTAGAAATGTCTTTCATCTATTTCTCTACTTATAGATCAATCATTATGAATAAATATTCTCCAAGTGGTTCTCATGTGGCAATTAACTTCGTCCCCCTTTTCGTTCACATGCACCTTTCTTATACACTTTTTTACTTGTTTGTATATTTATGCCTTTTTATCAAATTGTTATGCCTAGAATATCTTCTCTCTTATGATTCTTATTACCTCCTTGGCAGTTATTTAGCTTGAGTTTTGTCTTCCCTACTATAATTTCTATGAACAAGAGATTCTGTAAAAATTGCTGTTTAACTGGTGGGATTAAAATGTGTGTTTAAACTTTCATATACTAAAGTGAGCTATTTTCTGATGAAATCTGGGATTCACTTCAAAATAACCAGGCTAGGGAATTACCTGGCCATCCAGTGGTTAGGACTCTGTGCTTTCACTGCCAAGGGCCTGAGTTCAATCTCTGGTCATGGAACTAAGATCTCACAAACTGTGCAGTGTAGCCAAGAAAACCAAAATAGTACCCAGGCCAAGGGGAGGCTAGGGGGTTAGGAGAGAAGGAAGAATAAGATTCGCCTTGTGTTTATATTATTGAACCTGAGTAATAGGTATATGGACCTCACTATACTATAATTTTTACTTTTATATATGTTTGGAAATTTCCTGTCATAAAGTTTTTTTTTTTTTTTTTTTAATGTCAATGGGTGAGACTGTTATCACCAAAACCATAAAGATTCTTGGCAGCAGTTCTTTTGGTACATAATTGGCACATAATTCATAGCTGTGGTATGTTTTTCTTAACTATTTTAAATTGCTTTTCTCCTCAATATAGGTTAAAGATGAATCCTTGTTCCATTCCAAAAGGATGGACCTGAGAGTAAATGGGGAACTACTGGATCTGGATCCTGGTCGAACTTCAATTTACTATGTTGATGAAAAACCACCTGAGTTTTCAATGCAGGGTCTACAGGCTGGTATTATTGCCATCATTGTGGTTGTGGCAGTAGCAATTATTGCTGGAATCATTGTGCTGGTGAGTTTGGAACAAGTAAAATTTCATTTAAGGATCTTTTTCTTTCAAGAAATGGTGATAATATAAAAGAACCCCAACCATGTTCCAAAATAAGTTAATGAAACAATATCTTCATTTGTTGTACTCCTTTATGCTGAATGAATCTATTGCATTTCTGGCCCCTTTTTGTAAAATAGTCAGCCTTATGAAGCAAGAAAGGATTCTGATCTGAGAAAAGCTTATAGCTGAGCCCTTCACAGGTCGGTTATGTTGCCAGTGAGTAGCCAGTGTCCTTTAGTTGTCCTCACTGCACACAGGAGTACAATTTAACACTGTTGCCAGGTTAAGTGCAAAATAATCTGAATTTCCAAACCACTCAGTGAGATGAAACTGCATTTCACTGACCACATTGTGAACACATGTTAACACTGAAACACAGTGTTAGCATAAAAAAGAGTTAAAAGAGATAAACATGAAGCCACAGTTTAAATAAAACAGTAGTAAACTGAACTTAGCAGTGCTTCAGAAGAAGACCATATCACCTGAGGAAGCAGGGTTTGTTGTAGATACGTAGGGAAATCTTACCAACGTGACAGAATAAAGACATAGATTTGAGGGTATACGATAGCTTACATTTTTTTGCTATCCGTCTGGAAGAAAACAAAAGATGGATGCCTGTTTCACCCCACCAGAGCTGGCCACGTTGCTCAGCTGTGTGTGAACAGCACCTTCTGAAGCACAGCAGCACAGAAGGAGTGGGCCAATTCACTGTGTTCAAACAAATTCTGGACGGGGTATAGTTCAAAACGGTAAAGAGTAAAATAAGTCTCAAAATTAATTTATGAAATGTTTGTACAACCTTGTAGTAAAAGAAGTCAAGTAAGGTGGGAAATCTGGAGTCCATGAAGGAAGTCATATATTTGACTTCATTGAAATTAAGTATTTTGTATGGCAGAGATGCTGTAAAGTGAAAAAAAAAAAAATATATATATATATGTATATCAATGATAGGCTCAGGGAAAATATTCACTATGAATAAAACAAAGGTTATTATGCATAATATATAAAGACTTCTTACAAACTGATGAAACTAAAGAAAGAAATGGTAATAGATGTGAGTAGACAATTTACAGAAAAGGAATTCCAGACGGCAAATAAATACGTGAAACGCTGATCATAGGAATCTAATTGTAAAGAGGGAGATTATATTGCATGGTCCCATGTTAGACCCCCAAAACTTACATGCATACATGTTATATTTGTATTAGGATGGAACAAGATGTGGAAGAATGAACACTAGGCTGTTAAATGTCACTGAAGATTGTTCATTGTTTTCTTGATGCATTTAAAAATGATATCTGTGGATTTTAAAATTAAATTTATTCAGATCAGAATTGTGTTCATTAGAAGGATATATGTTAATTTAGACTAACTTTTTGTTTGGGTAGCAGTCCTCAAATAGTAATCGTTTTTCTTCTACTTAGGTTGTTTCCAGAAAGAAAAGCATGACAAAGTATGAGAAAGCTGAGGTAAGTGGGTTATTTAATTAAAAGGCCCTTGTTTAATCTCTCATTCCTCATAATCACTGTACCTTCCAGACACTAATGGATCTCAACTACACTTGAGTCCCTACAGTGTAGACCTTAGGATCTTAGGGAGAGTCTCACAGTACAGATGAGATTATATTGAATTCTGACCACTTAATAGCTGGGTGAGTTGTTTAACTTCCTTTAAGCCTCCATGTTTCCTTTATCTGTAAGATGGGGATGATAGTACAGACCCTTTGTAAGGATTAAATAGAGTGATCTGTATAAAGTGTCAGTCCCACCCCGATTGCCACACAGCAAGATGTTTGCCATCTGGAGTAGTTGTCATTACCTTGTCTTGGTTCTATCTACAATTAATTTTGCAACCTGAGACAAAAATCATTTAAAGTTCAATTCCCTCACCCGTAAAAAAGACTTGATAATAGAAAATGGTTCTTCCTTAAATATTTAGCTTACCTTCTACTTCTCTCTGACTGGTCATCTTATCACTAAAAAGCAATTTGGATCATGTATTCAATCATGTATTTCCTTGTAGTACACTTTTTTAAAAAATTTAAATGTCATAAATGTGGAAGAGAATTTTCTTGCTTTTTGTTGTTTAAGCTATTTTCAGAATGAACAAAAAATTGAAAAATTATTAAAATTTCTCTTTTCCCCTCTATTTCAGATAAAGGAGATGGGTGAGATGCATAGGGAACTCAATGCATAACACTAGTTTGAAGAATAACTACAAGAAGGGAAATTAGTAAACAGACTCAGATTATAAACATGCGCACGGGGCAAAGAGAAGATATTTGAAGACCACTACTGTGTTGTTAGTTAACATCATATGTTTGTACTAGTTAAACCTGTACTCAAAATATAAACAGTTTGAAATTGACTTTACCCATCTTAAAATTTGACTAAAGTGTCCTATAGATACAGATCTAAAACCCAGAATTTGGACTGATAGTTTGAATTATTTATGCCTAACATTGAAGGGCATGCATTAAATATGCTTCCACGGTAGTCTGAATGACTACTGTCTTGTCCATTTGTGATTAAATAGCTGCTTTCCTATTTACTTTGAGTCTTGTACATATAAACTTTTTTTTATGAACTATGAAATAAACATTAAAAAAATGTTTCCTAACTTTTGAATCACACTGAATCAAATTTCATAGTATACACATAAGATAATAGGTTAAGAAATGCTCTCAGTGCTAGCTACAAATTAGAATTTGCATGAGTCCTTATACTCACGGATGTGTGCTTGTATGCGTGCTAAGTGGGTTGCCATTTCCTCCTCCAGATAATCATGTATACTCAATATAAAATTAATAATGTAATGTGTAACTTCTACACAGAAAAAACAAGCAATTTTATTCTGAATCCATCTAAGATTCTATTTCAGACAAAGTGGCATTTTGGCAGACTAATACCTTAAGGCTACACTGATGGACAATGTTGTGGAACGTGAATTCCATGGTTGGTTGTATTAGAAGCACCAGTTTTTCAACTGAATAATTATGGTACAAACACATTTTATATGAAGTTAAAGTATCCTGAAATATTTTGCTTTTGATAAGAAACTTTTGAAAATACTGTGAAAAGAAAATTTGAAAAGCTATATTTAAGCATTTACCTACGATTTTTATCCCTTCTGTAGTAGGCAGAATTCTAGGATGGCCCCTAACATTTTTTACCCATGATATATATGCTCTATATAATTCCTTCCCTTGGAGTATGGGCAGGATCTGTGATATGATAAGGTGATAACTCCTGAGATTCAGTTACATGGCAAAGGTGAAGGGATTTTCCAGATGCAATTATGATCCCTCTTGACTCAAAAGGGAGATTACAAAAGAGTGCCTAAAAAGTAGGAGACAAAAAGCGGAAATAGATGTATTCCCTTGTTAACTGTAAAGCAGACTGCCATGTTTTGGAGAGAGTCACCTATCAGGAAATGGCTGGGCAACCATGGCTGCTGAGGGCCTCAGTCGCTCAACCATGGAAGTGAATTCTCAACAAACGAGCTCAGAAGAGGACTACAGCTCTTGATGAGATTGCACCCCGGTGACATTTTCACTGCAGTCTTGAGACCCTGATGAAAAGACACTATGCTTGGACTCCTTTCTCAGAAAGTGAAGTGATAAATATTTATTAAGATGCTAAATTTGTCATAATTTGTTATCCAGCAACAAAAATCAGTCCTCAAAAGTAATGAGAACTTTAAAGACAAATAGCAGACAAATATGAAAATAGCAGATAAAAGGAACAGCCATTACCCTAGGCCTGAGACACCACCCAGAGAAGAAACCGTATACACCCTGGGCTGGAGTTCAGACCTGGAAGAGGGCTGATGAAGAGACCTGTGGCTTGATGAAGAGCAGAGACGTTTATGTGGTGCTGCACTGGCAGAACTTGTCCAAAATCTCTTGGAATTTACCGGAAAAATTTGCCCTCAAGAACAGGAGTCATCAAACTACAGCCTGCAGCCTGGTCTACCACCTGTTTTCAAAACGGAGCTAGAAATGGTTTTTGCATTTTTAACCAGTTGAAAAATGGAAAGGATATTTCATTATATGTAAAATAGTATAAAATATTACATGGAATAAAAATTTCAGTGTCCACAAAGTTACTGGAGCACTGCTACACTCACTTGTTCATGTGTTGAGTGTGGCTGTTTTTCACTACAAGGGCAGTTAATTGTGACAGACTGACCTAATGGGAAGTAAAGCCTCACCACTCTTGCCCTTTACAGAAGTTTGTTGACCCCTGTTCTAGGGTGCTAAGGGAAAGATCTGACACCTAAGGCACTGTACAAAGCTGCCTTTTACAGTTGGGGTGTAGGGGGCGGTGCTCAGGGAAGCTGCCATCAGCTGCCCAGGGCTGCAGAATCCCTGGGTGCTGCCACAGCTGGGCACTGGGGGGAAGTGGCGGGTGCCACAGGGGAAAAATACCCTTTCATCTTGCAGTGTTGCTCCAGCGCCCTCTTCTGACAATGCTTCAGAGCAGGCACAAAAGGCGAATTGAGCTTGTTTAGTTGCTAAGTTGTGTCCAATTCTTTTGCAACCCCATGGACTGTAGCCCACCAGGCTCCTCTGTCCATGGGATTTCCCAGGCAAGAATGCTGGAATGGGTTGCCATTTCCTTCTCCAGGGGATCTTCCAGACAGGGATGGATCCCAGGTCTCTTGTATCACCTGCATTGGCAGGCAGATTCTTTTCCACTAGGCCACTTGGAGCACCCAATGACCTCATCACCTTCCTCCAAAAACTTAGTCCATCACTCATATCCTCAGAATCAGTTAGTGACATTGTCACCATGTAACAAGTCCTAAATCTTTTTTCTCTCTTACCTTCTCCATCATTTTGGTCATCAGTCCCTGAGATTTTCCCTCAGGAATAAGTCTACCTCCATCTGCCTTCCCTTAACACATTTATACTGATCTCTTTGCCACCAGTCTATTCCCTCTCTAGCCCAGATCAGTGGATTAAATGGTAGAGAGTCTGCCTGCAATGAGGGAGACCCAGATTTGATCCCTGGGTCAGGAATATCCCCCTGGAGAATGGAATGGCAACCCACTCCAGTATTCTTGTCTGGAAAATCACATAGATGGAGGAGCCTGACAGGCCCCAATCCATGGGGTCAGAAAGAGTCAGACAAGACTGACTAACACACACACACTTTGCCACCAGTCTGTTCCCTCTCTAGCCCAAATGCTACACTGCTCCCAGAACAATTTGCCTAAAGTTGATCACAGCATTTTTCTACCCCTTCCTCCTCCAGTCTGCCCTGCACTGGGCGTTCCTTCCCCTTTTGGCTGCCCAGCATCCCATCCTCTCTTCCATTTGGGGAGAATTCTCCTGTGTATGGTATTGGTGGGAGCCAATTCTTCACCTCCCTCTGCAGAAGTTTAAGAGCAGTGATGTTCCCTCTGCCCTGAGCATCTAGGGCACAGGCATCCCTACCTAGGACTTGAAATCTTGTGACCAAAAGGGAAAACAGTTGAGAAAATTCTCATGGGCAGTGGTGGGGTGAGACCAATGGCATACACAGGAGTGGTCCCTGAATGGCATCCAGTCCTCTAGCTAAGGTCACTCTGCCTGGCCTCCCTTGGTTCCTCCTCTGTCTCCATTCCACAACTTTACCACTTGCCACCTACCATTAAGTAGGTGTAATTCTACTTAATACAAAGCTCTCTTCACTCCCGGTCTTTCCTGTGTATTATTCCCAGAACAACACAAACAGTCAAAATATATTTTATTTCCCATTATACTCCAATATATCCAACTTTGCTATATGCAAAATTTTTCTTTCCATTCCTCAAATGTCCCTGTTCCCAGATCCTTTTATACTTTGCTTGGGCTTGACCATATCTTTTTTTTTCTTTTTTTTTAAAATTGAGGTATAGCTGATGTACAGTCACCTAAGTTTCGGGTGTACCACAGTGATTCACAATTTTTAAAGGTTATAGTCTTACGTTGTTTCTTACGTCTGCAGTATCCTCTACTTAGTCAAGGCCCAGCTTAAGATCCCCTTTCATGATGGCTTTCTTAACACTTTAGCCTCAGCTCTTTCTACTTCTTTCAACACAAAGGAGGTTAGGATATGCTACCCCCAAATATGCCACTTTGGTGTAAGGGTTCTTTTTGCCAAAGGCAAATGACAATCAACAGATGCAGAAAAAATTCTTCACCCACCTCTTATCTGCCTGAAATCAGGACATAAATTTCCCTTTGTGAAGGTGCTTCCCCTTGAATCATCCTTTGAACCAGAGATGGAGAGTTGACGTTGAGATGAGTTTGTATGACCAGGCCCTACTGCAGTGACCCTATCCGCCATTAGTTCTCCCATATATATTGTGGTTACTTCCTGAAAACATCATCTCTGGAAGGACAAATCCTCTCTCCTTTGTTAAAAGAATATATAAGACCTTGAGGATATATATATATACACACATAACCGATTCTTTGATATTTGCATTTCTGTGAACTGCTGTGCATATATCAGTTCAGTTCAGTCACTCAGTTGTGTCCAACTCTTTGCGACCCCATGAATCGCAGCACGCCAGGCCTTCCTGTCCATCACCATCTCCCGGAGTTCACTCAGACTCACGTCCATCGAGTCGGTGATGCCATCCAGCCATCTCATCCTCTGTCGTCCCCTTCTCCTCCTGCCCCCAATCCCTCCCAGCATCAAAGACTTTTCCAATGAGTCAGCTCTTCGCGTGAGGTGGCCAAAGTACTGGAGTTTCAGCTTCAGCATCATTCCTTCCAAAGAAATCTCAGGGCTGATCTCCTTCAGAATGGACTGGTTGGATCTCCTTGCAGTCCAAGGGACTCTCAAGAGTCTTCTCCACCACCACAGTTCAAAAGCATCAATTCTTCAGCGCTCAGCCTTCTTCACAGTCCAACTCTCACATCCATACATGACCACTGGAAAAACCATAGCCTTGACTAGATGGACCTTAGTCAGGAAAGTAATGTCTCTGCTTTTGAATATACTATCTAGGCTGGTCATAACTTTTCTTCCAAGGAGTAAGCGTAATTTCATGGCTGAAATCACCATCTGCAGTGATTTTGGAGCCCCCAAAAATAAAGTCTGACACTGTTTCCACTGTCTCCCCATCTATTTCCCATGAAGTGATGGGACCAGATGCCATGTATATATTCATAAAAATTGTGCCTTTCCCCCTGTTAATCTATTGTTAGTTTAACTCAAACTCACATTCTCCCAGTCACTGAACTTAAGAGAGTAAAAAGACAGTTTTCCCTCCTCAATAAACACAACACATTCTGCAGATATAATATAATTTCAGTTATTTCCAATCATCCTAAAACATGTCCCCACCTGCTAACAATTCCCACTGACCCTGAAGCTGCCATTCCTATCTCTTTTCCTTTTATCAAGTTTCTTAAATAGAAATAGTACATTGTGTTTTCAAACCCAAGAGCTTTCTGAAAAACAAGCTTCTTCAGATTCTTTGCCTACATTTATATTGGGTTATTTATCTATTATTGAGTGGTAAGATTTCTCTATATATTCTGGATACAAATCCTTTGTCATATATATAATTTCCAAATATTTTTTCAGAAAAAGATACGGAGCACATGAAAAGATCCTCAACATCATTAGTCATTAAGAAAATGAAAATCAAATCCACAATAAGATACCATTCATACCCACTAAGATGGCTAGAATCAAAAAGACAGACAGGAACAAGTGTGGGTGCGGATGTGGTAAAGTTAGAACCCTTATACATTGCTGAAGAGAATGTAAAATGTTTCAGGTGTTTTGGAAAACAGTTTTGCAATTCCTCAAGATGTTAAACATAGCAGGTTAAACATACGGGTTATAGTTTACCACGAGGACTACAATTAAACATACATTAAAAAGTGTGATCCAGCAATCCCACTTTTAGGTATATATCCAATAGAAATAAAAACGGACATATGTCCACATAAGAACTTACAAACGAACATTCATAACAGCATTATTCATGATGGCCAAAATGAAATAATCCAAATGTCCACTGACTGATGAATAAATAGAAAAAATGTGGTATAGTCATACAATGATATATTGCTGCTAAGTCACTTCAGTCGTGTCCAACTCTGTGTGACCCCATAGACGGCAGCCCACCAGGCTCCCTCGTCCCTGGGATTCTCCAGGCAAGAACACTGGAGTGGATTGCCATTTCCTTCTCCAATGCATGAAAGTGAAAAGTGAAATGGAAGTTGCTCAGTCGCATCAGACTCTTCGAGACCCCATGGACTGCAGCCCACCAGGCTCCTCCATCCATGGGATTTTCCAGGCAAGAGTATTGGAGTGGGGTGCCATCGCCTTCTCCGAATGATATATTATTTGGTAATAAAAAGGAGTGACACATATGATGTGAATGAACTTCAAACATTATGCTTAGTGAAAGGAGCCCGTCACTAAACATTCTGTCTTGTATGATTCCATTTACATGCAATGTCCAGAAAAGGCAAAATTATAGGGACAGAAAGTTGATCTGTGGTTGCCAGGAGCTAGGAAGGGCAATAGGGAGTGACTGCTAATTGGTATGCAGTTCCTTTTTGGAGGGACAAAATATTCTAAAATTAGACTGTAACTATGGTTATGCCTGCCTGTATGCTAAGCTGCTTCAGTTGTATCTGACTCTTTGTGACCCTATGGACTATAGCCCATCCGGCTCCTCTGTCTATGGAGTTCTCCAGATAAGAATCCTGGAGTAGGTTGCCATGCCCTCCTCCAAGGGATCTTCTCTATCCAGGGACTGAACCCACATTTCCTGTGTCTCCTGCATTGGCAGGCAGGTTCTTTACCACTAGCACCACCTAGGAAGTCCAGTTATGGTTATACAACCCTGTTAATATACCCCCAAATCATTGAGCCACCAGGGCAGGCCTTCCCTGGTGGCTCGGATGGTAAAGAATCTGCCTGCAATGCAGGAGACCCTGGTTCAATCCCTGGGTCAGGATGATCCCCTGGAGAAGGGAATGACAACCCACTCTAGTATTCTTGCCTCAAGAATTCCATGGACAGAGGAGCCTCAAGGGCTATATAGTCCATGGAGTTGCAAAGAGTCAAACACAACTGATGGACCAATACTTTCATTGAGTTATATACTTTAAATGGATGAATTGTGCAGTATGTAAATTATGCTTTCATAAAGCTCTTTAAAAAAGAAAAAGATGTCTTAATACTCAGCTCCAAGGGCCCTTTTAAATCCTCCTTTCTCTGAAACTGCAGTGACATGGTTGACAGCACTTCACTTACTGTCTCTTTTTAATAATGGAGTAATACAACCAAATTACAAAAATTTTAGAAACTAGAGTGGTGGCAAAATTGGTGTTGAATTTTTCATGGGCATATTATCATAGAAAACTGAACTGACAATAATTTACTTTTTAAGATTAAGTTAAACGCGTCAAAATTTACTAAACATTTCTCTATTTTTGGTTGTTTAAAAATCTTACTACTTCTTTGAAGAGCCTCTTTGTCAGGTGTATGTGCTTTTTTGCCCAACACTTATTCTGATTATAAATAAATAATAGTTATTATGCATTTGATAAATATGAGAAAAGTAAAAACCATTTGGGGTAAAGGTTTTATTGTGTATGTTAGTTGCTTAGTCCTGTTCAACACTTTGTGACCCATGGACTGTGGCCTGCCGGCTCGTCTATCCATGGAATTTTCCAGGCAAAAATACTGCAGTGTGTTGCCATTTCCTTCTCCAGGGGATCTTCTCGACCCAGGGATCAAATCCAGGTCTCCTGCATTACAGGCAGATTCTTTACCCTCTGAGCCACCAGTACTGCACCCTATCAAGCATATGATGTCTTCCAGTTATACTTTTACAAAATCCCTCACTTGTTATTTTCAGAAACTCATAGTTTCCTAAGTGGGGCTAGAAAATATATAAAATTTCTGTAAGATACACTATTTCACATAACTTTCAAAATTATCAGCTTCCCTCATAGCTCTGTTGGTAAAGAATCGGCCTGCAATGCAGGAGACCCCGGTTCAATTTCTGGGTCAGGGAGATTCCCTGGAGAAGGGATAGGCTACCTACTCCAGTATTCTTAGGCTTCCTTGTGGCTCAGCTGGTAAAGAATCTGCCTGCAATTCGGGAGACCTGGGTTCGATCCCTGGGTTGGGAATGATCCCCTGGAGAAGGGAAAGGCTACTCACTCTAGTATTCTGGCCTGGAGAATTCCATGGACTGTATAATCCATGGGGTTGCAAAGAGTCGGACACGACTGAGCGACTTTCACTTTTCAAAATTATCATAAATATTTAACCTGTGCAAAAGGCTTTAAAGAAAAGATGCTGTTAAAACAATTTCTTAAGAGAGTTTACTGGCGGCCTAATGGTTAGAATTCTGGGCTTTCACTGCCATGGCCTGGGGTTTAGTCCCCGGTCAGGTAACTGAGATCCTGCAAGCCACATGGCATGCCATAAGAAACAAACCAAAAAACCCCAACAAACCAAAACAAAAAAACCCAACTTATTAGGCAAATTGATTACAAATACATTTCAAAGTATTACTTCAAGCTTGTCTCTAGCCAGGGTAATTTAAAGGTCCCTCTTCTTGCAGACATTTTGGAGGGAAAAAAGTCCTCTGGATCATTGTTATTAGTCTGGATACAAAGTCTCTGAAATCATTAGCTATCTTTAAAGTCTGGTGAAAGGTTATCATCCTCTGCCAAGGCTGATAGCCTTGTAGATGAATTTCTAGACTTTATGCCCATTAAAAACAACCAGTAAGTAAGTAAGTAAGTAAGTGTCAGTCGGTCAGTTGTGCCCAACTCTTTGCGACCCCATGGACTGCAGCCCACCAGGCTCCTCTGTCCATGAGATTTTCCAGGCAAGGATACTGGAATCGTTTGCCATTTCCTTCTCCAGGAGATCTTCCCAACCCAGGGATCAAACCCTGGTCTCCTGCACTGCAGGAAGATTCTTTACTGACTGAGCTACAAGGGAAGCCCTCAACTGATAAACAAATACATAATTCAATGAATAAGTGAAAGACATAGTCTGGGTGAGGGGAAATGTGATGATAAACAGTGTAAAGGCTTTTTAAAAAAACATAAAATATTTTCAAAGCTATTATCTCATTTAATTCTGACATCACCCTTGGAGGTTATTATTATCACGTTGCCTTTCTCTGCACTCACTCTTTATAATGTGTATGGGGAAAGGGGAGAGATGGATGGCACTTAGGCTAAGGTTATCAAAAAGGAGTGGTTGTTGTGATACACAGTTCACTCATTTACAGACATTTCCTGTGTTCCTCATATGTGCCAGGCTCTCTGGCACATAGATAGTTAAACTTACAGAATCCGGAAAAAAAAAAAAAAAAAAAGAATCCGGAGACTGAACTCTAGCTCAATCACTTACTATTAGTTCTAGATTTTGGGGTAAGCTACTTCACATTTCCTAGTTTCAGTTTCCTCATTGTAAAATAACAATAGTTCTTAACGCTTAAGAGTTGCAAAAATTAAAACATAAAAACAAAGAAAAGTTAATAAAATGCTGATAACATTGGCCATTATCATTAACTATAAATAAATATAATACTTATCTGTGTTCTTTCCAAGTGTTTGGTAAGAGACAGGTAAACAGATATTTCTAAAACAATGCAGCAAATATAATATGGGTATGAATACGAATAAGGGAAAGATTGAAGGCAGGAGAAGGGGACGACAGATGAGATGGTTGGATGGCATCACCAACTGGATGGACATGAATTTGAGTAAGCTCCGGGAGTTGGTGATGGACAGGGAAGCCTGGCATGCTGCAGTCCATTGGGTCGCAAAGAGTAGGACACGACTGAGGGACTGAACTGAACTGATGAATAAGATGATACTTCAGAAGATAACTCAACTAATTACACCTGGAGGGAATGGGCTTCTTTCAGGTCTGGGCACTGAAGAATGACCGGTAGTTTGCTACACAAAGGGCAGGGAAGGACCGTTGCAGAGCAGAGGGACAAGTTTGTGTTAGGTATTGAAAAGTAAGGGGAAGTTTATTTCTGCAGCTGGAAGAGCTGGTGTGAAAGGAGGGAACATTACACCAAGTAGAAGATGTAGTCAGCAGCCTGATAGCTCAAACTTTCTCTACTTCTGAAACTATTTGAATTTTAACATGTAGGTCAGTGGTTTCTAAACTGAGCTGATTAAGAATTTCCAGGGAGCTTTCTTAAAAGATCCCAATAACCCATCTTCAGAAATTCCAACCCATTAGGTGGGGGTGGGGCCCAGGAACACCTTCGAAAAGCCCCTGGGGGTAATTATGCAGCTTTGAAACAGGGTTTGGGGCAGCTTTCATGGGGGAAGGGTGATCAAACAGGAGTGTGCAGTACCTTTTGTTAGGCAGGTAACTGTGCAGGATGTATCCTGACCTCCTTCCTTCAAGTCTTTGCTCAATAGTGAAAAAAAAATCCAACCCTCCCCACCTTGTCCTTGACACCTAAACACTTCTAACAGCCTGCTTTAAGTTTGCTGCTGTTTTAGTTGCTAAGTCGTGTGCAGCTCTTTTCCGACCCCATGGGTCCTCTGTCACTCGATTTCCCAAGCAAGAATACCGGAGTGGGTTGCGATTTTCTTCTCCAAGGGATCTTCCCCACCCATGGATCGAACCAACGTCTCCTACATCACCAGGCGGATTCTTTTACCACCGGGCCACCAGGGAAGCCTTACTATAAGTTTGTGAAGTGAAGTCGCTCAGTCGTGTCCGACTCTTTGCGACCCCATGGACTGTAGCCTACCAGGCTCCTCCATCCCTGGGATTCTCCAGGTAGGAATACTGGAGTGGGTTGCCATTTCCTTCTCCAGGAGATCTTCCCAACCCAGGGATCGAACCTCGGTCTCCCATATTGCAGGCAGATGCTTTACCATCTAAGCCACCAGGGAAGTCAAACTATGTTTACTTAGTATATTATCTGAATCTACTCATTAGAATGTAAGCTCAACAAAGACTGTGATTTTTCTATCTTTACTAATCCTCAGATCCTATGTCTGGCGCAGAGCAAGTTTTCTGTTTTTGAATGAATCAGTCAATCAAGGAGTGAAGTCTTGGCTAGGATGGAGTTTGCTTAAAAAAGAAAACGGGGGCAGCTGGAAGCAGAGGGGCATAGGTTTAAAAAAAATACTGTGATAGGAAGGCTAGTTTTTCCTTGCTTTCAAGTTTCTTTTTGATTTCACTCTCTTGCTTACGGGTACACAATAAACTCAAAGCCAGCCGGAACCTCCCACCTGACCTCTTAATCTAGCTATTCCTCCACCTGGTGCCCACGCCTGTGCAGCCCGGAGAACTAACTCTTTCAACGATGGGCGTCTCGCAGGGTCGGCGCGCGACCTAGGCTCACGCATGCGCATTATACAGAGTCACCAGCGTGCGCGGGAAGCTGGGCCGCGTCCGATTATGATTGGCTGTCGGGGTGCACTCCCACCCACCGAGTCGCAGTGCTGGATGCTGATTGGGTGTCTCCGCAGAGGCCAGACGCGCTTGGGGGGCGAGGGAGGGGAGGCGGGAAACATCTTGGTGGGTGCGGGGTCGTGCAGTTCTCTCGGGCGGCTGGCGGAGAGGTTTCGAAATGGCGGTGCAGCCGAAGGACACGCTGCAGCTGGAGAGCGCGGCCGAGGTCGGCTTTGTGCGCTTCTTCCAAGGCATGCCGGAGAAGCCGACCACCACAGTGCGCCTTTTTGACCGGGGTGACTTCTACACCGCGCACCAGGAGGACGCGCTGCTGGCCGCCCGCGAAGTGTTCAAGACCCAGGGGGTGGTCAAGTATATGGGGCCGGCAGGTGAGGGCGGGGACGGCGCGGGCTCGGGGCGGGGGGAACCCCGCAGAGTGGCTCCTCTCAGGAAGTGGTAGGGTATCGGGCCGGGAGGCCCGGGGGCGGGGACGCTGGTGTCTCGTGGGGGTACTGCGCGTGCTCGGGTCCCTGCCTGGCCGAGAGGGGCGCCACCCTGCCCTGCCTCCGCCCTAAGTCTGTCTCTGAGCAGTTGCCCCGGATCAGAACTAATAGCGATCGCTAAGTGCCTGGCTTCATGCGAGGCGTTTGAACACATTGTTCTTTTTTTTTTTTTTTTTTTTTTGCAGTCCGCGTGGGTGTCTGCTTCTCAGCCCCCGCCTTAGCGCTGTGGATCTCATCACAAACGCTGCCAATCCTCGTTATCACAAATGCCAGTCCAGGATTGAAATTTAGAATAGAAGGGATTTAGGGAGACCGTTTTATGTCACCAACGTGTTTTTACCTGTTGGCCGAACGTGATTTATATCGCTGTTCAGCGCAGGGACTTAGAGTGTCTAGAGTTGCTAGGCAGTATTGGTGGTCGGGACCTTGAACTCTGGAGCCAGATTGCCTGGATCCAAGTCTTAGCCCCTCCTCTTACCAGTTGTGTGTCCTTGAGTTAGTCATGGATGTCTGTGACTCCGCTCGGCATTCAGCGCCCTCGGTAACCCATCCCCGTTTCTCTAGCATTAAATCTCCCTGGAAAGCTACTACAAACTTCTCACCCTCTTGCGAGTTAGATGTTCTAAACATCTTGTTTTATTTTAATCTTTCATCCCTGACTCTTCTGTGAATGAACATTCTAGAAGTAAGGAGTTGCAGGTCCCTGGTGGCTCAGACGGTAAAGCCTCTGCCTGCAGTGCAGCAGACCGGGGTTCGATCCCTGGGTTGGGAAGATCCCCTGGAGAAGGAAATGGCAACCCACTTCAGTACTCCTGCCTGGAAAATTCCATGGACTGAGGAGCCTGGTAGGCTACAGGCCATGGGGTCTCAAAGAGTCGGACACGACTGAGCGACTTGACTTTACTTGCCATGTTACTGATGAAAGATGTTTAATTCATCAGATAGGCATTTATTGAATGCTACTTTGTCAGGCAGGGTTCTGGACACTGGGAGTACATAGATCAAAAGGCAGTATCCCCACCTTCACAGAGCTCCCTCTAGAGGATGTTTGCGTGCTTAGTCTCTGGATGTGCTAGGCTTTGTCGCTCAGTCCTGTTGGGGACTCTGCGACCCCATGGACTGAAGCCCGCCAGTCTCCTCTGTCCATGGGGATTGTCCAGGCAAGAGTGCTGGAGTGGGTTGCCATGCCCTCCCAGGGGATCTTCCCAATCCAGGGATCGAACCCAGGTCTCCCTCGTTGTAGGAGGATTCCTCTGAGCTACCAGGGAAGCCCCCTTTAGTGGAGAGCAAGGCAGAAATCTCATTCCAGTTGAAGACCTGTAGAAGATGCTGCAGAACAAGTTACAGAAGAGGCGGAGACAGGGTTGCCAAAGACTGTAGTCGGCAGAAGAGGCATTATGAGAGAGGCTAAATTTCACTTGAGTCTTGAGAAACCCTGTACCCGTCAGCAGGAGCTTTCCCTTTCCCCTCAGTCCTCCCAGACACAGGCAGCCACAAATCTGCTTTCTCTCTCTAGAAACATTGGTGTTGGGTGACTTCTTTCACTTAACATTTTCAAGTTTCATCTGTGTTATCAATCCTTCATTACTTTTTATTGCCAAATATTCCGGTTGTATGGATGTACTATACTTCATTTAATCCACTTGTTAGTTGAGCCATATTTGGAACATTTTTTGAACCTATATTTTTAATGTCATCTGTATCCATTCTCTCCTTCCCTCCTGTGCCAGTGAAGAGAGGAGCCTTTTGCTGTGGTTTGGATCCCATCTCCTCTCCTCACGGATGGCTTTCTGTCGATCATTTCTCCTCTTTGTCTGCTTCATTCTGTTGGCATTTAGTCTTCTTCATATCCTTTTGTCTGCTTTTCTCTGACTCTAAAACAACTAGTGATGCATTATTATTATAAAGCCCTGCTAGTTGTGTTAGTACCTAGCTTCAATTTATTGATGAGAAATCTGAGTCCTTAGAAAACAAAGTTCCTTATCCTTTGTCTCTTTTGTCAGAACTCAGCTTAGAAGGCATCTCCTCCTGGAAACCTTTCTTGACTCCCATCTTAAGGCTGCCTGGTTAGCTGCCCCTCTTAGGTGTTCCCTGCCTTAGGACCTTCTCCTTACCAGTCTCTGCCTCTGAATCACAGCCCCTGGTACAGTGCCCACATGTGAGTCAAAGTCGCTCAGTCATGTCCGACTCTTTGCAACCCCATGGACTATACAGTCCATGGAATTCTCCAAGCTAGAATACTGGATTGGGTAGCCTTTCCCTTCTCCGGGGGATCATCCTAACCCAGGGATTGAACCCAGGTCTCCCGCATTGCAGGCGGTAGCAGACAAATCATCAGCTAAATAAAGATGGGGGTTCCAAGTTATTCTTGAGGCGGAGAATCTTGTACCAACCTGAGGTTTTTCTTCTGTGCCAGATGGAGCTGGGTAGCTTTCTCTTCCAGCTCCCCTTCAGTTTTTTTCCCTGGCTTTCAGACTTAAAGCATACAGCCAAACTCTTCACCAGAAACTATACATCTGGTGCTTATCTGTAAACAAGACTTAAAATGCATTGCCATATCAGTGTGTCACTTGTTTGAGAGAAATAGTATCTTTGGAGGATAACAGTATCTTTGGAGATGGTTTGACAACTTATCTGGAGATTAGTAATGGAGGAAGTGTGAGAGGCCTTGGGGGGAGGGGAATCACCTCATTTGCCTCTTCACCCACCACTTGAAAGAAATCTGCACTGGGGACTTTCCTGGTGGTCCAATGGTTAGAACTCTGTGCTTCCACTGCAGAGGACACAGGTTTGATCCCTGGTCAGGGAACTGAGATCCCTCATGCTGCTTGATACAGCCAAAGTAAGGCAGTGCTGTTGTGAATGTGTTTTCCTGTTGAGTGTGTCTATAGAAAGACAGGATTGCTCTGGGTCCCTCCGCCCTTGGCCAGGCAGGTAACTTTGATGTGCAAATAGATGTAATATGGAGAGTGTTGGGGCTTGTGGATGTGAGATTTCTTGTTCATGTGTGCTAAGCATTCAAATTGCAAATCAGTGCTGGCCAGACAAGTAAGTATGCTGGCACATCCTACAGGCTGATTTAAGAAGTGTTTCTGAATTATGTGCCAGACCAGTGTTTTTTTCCTCTCTCCCCAGAATTGTTTTTGCTGAGTTGGACTTTATGTTTTGCCTTCTAAATTAAAGGATGATACAACTGTTTTGAAGCTCATTGCTCTATTTATTGGAAGTTGTTGACCGATAATTACAGTGGCATTTAGAAACATCTCTGGGAGAAATTCCTCTCTAATTTTGTATTGACTGTGGTTTAGTGCTTTCTGTGAGCAAATTTTTTTATGATAATATTTCATCATATGAATAATATTCAGTGTAGTGTTAGTTGCTCAGTCATATCCCACTCTTTGCCACCCCAAAGTCTCTGGTGGGACTGTAACCCACCAGGGTCCTCTGTCCATGGAATTCTTTAGGCAGGAATACTGGAGTGGTTACCCATTTTCTTCTCTAGGGGAATCTTCCTGACCCAGGCATCAAACCCATGTCTCCCGCTTTGCAGGCAGATTCTTTTATCTTCTGAGCCACCATAAATAATGTTTCTTATGTATCCAGCTGGGTGAGCTAATAGGTTGTCCAATAGTTCTGGTTTGCATGGGGACTAAGAGGGCTCCTGGGGTGCTGGACTTTCAGTGCTAAAAGTTGGAGAGTCTTGGGCAAAGTGGGATTAGGTAGTCACCCTATGTTCTAGGCAAAACCAGGAAATAAATAGTTTAAATGGGGCCTACCATTCCACTGAGGTTCTGGTCCTGAGTGAGTGTTAATTGGGAGAAGTGAGACTTGCAGCCTGGATAAACCTTAGATCTCTCATATGCCTCTTGAGAATGTGAGTATATAGGCTTTGCTGAAGGAGTAACATTCAGAGTAGACATAATTTTCATGCAGCTTACTTTCTAAATGCAAGGTTAAAGAAAGTCTGTTCAAGTCTGTAAAAACGTGGCTGTGTTTTACTTGCTGAGTTGAAAACTGGCAACCTAAATAATGTTTTCTTAAAAGTTTGAATTAATTGCCTATATTTTAAAGATTGGGTGGTTTCAAGAAAACATGCAGATTTTGAGCTTCTTTTGAAAATTCTGCATAGTTGGAAACTGGGCAGATTAGCAGTAGCTTGAGTCCAGCGGCTGCTCCCTCTAACCTAGTGAGTCTAGCTTTTTCTTTTACCTTACACTTTTCTCATTTTGTCACAGTCCCCACATTTGAAGTCATTTGTCATCTGTCAGTTGTGTTCTTCCTTTGGCTTTCTCTGCTCATTTGATACCTGCCTGGTCCCTGTACCTGGTCCTGGATTAGATCATAAGAAATGTTCTAGGGAATAACTTTAGAGAGGCAAGATTTGACCCTGTTTTCAGGGTGTCTGTGACAGCAGGGGTGCTTGTCCACTGCTTATGTAACTAGTAAAATGATATTGAAAGTATCAGCTGTGTCTTGCTGTACAAAATAATTGTATTGTGTCATTTAATTAATTTGTATTTGTATTTAATATTTGTGCTTGATACAATCTATTGTTAAATTTAAGTCTCTCATAAGATACAGACTTGTCAGAATAATCTGCACGTATATTCTGTAGTTTTATTTTTGAAATTTATTTGGCTGTACTGGGTCTTAATGGTGATTTTTATTGCATCATGTGGGATTTATTTAGTTGCAGCATGTGGGATCTAATTACTTGACCAGGGAGTGAACTCAGGCCCCCTGCATTGCGAACGTGGAGTTTTAGCCACTGGACCTTCGAACGTGGAGTTTTAGCCACTGGACCACCAGGGAAGTCCCTACAAGTATATTCTGAATTACCTTTAAGTGAATAATTGGTATTACCTGTATTATTTGAAAATTGAGTTATAATTCCATTTGATGGTGTGAGTGATTTTATTTATTTTGTAAAGAAATTGTTATTTATGAATCAAAACTAAGATGAGATCCTTAGTCCACCTAAGACTATACATCTAAGACTATCAGGTAATATGTGGCTCAGCTGGTAAAGAATCCGCCTGCAATGTGGGAGACCTGGGTTCGATCCCTGGGTTGGCAAGATCCCCTGGAGAAGGGAACAGCTACCCACTCCAGTATCCTGGTCTGGAGAATTCCATGGACATACAGTCCATGGGGTTGCAAAGAGTCAGACATGACTGAGCAATTTTCACTTTCACTTCACTTTGGCACTATTGATATTTTTGACCAAAGAGTTAATCTGTTGCTGTGAGGGCCTAGCCTGTGCATGGTTAACAGCATCCCCTCCTCTACCTACTAGATTCCATTATTGCTCCCTTGCCCCAGTTGTGACAACTTAGATGCCCCCAGACAGTGATAGTGGCCACCAGGGGAGCAGGATCGTCCCCAACTGAGAACCAGTGATATGAGATGAAGACCAGTAAGTTTTAAAACTCTGTTGACTGGATAGTGAAAATAAATGGCATTAATACTTTACAGATGGTGGTGTTAATTGGTATAGCCAACCAAGGGGGATAGTCTGGCAATATTTATAAAAATCACATGTATCATCCTTTGAAAAAAATCCAGTTTTAGGACTTTATCTCAGAGTTACCCTCTAATGTTTAGCGAATGAAGCACATGCAAGATTATTCATGTAACCTGTTGTAATAACAAAAATTGGAAAAACCTATATGTCCATCACTAAGAGATTAATTATAGAACTTCCTGAGGGTCATTGAAATGTTGCAGCTATAACAGAAAGAATCTGATTATGTATTAGTGGAACGATCTTTTAGAATACTATATCAAAGTTTAAAAAAAAGATCTAGAACAGTATGTATAGTGTGGAGTTATAGAAAAGAAAAAAAGCAGTGCTTTATATTTGCCTGTGTGTGCGTGCATAGAATGTGTTTGGAAATATATTCTATGAACTGGTAACACTTGGGTGGTAAACTGAATGTGTAGGGGACAGTGGTGAAAAGGAAAGTCTCCTTTTTGATGTACCTTTTGAACCTTCAATTTTTAAACTATGTTACCTAGAACATTTTATCATAATTAGTAATTTTATGGACACTGAAAAAATTATATAAATACTATTGTATTATTAAATATATAACTATTGTAATAGTTATTATATAAGACTTTTATCCAAACTTGTTAAAAACAGATGATGGAAAAAGATAAGTAGCATCAGCTGTATATATATTTATTCATTTTTTTAATCTTAATTTCTTATTTTGATATGTAGGTGGCTATATTTATCCACCGTATTATTACCCTTCACCTACTAGAATCTCTGGGACGTGAAATAGGTGCTTGATAGTTTATTGAGTGAATGAATTACTGGGAAAACAACATAGCTTGGGGGGAGGCATTGTCTTAGGTCTGGAACACTAATGACCCTAAATCCTGAAATCTATAACCTGTATTTTTAATATTTTTCTTTAGGAGCAAAGACTCTGGAGAGTGTTGTGCTTAGTAAAATGAATTTCGAGTCTTTTGTAAAAGATCTTCTTTTAGTTCGTCAGTACAGAGTTGAAGTTTATAAGAACAGAGCTGGAAATAAGGCCTCCAAGGAGAATGATTGGTATTTGGCATTTAAGGTAATTATCTTCCTTTTAAATTGAGTTGTGTTTTTAAGAATAGAAAAAATAAAAATGCAAGAGAATTTTGTGTTGCTTTAATATTTTAGCCAGGTTGTGATGGTAAAATCCTTTGAGAGACTTTAATATTCTTTAGCATGTGGTTTTTAAAATCACAGTTTAACAGCAATTCAGAAATTCAGTAACTCCTTATGAGTATGAGTACTCTGAGCTTTGTCACAGTCACTGAATCCCAAGTAATTAATAGCTTTTACATAAAGTTGAATGCCAGCATTAAAGAAAATTTGATTTTTACTGGTTTTGAAGTAATATCACACAAGTTAACATGTTCTGGGAAACTCATTTATACACATTTGTAATGTATTTGGCTCTTTGTGTATTCCTTTCTCTTTCATTTGACCGTAATTTTTTTAAAGTCTGGAACTTTGTTTAATGCTGATCATACTCCTAGGTATGTCTTGAAGGGCTTGTTGTGCTTCTGATGCCTTCATGGAGATGATTGGGCTAGCTTGTTTTATTTAAGGACTGTATTTTTAGTCTGTAAAGTCATGTTTTTGTTCACACACAGTACATTCTCTCATAGCTCAGTCAGTAAAGGATCTGCCTGCAATGCAGGAGTCCCTGGTTCAGTTCCTGGGTTGGGAAGATCCCGTGGAGAAGGAAATGGCAACCCATTCTAGTATTCTTGCCTGGAGAATTCCATGGACAGAGGAGGCGTTCGGGCTACAGCCCATGAGGTTGCAAGAGTAGGACACAACTTAGTGACTAAACCGATACATGCACATAAATACTGGATAAAGGTTAAAATGTTGGGGAATTGAGATTTATCCTTGCAAGGGAATAAACGTAAGCGGGGGACAATGCACTGGACTTGAAGTTGGCGCATCTCATTTCTTTTCTCCTCTGGGTGATCTTGGCAAATTTCCCAGCCTTCTCCTATGTCTGTTTCTTTATGAATGTAAAATTAGAAGGTTTTCAAGATGTTTTCTGACCTGAAAGGCCTATGAAAGTTTTTGTGTGTGCAGTATTTAAACATGTGATGTTGGTGCTGCCCCAAGTATAATATTCTTCAATATCCCTTCCATGTTGCCTCCCACCACCGCCACCCTCCCCCGGCCTTTGAAAATGTAGACATTTCCTAAAGATTAAATCTGAGAGAATTAAGCATCCTGTGTTACGGAGTTTCCTCAGAATTTTCAGTGATACTTTACTGAGAAAAGTGGGAGTATTATTCTCAATGGCTCAGCAGTAAGAATCTGCTGCCAATGTGGGAGAATCGGGTTTGATCCCTGGGTCAGGATGGTCCCCTGGAGGAGGAAATTGCAACCTAGTCCAGTATTCTTGCCTGGAAAATCCCGTGGATGAGGAGCCTGGTGGGCTAGAGTCCATAGTGTCAACAAGAGTTGAGCATGACTGAGCGTGAGCGCACACACATACACACATGTTATGATGGAGTTTCCTTTAGAATTTTCATTGCTGCTCTACTGAGAAAAGTGGGACTTAAAGTATTATCCTACATCTTGAAAGATTTTAATAGAAAATTGAGGGTACCAAGACATGATGTTTTTCTGTCTCGCTCTTCACAGAGCTCAGTTAGTAACAACACCAAAATGTGGAATCATGAATTTAGGTGATTAACTGTTTTATCAGCTCATCACACCTTACTCCTTTGTGTCATCAGAATTCTTTTAGATGAATTGTTTTTAACTCCTAGCTTTTAGATCGTGGGTGGGGGGTGGACATTAAGTGTGTATCTTGATCAGGTTAAAATGTAGTATCTTCATTCTGACATTTTAAGAAGTTCAAGATTTACAAGCTGCTAAAGTTGATATATCTTAATTTTTAGCTTATTGATTCTGTTGTAAAGTATTAGTGATATTTAGGGTAGTTGACTTCTGTGACTTTTTTTTAACTTTTGTCCGCAGCAAGTGGCATGTGTGACCTTATTTCCCTGACTAGGGACCAGACTGGTGTCACCCGCAGTGGAAGCTTGGAGTCTTTTTTTTTTTTTTTAGGAGACTGATAAAGAGGGAAGACAGTTATAGTGGATAAAACCATGGACTAGCATGGACTAGATTGCTTGAGTGAAAACCTGGCTTTACTGCTAATTAGCTTCATGACATTTAATTCCTTTAGTCCTCAATTTGTGTATGTGTGACTGTGAAGTCTCTCTGACTGTTTGCGATCCCGAGGACTGTAGCCCGCCAGGCTCCTCCGTCCATGGGATTCTCCAGGCAAGAATACTGGAGTGGTTGCCATTTCCTTCTCCAGAAGCTTGGAGTCTTAACCACTGGATCATCAGGGAAGTCCCTGTGAATGACTTTTTCCCCGTGTTCTCAGTATGTTCAGAGCAGGAAGGGACCTCAGTACCATCTAGTACTGTAAAAAACTCAATTTTTATTAGCTACTGGTTCACTTTTGAAGGTTTTTTAAAGATATGCTTCATAACCTGTGTGTAAATCTGAAGCATGTATGTGAAAATATGGTTTTTATGTTTGTGAATGAATCAGTGCTCTTAAGTTTGAGTATCAGGTAACAGTTTTCCATAACATTTTCTTTTTTGGGGCTGAGCTGTGAGGCATTCAGGATTCCTGGCTAGGGATTGAAGCCAAGCTCCCTGTGGTGGAAGCTCAGAGTCTTAACCACTGGACTGCTGGGGAAGTCCCTCCATTTCATTTGTGATCCAGATTTTAATCGATTCATGCAGAGTTAACAGCATATTCAGAACCATATTGTGAAAAGATACTGTTATGATGCTAAAGACATCCAAGAACTATTGATGGTTACAGGTTGCCTAAGTTTGGTTGTCACTGCCCATTTGTACTGTTTGTGACTATGTCAGTTTTCATGCTGTGGTCCGTCAGTTGCCCCAGAAATGCCTCATGCTAACAGGCAGCTGTCAGCTTCTGATCATGTTGAACTGCTGTAACCCACCGACTTGACACAAGTAGAGCCAAAAGCAAAGAAAAAAGCCCTTTAGTTACCTTGTATATTCTTAAAGAGATTTCTGATCTTTTTGAAATATTGAAAATAGGTCAACGACCCTGTATTTGGAAATCATTGTTCTAGAACAGTCTGCATTTTACAAATATATTGATATGAGAGATGACTATCAAAGGTTAATATTTAAGCTAATGCGATATGTGTATAATGACTCAGTGAAAATTCTAATACGTAACCGATAGGTAGTTTGGCAGAGTGTAGAAATGTAAACATACCATTGAGACAGTTATCCCTTTGGGTTCCTTGATGAATGAGTGAGTGTAAACCTAGCTGCCACATTTCAAACTGAAAATCACTTTATTTTTTGAAAATCACTTTTGATACTGATGTTTTGAGATGTGCCCAAGTGTTCTTATGGAAAATTAGGGAGGATACTTTAGAGAAAGTATGGTAATATTAATTGGAATACATGCTTATAAGTAATTTTCTGTTTGGTAAGAAAATGTTTTGTTAATAAAATTCATCTAGGTTGGGTAATTTTTGTTTGCTAGTGAAATATTAAAGTACATTGAACAGTTTCTTAAAGTTTCTCTTTATTTTTGCTTAGGCCTCTCCTGGTAATCTTTCTCAGTTTGAAGATATTCTTTTTGGTAACAACGATATGTCTGCTTCCATTGGTGTTGTGGGTATTAAAATGTCTACAGTTGATGGTCAAAGACAGGTTGGAGTTGGGTATGTTGACTCTACTCAGAGGAAGCTGGGACTGTGTGAGTTCCCTGATAATGATCAGTTCTCCAATCTGGAGGCTCTCCTGATTCAGATTGGACCAAAGGAGTGTGTTATACCAGGAGGGGAGACTGCTGGAGACATGGGAAAACTGAGGCAGGTAAGGGAATGGAGTCTATCACAGAGAATCCAAGGCTAGGAATGCCTCTAAAGTAACATGATACCGTTTTATTTAAGAAAAATTTTAAAAGTCGAACCATTTCAATATTTTGACAGAAACTTTGTATCTTTATTAGGACTTGTTCTCCCTCAGGTCATTTCCCCCTCCCCCCTTCCTCTCTTTCCTTCTGAACTGAATGTCATCTTAAAGGGATCACAATTAATAAAAGAAGTGCTTTCACAGTTGAGGGATGCAGGGTTGGGGAGAGCTGATGTCGGGCCTTTAAAAATAAAAAACTATGCCCATATTTAGCATGGATGTAACAAATAAGATCCAGTTCTTCAGGATTATTTATTTCTTAATAGTTTGAGTAGAACTTTAGCCTCTTTCATTTTTCTGATTCTTTTATTTTAACAAAGCTCTGATTTTGCTGTTTGTATACATATCTGGTTTATTATTTTAGATATTTAAGGATTCTTTTCTTCTTGTGAGCCTCAAATACGATAAGAACTACTTGAGAGTTAGCAAATCTGTGATGGGCATTTTTAGCATAAATATATCTAGGCAACTTTCCCCAAGTATTATTCTGTTAATAGTTTTTACTACTTAGCATATTTTTTGAAAGCTTCATGTAAGCCTAATTTTGAATTTCCATGAAAATTTTATTTATAGCTTTTTAAAATACATGTTATCAACATTTTCTTGCATGTATTGTCATGTAACAATATAATGTGGGTTAATAAGCTGTTTATTAAACTGTTGTTACTTTATATTTGTCAGTGGCACAACTGTCTGTATTGCTTTTCTCCTAGTAATTTAAAATATTTCCTGTAAAATAGGTTATTCAAAGAGGAGGAATTTTGATCACAGAAAGAAAAAGAGCTGACTTTTCCACGAAAGATATTTATCAGGACCTCAACCGGTTGTTAAAAGGCAAGAAGGGAGAACAGATGAATAGTGCTGTGTTGCCAGAAATGGAGAACCAGGTATGTGGATTACAAATGCGAATTTACCCCTAAATAGTAATGTTTTAGAAGGGTGATGCTTCTGTCATCTATGTTTCAATAAAGCCTAAAATGGATCACTGATTTTTAAGCTTATTTTAATCTGTGATGAAGTTTGTGAAAATGACTAGAAAGATTCAAACATAATCTTAAATATAACTTCATTATATTTACACAACATATATCCTTGGGGTGAGGAAGAGATTATTGTTTTACTGGTTTCACCAGAAAGGGCCTGATTACTGTCAGCTAAGTAGGTGAGATAGCATAGTTGGTACTATTAAAGTTTTATAATATAGGAGCTGTGAGGTTTTAAATTACTTCAGCTTCATTATGTCTTAAAGGATTGTTGTGGAGATTAGAAAGTAATAAGGATGGAAGTATACACAGTGCATAATAATTGCAAAATAAATGCTACATTTAAACAGTTTGGCCCAAAAATTGGCACTGATTGTGTTCAGTGTTAGATATGAATATGCAAACAACAGTTGAAGTGTATTTTCAATTTTTCAGATCTTTGAGGAAAGTTTGGTTTGGGAGTTATACTTTTATGCAAAATATTAGAAACCTCTTTGGTTGTTTCAAATGGCTATGTCAGTGGATCACTGACAAGTTAAAATAAAAATTTGTATATTTAAATAAGAGCAAGTTATAGCTACTTACAATTTTCAAAATTGGCTTCAAACCAGAATAAACTGAGACTATTATTACAATCATGATTTTACAGTCATTGCTTATCACATAATAGTTTGATCCTTATAAACTAAGTTTATCTGTTTTACTTTCTTTGTGTGACAGAATGAAAAGCCATTGTGTATGAGTAATAATCCCAGTACAGACATTCGTTGACTTACGGTTCAACGAACGATTTGTTTTTAACTTTACAATGGTGCAAAAGTGATATTTATTCAGTAGAAACTATCCTTTGAATCTTGACCTTTTCCTGGACTAGCAGTATTTGGTGCAGCTTTCTTGTGTTGCTGGGCAGCGAGCAGCAGCTCTCAGTCAGCCGTAGAATCACAGGGTTTAATAGCTGATACACTTACAGCCATGCGGTACCCATAGAACCATTCTGTTTTTTGCTTTCCGTACAGTGAGTTATTAAACTATATTATAAAGTAGGCTTTGTGTTAGATGATTTTGCCCAACTATAGGCTAATGTGTTCTGAGCACATTTAAGGCAGATGAGGCTAAGCTATGATGTTCAGTAGGTTAACAGTATTAAATGCATTTCCATTTATGATAGACTCATTGGCATGTAACCTCATTAGTCAAGGAAAAGCTGTATTAGAGAAAATTATTGTAGTGTTGAAAATTGGAAGACACTACTGAGGGCTTCCCAGGTGGCTCAGTGATAAAGAATCCATTTGCCAATGCAGGAGACTCAGGTTTGATCCCTGGGTGGGAAGAGCCCCTGGAGGAGGAAAGGGCAACCTACTCTAATATTCTTGCCAGGATAATCCCATGGCCAGGGGAGCCTGGTGGGCTACAGTCGGTGGGGTTGCAAAGAGTCAGACATGACTAAGCAACTGACCATGCACACAAGCGTCTTAGGGCTACTAAAAATTGTTACCATCTGTCCCTGACGGTGACATAACAGGAGATTCTTATATATTTGGCAGAGGCAGATAGATGACTGTGTTATCAATTAGGAAACATATGCACCTTCACAGTGAATTTGGTACCATACATAAGTAGAATTTTCATTGGGCTATCAGTTTAATGTCCTTAGCTTCTTTATGTTATGTTATAGTAGTAATACAGACAGTTATTTAAATATATACAAGGAAGTATATGTATCATAAGTATATAACTAAATTTTTATGAATTATAAATACCCACATAACCAGCACCCGTGAAACAGTACCAGGATCATAAGACCCTCTTTATGTTTTCTTCCAGTTGTTAACCTCCATTAGTACCTCTGACAGTATGAATTAGTTTGATCTATTTTGTAGTGTATACAAATGGACTCATAAAGATCATGCTCTTGTGATTTCCTTTATTCAGTATCATGTTTGTGAGATAATCTGTACTGTCACGTGTTGTGGATTGTTTGTGCTTATGTCTAGTGTTGTATGTAGTAGTCCGCAGTGTGAATATGCCAGGCTTTACCCTTTTCACTCTTGGTGGACAGTAGCATAATTTCTCCTTTTGGCTATTATAAATAGTGTTGCTATTACAGTAAGTTTTCACTTCCTGAAAATGATTTTCTAGCCTTAAAAAGGTTTATTAAAACTTTGTCTGATTTTCTAGGTTTGAATTGGGAAAAAAATACCAGGAAAAGTGATAATGTTTGAAATTTATTTTCAATTACCATTTTTTTTTTTTTTTTTAATCTCTAGAATTCTAGTGATAGCCATCTTTTGTTTTGAATTCTTAATCTCAGGTTGCAGTTTCTTCCTTGTCTGCAGTAATCAAATTTTTAGAACTCTTATCAGATGACTCAAACTTCGGACAGTTTGAACTGACTACTTTTGACTTCAGCCAGTACATGAAATTGGATATTGCAGCAGTGAGAGCCCTTAACCTTTTCCAGGTAAAAAAAATACATCAGTTAAAAATATTTGCTTTTATATATAGAATATAAGACTTTTAATAAGGAGCTTAAATATTTTGAAATATTATACTTAAATAGCTTTGAATTACTGTATTTTTCTATTTGCAAACTATATAAATATAATTTGTCCTGACTTTATGAGTAAATTGTGTATTAACAGCAGTTTTAAAAAGTTATATTTTAAGAAGTTTTATGTCTAAAACGGCAATAATTATAAAGTGTTGTTGTTTTGGGGGGAAATATACAGCAAAAAATCAGATTAATACGTTAAAAGTCTGATTTTCAGATAAGGAGCTTCTGTGTACATTTCAGTTTAATATTTGAAGAATGTTAAGTTTTGTGTTGTTGTCACAAGTTTGGGGAGTGAAGGGGTATTTTGTTTGTTTTTTCCCATGAGGCTTGTGGGATTTCAATTCCCCGAGCAAGGATTGAACCCAGGCCTTTGGCACTGAGAGCTTAGACTTGTAATCACTGGACTACCAGGGAGTACCCAATGTTAAGTGTGCTTGTTCCAAAATTAAGTAATCCTTTTTCATGGCATAGCAAGGTCACTGATGAGCCTGCTGCTTTCCTGTTTTATTTTTGTTTACTAGGGTTCTGTTGAAGACACTTCCGGCTCTCAGTCTCTGGCTGCATTGCTGAATAAATGCAAAACCCCTCAAGGACAAAGACTGGTTAACCAGTGGATTAAGCAGCCTCTTATGGACAAGAACAGAATAGAAGAGAGGTAAAAAAAAAAGTGTACACTTTTGTAAACTCTAACTTCCAGTCACTCCATATGCTTATACCACTTATTACAACATGCAATTTTGCACCTATATTTTAGCATCTAACTGCACAGACAGTTAATAAAGTACTGGAGTAGTGGTGATTTGGATTAACTTATTTTCTTAATTATGTTTTTTTTACCCTTCACTATAAAAAGGTAAACTTTTATTAGAGAGGTGGTGTAGGTATAATGTCTCAGCATTTGCGCTTTGGAGCTAGTTTACCTTGGTTCATATTGAGCTCTTCCACTTAGGTGCTGTGTTATATTGGGTATTGTTGAACCTCTGGGTGGCAGTTTCTTCCCTTTTAAAATGACAGTGGTAACACACCTCCTTCTTAGGGCTGCTATGAGGATTAGATGATTTCATGTATTTTAAGTACTTTGAACAAGGTCTGGCCCAAAGGAAGCACTTACTCTTTATTATTCTAGAAAAAATTTAAGGCAGCCTAAACATATTTCAGAAAATCCTTAAAATTGAGGAAATAAAAAACGATATAATGCTGCTGCATATAATGTGAGTAGCATTGGAGTATGTTTTATTTTTATCTTTTGTTTTAGATATAATTTTTAAAACCTCAATGATGTGTAATACACATAAAAGCTCAAATCCTAAAGGTGCAGTTTGATGGATTTTCACAAAATGAATATCTTGGTAACAACATACAAGTCAGGAAACAACATAAATAGCATCCCCAAAACCCTTTTCAGTTATCCTTAGAGTTACTGCCTCTCCTCACTTCAAGGGTAATAACTATCTTTCTAGCCTCATAGATTAATTAGTTGTACCTGTTTTTGAACTGCATATAAGTAAAATAATTTTCTATAGTTCACTCTTAACATTTGATAGTTTTTAAAAACAGTTGTAATCCTTATATAGTTTTGTGTCCTAATGTTTTCCCACTTGTGCTTTTATTACATAAGCATTTTTTAGTGTTTCTGTTTCATGTTCATATTCAGCACTTTTTATAAATTCATAATATTTTATTGACTGGATATACTTCACCTTTTTCAATAATTAGGTTATTTCAATGACCTTATTGTATACCTAACATTTTCAGTTTGGTAAATTAAGATATGTTGCCAGAATAGGTAAAAGAGAGTCAGTAATTTTATATATTTGATGTTGTCAAATCGTTCAAGAATTTGTTGACTACCTACTGAATACAAAAAGCATGATGATCCCTTGACTATTTGGGACTATATATATATATGCCAGGCAAACATAACAATAGTTGATCAGTATCATAAGACATTGCAGATAATTACCAAGCTAAGCATTGATCCTGTAGATTCTAAAGGGTCTTAAACAATAAAAATAACTCATGAAGTCAGCAAATTGTGGGTAAGTTGATATATCATTGGAAATATGGAAGTTGAAATGCTAAGGTAACTTTCTGAAGCCAGGTTTGCTGGAGAAGAGTGGGATTTAGTAACAAAATAAGAAATAGGAAGGATTGGATATTTGCAAGTAATTAAGGCAGTTTACAGGTTTTTTTATTTTAATTATTTGTGACTAACTACATTTGCATAAGTCAAATGTCAAACGGAACAGAAGGATATACAGTGGTAAGTTTCTTGCTCTTACTTCCCGGTTTCCCAGGACTCCCTTCCTCAGGGCCTCTGCATAGCAGCTGGGACACATTTCTTATTGTACTCTGTGTGAATTGCCAGCACTTGCCCTGGGAGCAACCAACCGGTCTTAATCAGATTCTTGAGTGTCCTTCCATGGACAGTCTGTTCCTGCACAAGTAGAAGCTTATATCCATTCTCCTTCATGTTTTTGTCGTTTCTGAAATGATAGGTAGTTGAATTCCCATGCTCTAGGTCATTGGTTGCATTTTTAACTTTGGGCTTGTAGGGACAGAGCACATATCAGTGGTCCTCTTCTGGTTTAACAGCTAGAGCGTGCTTGTATTTGGACCCTTCAAAAACCTGAGACATCACTTACTGTTACCAGAATAACAAGTTATTTAGAAGGCAAGATACCAAAATTAATTTTTTGGCTATAATTAAAGGTTATTTTCATAGGACATAGCAATAATTTCCAGAATCTGATACCCTTACAAGACTGACTAATTAGGAATACGATTTGCGAGAATGGCTTTCTGAGTCAGATCATGATCTGCTTTTCTGCACCTGTAGGATGAGGAAATATTTTCTCCTTTCTATCTTGGGGAGAATTTTTTTTTTAACCAGCAATTAGGAAGGTCTGTGGTTTTCAAGGCCCAATGCTGAAATTCCACAGAGTGGGAAGACAAAGTTATACTCCTTAAGGCAGACTTCTTTTTGGGACAGTCTCCTTTTTAAAAATCTCAGTTCCACCTGCTGTGATACATCATGCTTCTAGTTTATGCCTTGCTGGGGTTCTCGTTGCCTCCCTCTGTAAGCATTTAAGATTAAGATGGATTATTCTTTAGAGCTGCATATCGGATCAAGCTTTTGTTCTTACTGTCACTGTTTTGCGGTGATTTTCTAGCAGAGTGGTGGAAATCTCTACTCCACCCTTTTAAAACTAAGTGAGGAGTTAAAGTGTGTGGCTCTGCAGGGAATTCTGTTAAGGAAAGCAAAGATTTCTCTGTTTTCTGTTTTTAACAGAGCAGACAGAGGAACAGTCGTGACTAGATCTTTGAGTTTGATGGATACATCTATTCCAGAGCTATAGCCCAGTGATAGGTTCAGAAATAACAATGAAAATAGGATTGCTTTTAAGTCATTGTCAGGCTCTTAGGAGGAAGAGAAGACTGGTTGCCTGGCACTTTGCTAAGTATCTCACGTTCATTAGCTGAGAGATGGTGGAGACTTGCTCCTGTCTGGCCTGACTCCAGAGCCCAAGCCTTTCATCACTGTACTGTATTTCTTGTTTCTATCAGTTGTGTTTAATCTGATCCAAGTTGAATTTTAACATCAGAAACAAAATGTACTATTTTGGCTTTTAAGTTATACCTGTGGAATCGCTTTATGTGTGGTAACGCTCATTTTTCCATTCATTAAAACCTATTTGCACTGGCAATACTTTATAGCTAGCTAATGGTGTAAGTAGTTTAATCTCCAGTGAGAATTGATATGTTATTACCTTTAAGAAGTGAGTTTCTGGGTATTTCTTCCTAATAGTCAAATTAGGAATTATAACAAGAATGCCGTCCGTTTTACTATTAAGAATCCTCAGATTTGCCCATGGCACTAGGGCTGTTACCATTAGTTTTAATTTTTTAGGACTTTTTTTGCTTTTTGCCTTTCCATAGATTTACTTGAAGCCTTAATGAATTATCCTTTTCTGTTGTTGTTAGACTTCTTTAAAGAACATTGAATATATGTTAGCATATGACATGGTTCACTCTTGAAGTTGCTGATAATACCATTTGCACATGTTGAATTTGGTATTCTTATTGCCTTTTAGTTTAAAATTATTTTTATATGACATTTAATAGCAGTTTTACTTGAAATATGTCTCCAAATAAAAGTAGTTCCTATAAATGTAGAAATGGTGGTGGTGCTCCTGTGATAGTATATCATGCTTCTTGCTTGAGGCAGTGCACTTCCGGGGTTGTATTCGGACTTAGACCTACATTTCTTTCCAGGTTGTGTTAAGTATCCTTCTGTGCAAGGATGTCTTTAGTTGGTAGTGAGTGTTGTGCGGAAACATGCGTCTGGAGGTCATACAGTGAGTGCAGTTTCTTTGAAACAGCAGAGCTTTGCTCTGGCCTCGGAGGACAAACAGGAGGGCTGTCACTCCACTGCCTTCCCACCACTGTTTTCTCTGTTTCCAGATCAAGTTCAGTGAAACCCCTCATTCTGGTTTCTGGACTGATCTGCTAGTCCCTTTGAATTTTGTTTGCCTTCCTATCCAGCCACAAAGGCAACCCTTTTTCCAGTGCTTTCATGGGGGACATAGAATTTCTTGCCCCATTGGCCCTTTGTCAAACTGGCCCCTCTTTTCTCTATTAAAAGCTGCTGGAGAGGTCACACAATGCAAATTGAATCCACTGTACTTTTCAAGCTGTCTAGCTTTCACTGCTACCTGGTGTTACTTTTGTCATATGACTTATTACAGTGACCAGTGCAGCATTTTGTATTTTTCATTCAGCTTCTCCTATACTTAAACAGATGACCTCCTCCCTGATTCTTGCAGCCTCAAAATGTGTCTATATTTTCAGTTTTCAGTTTTCTATTCCCTGGTTCTGTCTCACAAGAGGAAATTGTACTCTTTCCTTTCCAAAGGCAACATTTTCATTTTGCTTCTGGTTACAGTTTTCTTCTTTCCCTGTTCTCTCCTTCAGTTTTCTTCTTTCCCTATTCTCTCCTTCAGTTTTCTTCTATTGCGTCCTGTATTCTTCTCCTGTCCAGTCCCTGCTGTTGCTCTGCCATTCCTTCTCAAGTATTTTCCTCAAAATCCTTTTTCTTTAAATCCTGACTGTTCAGAGTATTGGAAAAGACCCTGATGCTGGGAAAGATTTAAGGCAAAAGGAGAAGGGGGCAGCAGAGGATAAGACAGCTTCACTACCTCAATGGACATGAATTTGAGCAAACTCTGGGAGATAGTGGAGGTCAAAATGTGGTTCCCAAGCTCCAGTGGGAGTTCTCTGCTTTCTTGTATCACATTTTGTTGCATTTTATATCTCATTTGTTATTCAGCACTGACTATAAGAACAGACATGTCCTTCTTCACTAGATTCAGTGTTCTTTGAAAGCATATTCCTCTCTCATACATTTGGCCATTTTTTTTTTCTTTCTTAATTTTCTCAACCCTACCTTGCAGATTATCTGTTTAATGTATCAGATGAGTGGTGCTGTCTGTATTAAACCATGTGAAGAACAGATAAAGAAGAAACTCAAAATCTTGTAGTTCTTTAGGTACCAAATTTATTCTCAGCCATATAAATATACTGTTGTGAAATTCCAGCCAGTTATTCATACAGTGAGATCAGAAATGATAGTTTTAAAGAATGGAAAGAATGGTGAATTTAAAATATCAAAAATTTCATGACTAATTTTATAATTCTTTTGAAATTTTAGAAATGAACTGACCCCCAAAATGATCTTATATTCTAGTCAGCTTGAAAATTAATGTATCAAATTGTGACAGCTGAGTAATTTTGAGTAGGATTGACAGGTATACTTTGTTTTGCCAACAGTAACTTTGGTACTTCTGAAATTGTGATTTGAAAATGGCATTGTCATGGAAACAGTAGAGCAGTCTTTTTAAAAATAAACCTCTGTTAGCCAGAACATAAACTAATACTATAATTATTTCTGAAATGGTTTATTGAATAGACTTGTGAAACTAGCAATTTATTAGACTTTTAATGATACCCAGACCAAAGACTGAGGGGACTGTGTATCTTGCCTTGTCCTATGTGTTTGAGAAGCTTTTTCATTCTCTTGCTGTTTGACTTCTTAATACTCTTACTGAACTTTATGCTCCTTTTTTTTTTTAAATTGCAGTACAGTTGATTTATGATGTGTTCATTTCTACTGTATAGCAGGGTGATTCAGTTGTATATTTCTTCATTCTTTTCCACTATGGTTTATTATCAGTGAATACAGTTCCCTTTGCTATACAATAGGACCTTGTTTTGTATCTAATAGCTTACATCTGCTAACACCTCTTCCCCTTGGCCCCCACAAGTCAGTTCTCCATGTCCCTGAGCCTGTTTATGTTTGGTAGATAGGTTCATTTGTGTTAAATTTTAGGCTCTACATATAAGTGATATCATATGGGGTTTGTCTTTCTCTTTCTGACTGACTTAATATGTTAATTTAGTTGCATCCATGTTGCTGCAAATGGCATTATTTGTTCTTTTTAAATGCCTGAGTAGTATTCCATTGTGTGTATGTGTGTGTGTACACACGTACATACACGCCACATCTTTATGCATTCGTCTGTGGATGGACCTTTAGGTTGCTTCCATGTCTTGGCAATTGAGAATAGTGCTGCTGTGAACATGAGGGTGCCTGGGTCTTTTTGAATTATTTAGTTCTGTCTGGGTATATGCCCAGGAATGGGAGTGCTGAATCATATGGTAATTCTGTTTTTTGTTTCCTGGGGAACCTCCATACTGTTTTCCAAGTGGCTGCACCAACTTGTATCCCCACCAACGGTGTAGAAGGGTTCCCTTTTCTCTCCAGCACTTGTAGACCTTTTAGTGGTGGACATTCTGACCAGTGTGTGAGGTAGTACCTCACTAGTTTTGATTTGCATTTCTCTAATAATTGGTGATGTTGAGCATCTTTTCATGTCCCTGTTGGCCATCTGTCTATGTGTCGTCTTTGGAGAAATGTCTGCTTAGGTCTTCTGCTCATTTTTCCATTGGGTTGTTTGGGTTTTTGTTATTTAGTTGTATATGAGCTGTTTGTAAATTAAGCACTTGTTGATCACATTGTTTGCAAAGTTTTCACCCAGTCTGTGGTTGTCTTTTCATTTTGTTTATGGATTCCTTTGCCACGCAAAAGTTTATAAGATTGATTAGGTCCCATTTGTTAATTTTTATTTTTGCTGCCTTGGGAGACTGACCTAAGAAAAAAACATTGGTAGGATTTATGTCAGAAAATGTGATTGCTTACAGTCTCCTGTAGGAGTTTAATGGTTCATGTCATATATTTGAGTCTTTAAGCTGTTATGAGTTTATTTTTGTGTATGGTGTGACAGTGTGTTCTGATTTCATTGATTTACATGCAGCTGTCCAACTTGCCCAGCACCACTTGCTTAGGAGACTTTCTTTTTCCCATTGTATATTCTTGCTTCCTTTGTTGAAGATTAATTGACCACAGGTGTGTGGGTTTATTTCTGGGCTCTCTATGGGGTTTTATGCTTTTGAGCAATGTTGGCTACTGAAGATTCTGTGATCAGGTTTAGAGGAAACAGTGATAAGATATTTCATGGAACAGGAAAGAATCATAGGGAGAGTCTTGATCAGAAATATCTTCTATATATAGGACTTCCCTGGTAATCTAGGGGTTAAAACTCCATGCTTCCACTTCAAGGGGTGTAGATTGGGGATCCCTGGTTGGGGAAGTAAGATCCCACATGCTGTGTGGTGTGGCAAAAAAAATTAAATTAAAAAAAAAGGAAATATCTTCTCCAAGAGTATTCTTATCATTTACGGAGAGTAGGCTAAGGATACACAAGTTTTAGAAAGAGAAGAGAAAAAGAGACATGAGATAGGTCATTCAGCATCAGGTTACTTTCATCCTTTTCCTGACCCCCTTAAACTTCTCCTCCTGCTTTATCATGAGAACGCAGAAATTTCTTGTGACTTGTAGGACTCAGACTTTTTTTTCAAACAGTTGCCTGCAGAAGACTCACCTGAGAAACTCACTCATCGCCGTGTCACAGGTGGGTCCCTCCTTGGGCCCACCTCCAAGTGATTTTGACGTGTGTGATCTTGGGCCAAACTCGGAGAACCCCAGCTAGAGCCAGAGAACTAGCTAGGAAGGCCCAAGTTTGCCTTATTGGACTGTGTGATCTGGTTGCATCCCTCACTCAGTTTTGTTTGTTTTATTTGTAAAATCTATAGAGTACAAACAAGCCAGAGAAATCTTTTCTGGAGCAGTAAGTGCCCGAATTATTCTGTTTGTACATATAGGCTGTGACTGGTTCACAATTCAAGTTTGGTAACAGTCATGTTCCCATTAATTTGGCATTTGCTACTATGAATATATCTACTACCGACTCCCTCTCCACTATCTTGACATTCTATAGAGTTTGTTGTTTTTCTCTTTATTTTCATCTTTTAAAAGCTGATTTTTTTTTTTTTTTTACTTCAAGATTTTTTTAATCCTGTGGCTCTTAGCTAGGGGCTGTCCCCCTCCCCGACCCTGCCTCCTCTGGGACATTTAGCAGTGTCTTGAGATGTTTTTGAATTGCTAGACTGGGAAGAGGGTAGTGGGTAAAATTCAGGGATGCTGTTAAACTGCACAGAATAACAATACCTCACAACAGAGGGGTTATCCAGCTTAAATGTCAGCATCACCAAGGTTGTGAAGTCTTGCTTTAATATCTGTTGTCATTATATGGCGACTCCAGGAGCAGTGTATTTTTTCCTTTATGTGATATGCTAGAGTTGACTCATTGGAAAAGACTCTGATGCTGGGAGGGATTGGGGGCAGAGGAGAAGGGGACGACAAAGGATGAGATGGCTGGATGGCGTCACTGACTCGATGGACGTGAGTCTGAGTGAACTCCGGGAGTTGGTGATGGACAGGGAGGCCTGGCGTGCTGCAATTCTTGGGGTCGCAGAGTCGGACTCTACTGAGCGACTGAACTGAACTGACATGCTAGATGAACATGATGATGATGCAGTAATTGTAAGTGTTGATGGAGAGATCAGAAAAAAGAAATTTAGAAAACTCATTTGATTCCTTTTCCTGTTTCTGTGTAATTTGAGGATTAAAGGAAAATGGTTGTTCATCTGATAGTGTTCTAAACCTAGGATCATTGGCTGTGCCCATGGCCTATCTTTTGAAGTTTACCTTTCAGCTGTTATTAATACTTCAATACTATCTACAATATAGTTTTTCAAAATGCATATTGTGACCCACTGGTAGATTGTGAACTTGTGTGTAGCAGGTGATAACCAGCATTTTTGAAAAGTTAGATACAAAATAAAAGAGTGCACCACATCTAGTAAGAGTAGGTTTTGTCTTGTGAAACCTAGTTTAATTATATATTGTCAAGGAGGAAAATTCCTTTTTCCTAATTCTTCCTAAATAATTATTCTCTTTTCTAATTTCCTACTCTTCTAATTCTTTGGCTGTGACCCTATGAATTAGACTGACAAAAGACAGATTAATAAGAAAACAAACAGAAGTTTATGCTTACACGTGAGAGCACTCAGGGATGAGTAAATCTAGGGTTAGCTAGAACTTGGGCTTAATGGCATCTTAGCAAAGAAACAATAAATTTTCAAAGTGCAAGACAAAGGAAAAGGACTTTGAGTTTCTAGGGCTACAAACTGGGAAGGTAAATGGTCAATAAATGATAGTTGGTAGGGTTACATGGTTCCTCTGGTGCCATCTCCAGGATGATAAGGGTCTAAATTTGAGTTTAATTGTTGTCCTTCCTGGCAAAGAAAAAGTGTGGGGGAGGGGCACCTGTGTAAATTCATGTCCTGCTTTTGGGCATATAAGGACAGGCAAAGAATATTCTTTGTGTTTGCTTCTTCTCAGTTGTTCTTAACTTAAAATAGTCCTTAAGGACCAAAGTAGTCCTTACAGACACTAGCATGGCATGTTTTGAGGTAGCGTATTTTGCCCACTACAGCATCTGTGCATGGGTGTTCTGGGTCATGATGTAAAAGTATATTTCTTGCTGTGGCTTACAGGGAAAAAATGGAAAGCCACTAACTCTAATTAATTATAAAAGCAACATTAGCTGCATGTTTTATAGTTCTGGAAACTCAGATTTAATTTATTGATTTTGGGAAGCAGAAAACTTAGTTCAGTTTTTAATTAGAAAATTTTGGCTTTGTACTGTCATATGGTAATTTTAGAGTGCATTTTGAATTTATAAGATTTTCTGATAAAATAAATACTGGGTTTGGCAGCATTCTTGAACTGTAATTTTGTTTCATTAAAGATCATTGTTTACATGTGCAGTAATGTATCAATATCAATGGAGTCCCAATAATGAGATTTGGATATTAACTGATTAGAAACTGCTTACATCACAGTGTTATGGAACTTTTCCTTTGTCTACAAAAAGCTAACATTTCAGAATAAACTCAAACTTCTTACATAGAGTTTTTGAGTTGAGACACGTACCTAGTTGACAAATTTCAATTTCATATTAAAGATTAATTCTGAAGATTAAAATATTAAAGATCAATTCAAATGTAATTTATTAGAATTAAATAAAATATTAAAGATTAAGAAATATACAACTAAACCAAAATATTAAACAATTAATTCTAATATTTATTTTAGATTAAATTTGGTAGAAGCTTTTGTAGAAGATGCAGAATTGAGGCAGAGTTTACAAGAAGATTTACTTCGTCGATTTCCAGATCTTAACCGACTTGCCAAGAAATTTCAAAGACAAGCAGCAAATTTACAAGATTGTTACCGACTCTATCAGGGTATAAATCAACTCCCTAATGTTATTCAGGCTTTGGAAAAATATGAAGGTAAAAAATTATTTTGTTTTTTTGTTTTCCTTCACTCCAGATATACTTAGCAAATATGCTATCCTTTTTAAAGTTGGTTCTGGTAACTCGTCTTTAAGTTTTTCTAATAACAGGTTTGTATTACCCTCTGGCTACATTGCAGAAGCCAGAAGTTGTGAGACAGTTTAGAATTCTTATTTTTTAGAAGTGAATATTAGGATTATGAGGTTTATTAATAGGTCTCTTGCACTAACAGGGGAGGCTAAACAAGATTTGATTGATGAAGAAGATTAACAAGACCCAAAATGACAGTGCTTATGAATGTTTGGCTTGTTACAGGGAAAGGATGCAGTCTGGCAGCCACACTAGGGTAAGGATAATGTGTCAGAGCAGTGGGGCCAGGGAGCTTAGGTTCTGGTACCTGTGGAAAGGTCCTTGATGAGGTGCACCTTCTCAGATCAGGGACCACTAATATAAGAATATCCTGGAACCAGGGAGCTTTAAACAGATTTGTTGGACTTTTTAATATTTTGCTGGTCTTGTGGACGGTTTCCTGTTCTGTAACTAGCTTCCACAGCAGAGCCCTCTTGGGGCCTCACTGAGACCGGGTACAAATCATCAGTCACAATGCTACTAAGCTGAATGAACTACCTTGAATCTCCTTGGACTAGTGACTACAAAATAACACAATTAGTATGTTTCATGCCTTGACCAGGGGGCTGCCATGTAGGAACTTTAAGAAAACACCGCAGGCTGATTCCAGGCCTGCTGGAATTAACCTTTCCAGTACACCTATGAAAGAAAGTTAAGACAGAAGGTCTTGGTGGTAACAGTTGAAGTCAGAGGGAAGCTACTAGAATAAAGTAAGCAGAGTCGTATAATAGTTAATTTAATATTAGTGGATAAAGTCAGATTGCTCTTAGGAGCATAGTTTTTAAAGTGAACATAAGTTTCTACGATGAACAGTAAGTACAAAGTTACATGTCTAGTATATAAAGCATTTTAAGTTTCAGAGTCAAAAATCAGTATGTCTTAGAACTATTAAAAACAAAACTTTGAATATTATATGAAAACTTGTTGAACTTTTTTGGAGGTAGACTTAGAACAATGATGACTAGTACAAAATTAGTATAGATTTAACTTAAATTTTGTGATAACCCTTTTTCTTATTTATCTAGCAGAATGTTAAAGAATAGCTAACTGCTTGTCTTTTCAGAGTACCATTGTATATAAAGTAATCCTGTTCTAGTTAGGGCTTCTCATTAGACCAGTGAGACTTAAATGCTCCTGTATTTAGTGCCACTGAAGTGAAATTAGAGGAGAGATGGGTCTTTTCTGTTCCACATTTCTTACTGTGGCTTAATTTTCCTTCTTGTGCCTCTATTTCCTTACCCTATAGATGAATATCTTCTACTATTTTGATTTCCTGATTACATCTCCTCTGGCTTCATTTCTGCAGAATCAGCTGGAAGTGCCAGGGGATTGACCAGTGTTAGGGGTGTAATCAAGGTGTGGTCATAGAGATAGGCTGTCTAAACAATTCACTCTTACCACTTAATATCAGCTGTTTTAAACATTCCTCTTCTCATCTCTGCCTTCATAAGGTAAAAAAAGGTTTCCTTGTCCCTGCGTCCCCTTCTTATACCTGTACCCAGTGACGTTTCTGAAAGCCTACATTTTCTTCTTCCGTTGATTCCACTGGCTTCAGCCCTACCCACGGTACTGAAATGGCATTTGTTGAAACTTCCTTGTTGCTAAATTCAGTGAACAAGGTCTAGTCTTACCTAACCAGGTTTCGCTGGTGTGTGTGATAGTCTTTTTTTTCCTCCCAGTTTTATTTAGATATAATTGACACATACCATTGTATAAGTTTAGGTCTACAACGCAATGATTTGATATGTATATATACTGTGTAAATCACCACAATACGTTTAGTTAACATGTCACCTCATCTCACGCAATTATTTTTTTTTCTTGTGATGAGAACTTTTAAGATGTAATCTCTTAGCCACTTTCAAATATGCAATACAGTTTTGCTTTGTTTTTTTAACTACAGTCACCATGCTGTACATCACATTGCCAGGACTTTTAAATCTTACGACTTGAAATTTGTACCTTTTGACTACCTTCACCTGTTTCCTCCCCCAGCTGTCTCTGGCAACCATGAACTCTGTTCTGTTTTTACGAGTTTGGTCTTACTAGATTTCACATGTAAGTGAGATCGTAGAGCACAGAGTTAAACTTTCCTGTCTGTGTGCTCTCCAGTCCCATCCATGCTGTTGCAGACGGCAGGATGTCTTTCTTTACGGTTGAATGATACTCCATTGTGTGTATGTGTCACATTTTCTTTGTCCATTCCTTCCTTGGTGGACACTCAGGTTGTTTCCGTGTCTTGGCTGTTGTAAATAATGCTGCAGTGCACGTGGGAGTGCACAGATTTCTTAAAGATAATGATTTAGTTTTCTTTAAATATATTCCTGGAACTGGAATTGCTGAATCCTTCTATTTTTTTTTTCGCCTTCCCCTTAAGTGTAGCCACCGGAGAAGGCAATGGCACCCCACTCCAGTACTCTTGCCTGGAAAATCCTATGGACAGAGGAGCCTGGTGGGCTGCCGTCTATGGGGTCGCACAGAGTCGGACACGACTGAAGTGACTTAGCAGCAGCAGCTAAGTGTAGCCACCTCCCAACCCATTTCTATTTTTGATTCTCTTTTCACTCAGTACCTGAAACTTTAAAGCTGGGATTCTTGAATGCATTCTTGAAAGTATCTTGATATTTCATGCAAAATTTTATGTACATGTATTTTGAGGGGGAGGGAGGATCTGTAATTTTCATGCAGATATTCAAAAGCATATGTAACCCCCCCCCCCAAAAAAAATGTAAGAAATACTGATTTGCACATTTGGGGACTCTTTCTCATTCCTTGGTATATGTACAGAAGTTCGAAATTTGACTTGAAAGTGGCAGTCTTTTACAACCTTCCTGCATGCTGCTGCTACTGCTAAGTCACTTCAGTCATGTCCGACTCTGTGCAACCCCATAGACGGCGGCCCACCAGGCTCACCAGTCCCTGGGATTCTCCAGGCAAGAACATTGGAGTGGGTTGCCATTTCCTTCTCCAATGCATGAAAGTGAAGTCACTCAGTCGTGTCTGACTCTAGCAACCCCATGGACTGCAGCCCACCAGGCTCCTCCGCCCATGGGATTTTCCAGGCAAGAGTACTGGAGTGGGGCGCCATTGCCTTCTTGGACCTTCCTGCATATGCGTGGCTTACTGCGACTGAACAACAACAGTAAAATATACTTGAGGGTTTTCAACAAGTCAGCTATGAGATCATAACATTATGAATATTTAACGCTTCATATTGTCAGTTTGTTAACTGGTGTCCAGTTAAAATGTTTGAAATCACCCAGCATAGAAAGTATTAGAGGAGGAAGACGGTTCCAAGTTTTATGATGCTTTTCTCTTTCTATAATATGGAATGTTGGAGAATTGAGGCGTATCCTAGTCACTGAGAGACTAACTGACCTGTCTGGAGTTTATTTTAATTGAAGTATAGTTGATTTACAGTATTGTGTTAGTTTCAGATGTATAACATAGTGATTCAATATTTTTATAGATTATACTTCATTTAAATTATTGTAAAATATTGGCTATATTCCTATGCTGTACAAATTATCTGTATAGCTTACTTATTTTACCCATTGTAGTCTGTGCCTCTTAATTTCCTATCCTTCAATTGCCTCTCCTCATTCTTTCTCCCTGCTGGTTGAGCGACTGAACAACAGCATATGGAGAACAGTGTACTCTGTATCTGTGAGTCTGCTTCTGTTTTGTTATATTCGTTCCATTTTTTAGATTCAGCATATGAGTAATAACATACAGTAGTTGGCTTTCTCTCACTCTCTTGTTTTTGTTGTTAAGTATGTTTATTTGGCTGCATCAGGTCTTGGTTGCAGCATACGGATCTTTGCTGTGTCAAGAGGATCTTTTGATGCTCGGTGGCATGTGGGTTCTCAGTTCTCTGATCAGACTGTTTTTCACAGTGGCTATACCCGTTTACATTCCCACAATATGAGCATTCCCTTTTCTCTACAGCCTCGCCAACAATTTCTTACTTGTGGTCTTTTTGATGATAGCCATTTTGACAGGTGTGAGGTGATGTCTCATTGTGGTTTTGATTTGCATTTTTCTGATGATTAGCAGTGTTGAGCATCTTTTCATGTGCCTCTCTTGAGTTTTTTAAAAAGCACAGTAGAATGGCATTTTGCAGAGTTCAGTATAGCTTGTTAGCTTACTGATTTCATGGAGAAAGCCAAAACAGGCTAATTTATGAGGAAAAATCAAATATGCTGTCTTTAAAAGTAAAATCTTTAAAAGTTTTAAAAAGGTATATTTGTGTATTACTAGAAGTTGAGTACATTCTGCCATCGTGTGATGTTTTAGTTTTGACTAACTCTAGGTTTAATGTTATTTTAATGTTATTCCTGGGAAAAATGAAAATAAACTCAGAGACAGCAGAGGGCAGCAACAGTTTAGAAAGTAGATTTGCATTGAGTGATGAAAGCTCTACTCTAAATTATCTTTCTCCTCTTTAAAAAAGAAAAGGCTATTTTAAAAGTATATTTGGCCTCTGTTATGCCTCGTATCTTTTAAAATTAAAAAGTTGAGGCACACATTTACAACATGGATGGATCCAGAGATTATCATACTAAATAAAGTCAGAAGAGAAAGACAAATACCTTGTGATATCATTTATATGTGGAATCTAAAGTATGACACAAATGATCACAGCTGTGAAACAGGAACAGACTCGCAGACAGCAGACCTGTGGTTGCCAGGAGGGAGTGGGGGCCGGGGAGGGAAGGACCGGGCGTTTGGGGATAGCAGATGCAAAGTATATATGGGATGGATAAAAAGCAAGATCCTACTGTACAGTACAGGGAAGTATATTCAGTATCTGTGGTAAACCATAATGCAGAGGAATGTGAAAAAATATGTATAACTGAGCCATTTGGTTGTACAACACAAATTAGCACAATACTGTAAATCAACTAAACTTGAATAAAATTTTTTTTAAAAAGCTGAGGCACAACCTAAAACAATGGTATTCTGCATTTGGAGCAAATTTCTGACAGTGCTTAAAATAACTGTAAGTATCAAGATTACTTTATTGATGAACTTTATTGTAACAGCTGTCATAGTGAGGTTTGTAACGCTTCCCCCCATCCACGTCCAAATTAAAAACCTTACATGTGCTATTTTCCTCCCCCTGGTCTGTACATCCTCCTCAGTGAACCCGTAGTAATCTTTTTTTAGCATGTCTGACTGTGTCATTTCTTCCCTTTTGTTTCTGAACATGTTGCTTTGTTTCCTGTAGCCTTCCAGAAGCAGCCCCATTCTTGTGCCTGGCCTGGCTGCTCTTGCTCAGACAGGCTCCCTCATTCTCCCTCATAGCACCGCTCTGCTCACTAGATTGTTTCTCCAGACTGCTCTGGTGACACATGCTTTTCTGCATGTTTTTACTTTGTCTTTATTGCACTTTACTACCTGGTCTATGTGATGGACCCCACTAATACTTAAGATTGAGCTCACTCTTTCTATGAAGCCTCCTCTGCCCTCATTTTTCTGGTTTCCATAGCACCTTCTGCTTACCTCCATTGCTTTTTAACCCTAAATGACATAGATCAGTTCAGTTCAGTTGCCCATTTGTGTCTGACTCTTGGCGACCCCATGGACTGCAGCACGCCAGGCCTCCCTGTCCATCACCAATTCCTGGAGTTGACTCAGACTCATGTCCATTGAGTCAGTGATGCCACCCAACCATCTCATTCTCTGTCATCCCCTTCTTCCACCTTCAATATTTCCCAGCATCAGTTCTTCGCATCAGGTGGCCAAAGTATTGGAATTTCAGCTTCAGCATCAGTCCTTCCAATGAATATTCATGACTGATCTCTTTGCTGTCCATGGGACTCTCAAGAATCTTCTCCAACACCACAGTTCAAAAGCATCAATTCTTTGGTGCTCAGTTTTCTTTATAGACCAACTCTCACATCCATACATGACTACTGGACAAACCATAGCTTTGACTAGATGGACCTTTGTTGGCAAAGTAATGTCTCTGCTTTTTAATATGCTGTCTAGATTGGTCATGGCTTTTCTTCCAAGGAGCAGGCATCTTTAATTTCATGGCTGCAGTCACCATCTGCAGTGATTTTGGAGCCCAAGAAAATAAAGTCTCACTGTTTACATTTTTTCCCCATTTATTTGCGATGAAGTGATGGGACCAAATTCCATGATCTTAGTTTTCTGAATGTTGAGTTTTAAGCCAGCTTTTTCACTCTCCTCTTTAACCTTCATCAAGAGGCTCTTTAATTCCTCTTCACCTTCTGGCACAAAGGTGGTGTCATCTGTGTATCTGAGGTTATTGATATTTCTCCCAACAATCTTGATTCCAGCTTGTGCTTAATCCAGCCCAGCATTCCTCATGATGTACTCTGCATGTAAGTTAAATAAGCAGGGTGACAATATATATCTTTGACATAATCCTTTCCCAATTTGGAACCAGTCTGTTGTTCCATGTCTAGTTCTAACTGTGTTTCTTAACCTGCATACAGATTTTTCAGGAGGCACAATAAGTTAGTTTAATAATAATCCCTCCTTTTAACCTGATTGCTTAGCTTCCTTCTAAATGGCAGAGAAGAATATGAAAGCAATTTAGTTGGCATTTCTGAAAAGGAATCTAGTTTACTAATGTAGCACTTTTTAAACCTCAGGTTTATATAAAGCTATAGTTTAAGATCTGGCTGATTTTTGTGTTTTGGAGATATTTTCTTTAAATTTGGTTTTTATCAGTTTTTAAAAGCAAGGTAAACTCTGTAGTGATTATTCTACCATCCAGAGGTAATTATTATTAATATTTTGGCATATGTTGTTTCATTCTTTAAACAAAAGTATAGAAGGTTAGTTCTGTTTAACACGTGCTTTGACAGTGAAGACTTATTCTAATGTAGTTCATGATTTAGGGAATAATTGAGCATAATGTGAATTTTACGTTGCTTATATACATTTTTGTCTATGGGAAACACGAGGTGAATGCAAAAAATTGCACCCAGCCGAACTGAGCAATGTAGGAATACACAAAACGCACACTCACACACACTCCCACCCCTCAGACATCTGTGATCTCAGCTCACTGTGTGTCGTGAGCCACTCTTACTCGTGTCTGGTGTTACAACTTTGCACTCCAGTTTAGATGATGCACCATTTCACAATAACTCATGAGCTGCAGCCTTTTGGAAGTCCATCTCAAGAAGCAAACTTTTATCTTTTGTGAGGTAAAATGCATTATTTATTGTAATATTTTTATAGTTCCTATCAAAACTGTACAATTGTTCCTATCATTAAGAAAAAATTTTTTAATAAATTTTTTCTTTATTTCTTTATGGAAGTATAGTTGACTTACCCAGTTAGTGTCATAAAATCGCTTTGTATGGTGGGAACCTCCACACAGTTGGTGACCAGAAATGAACTAGTGTGTGTAAAGGAGACAGAGGAGGAAGACTCACAGATGGGAAGGAAAATGGGGGAAACTGAGTTTTCCTTTATAGTCGTAACGCCTTAAGATTATTTTTTCCTTCCTCTTGCGGGGAGCGCTCCGCAGAAAGAGAGAGAGGCAGTGGAACTTCCCTCAGCAGAGAGAGCTGAGGGGTCCCAAGGAGAGGTGAGTCTGCTGTCCGCCAAACCAGCCCCCCGGCGAGCGAGAGACAATCAGACGCAACAGGGGTTCCGTCTAGTGCGGTTCCACTTTATTGTTACAAACTCCCTGCTTATAAAGGCAAGCGGGGAGAGGTTTGCAAGGGAATTTCCATAGTTACACCAACCACGTTAAAGGTCAAACCGTCATGTGCCATCATTATAATGGGAGTCTATGATGATCTACGTGCACAGAAATCAAGAGAACCAATCAGAAGTTTTGACAGACAGCATAGACTACGCCCCCATCTCTTCCGCCAGACGCCATCTTAATTTCCGTCCTCAATGCTAGCCTTTTTCTTTTTCAAGGTTTCCCATGTAGGGCCCAACACCTCTCACATCAATTCCTATAGCAATTTTCTCATCTTATCTTTTATTAGAGTATAATTTAAATGTCTTCTTTCTTTTCTTCCCATTGCTACTTAGATCACTACCTTGACTATCTTCAGTTTTATCTTCAGTGATAAAAGCTTTCACGTTCTTGAGTCAGTATTCATATTATCTCTGCATTTCTATTCTTTCAGTCACCAAAATACACTAACTGATCACCATAATAAAAAGCAAACAATGTTGGAGAGGATGCAGAGAAATTTTCTTGTAGACCTTGTGACTAAAACTATAAATCAGTAAAGCCTTCCTGGAAAAATAACTTGTCAAAGTATTATTATTTGCCATTCAAATGCAGACAAGAGGGCAAAAGTCTAGAGGGATAAAAAAAATTAACAGGTTTTTCTTCTGCAGTTAGATTGGAAGTTGACATTTTTACATTATTTTATTATTTAAAAAAATGCAGAGCCTAGTGCAAAAATAGTTTTAGGAATTTACTAATAGAAGAATAAAACACCAGAGGTGGGGTGGGGGGAATACCAGAAAGGTACTCAAACCTTTAAGTTTATGCATAATAATTTCCTAGAACTTTAAAATATAGTAGATGTTAGCTAAATATAATCTATACGTTATAAATATTTTAAAATAATAAAAAATAACTTTTTAATATTTAAAATATAATATCAAACAGTAGAGGTTAACTTATAGCAACTGACGGTACTATTTTTACTATTGTAAAGTTGGTACTGTTTTTTTAATTAAGTGTACAGTTAGTACATTTTTATCCCACCAATATATTGTTACACTTTTTCATATAGCCAGTTTTGTTATAATGTGACATATGCATCCCTATGCAAAACTTTAATTAAAACCAGTTTACAAGATAAAAGAGGTCAAGGTGCAACACTCAGAAACTTCATTAGTGACACTCTGGTCACCAAATGTGTGGAGGTTCCCTCTGCACACCAAGTAACTTCTGACACTGACTGACTACAATTAATTGCGATTTAACTCAATCCTGACACGATCCCCTAGAGATAGCATCAGATCCCCAGGTTGAGGGCTCAGTCTCACAAGACGGCCTCCAACCTCTCCACCCAGTCTAAAACCCAGGTTTCGCCTGTGCTTCTGACCAAGTGGTCCCAATGCCCACCCTCCCTTGGGGGTTAATTTGCTTGAGCAGCTCACAGAACTCAGGGAAACACTTGGTTGTGCTTACTGATAAAGGATGCAGATGAACAGCCAAATGAAAGAGAGATGACAGGTCTGGGAGGTTCCTAAACACAGGCGCTTGTCCTGTGAGGTGGGAGCATGCCATTCTGGTATAGATGTATTTGCCCACCTGAAAGTTCTCTGACCCCTTCGCCCCACTATTGGGATTTGGGAGGCCTCCTCATGCAGCCACGATCAATTATTAACTCCATTTCCAGCTGCTTTCCCCTCCTTGGATGACAGGAGTTGGGCTAAAGCTAAACATTCCAAACTCCTAATCATGGCTTGGTCTTTCTGGTGAGCAGCCCACCTCAGGTCACCTTATTAGAATATGAGATGCTCCTATTGCTCTTCTCACTAGGAAATTACAAGGGTTTTAGAAGCTCTACCAGGAACCAGGGGCAGAGACCAGCATATATTTTCTGTTACAGAGACTAGCACAGTGTAAAATGATACTCATAACTAATATCAGTGAAATCAGAAGAGAAAGTCGGCGTAGGAAAGAAAATTACTATTTTGTCAAAATGACAGTAGTAATAAAGGGAAACAAGGTATGTTGTCAGAGAAAGAATTACTTGCAAATCAAGGAATGGGGACAGGTGGCTGTGATTAGCAAAGGGGATGACGTGACCAGAGGACCTGAGGGCATGGGTGATAAGGGAGGAAAAGAGGTCAAAAATGTCTTGTGATAAACCATAATGGGAAAGAATATGAGGAAAAGTATATATATGTATGACTGAGTCACTTTGCTGTTCAGCAGAAATTAACACAGCATTGTAAAGCAAGTATACTTCATAAAAGAAATTTAAGAAAAACTAATAGGGTGACTGTTGGCAGTGAAGGAATAACAGAGATGCCCTTGTGTTGAAGGCTGTTACTCACAGTGATTGAATTATTTTGTTTACTGTGATTCACTGCACTTCAACTCTTGGTTTCTTTACTAATTTGGTAATATTTTGACTCCAACCTCATATTTGTGTGAATACCGTAAACTTTAATTAGCAGCATGTTGCCAACCTTTTTTCCACTTACATGAATTTTAAAATCCATTTCATAAATATATTTAAGGGTGAGATAAAGGTGAGATAAACTTTAATTGTACTTAATAAAATTTCTAGACTGGAATTAAAAAGATGAGAAAATTTTATGTTAAATTAGTCATGGGAAGGTGGGCATAGAATAAATTTTTAAATCTTTGTTAGTTGAAACTCATGTCTTTTTATTACCATATACCAAAATATTTACTGGAACAAGAATGCTAATACTAACTTTATTGTTATTTTTCTTAATTTATTTAATTTGTTTTTGGCTGATCTTTGTTTCTGTTTCGTGGGCTTTCTCTAGTTGCTGCGAGTGGGGGCTGCTTGTCATTGCCGTGCAGTGGGCTTCTCACTCAGTGGCTTCTCTCGTTGCTGAGCACAGGCTCTCGGTGTGGAGGCTTCAGCGGTTGCAGCGCGTGGGCTCAGTAGTTATGGCACACGGACCTCGTTGCTCCACGGCATGTGGCATCTTCCAGGAACAGAGATTGAACCCATGTTCCTGTGTTGGCAGGTAGATTGGTATCCACTGGACCACCAGGGAAGTCCCTAATACTAAGTTTATAATTAATTTAGACTTTAGGCTGCTTTTTCTGGTCTTAAACTATTTTGGAAAGCCTGACTGAGTAGATCCGTGACCAGGGGCAGGCCTTGGACCTGAGTTAGTGTCAGGAGGACGTGTGTAAAGAAGCTCCTCATATGTTACCCAGAACTTCCCTATAGTTCATTTTGACTTTAGTGTTCCTTACTCATTTAACTTGATTAGAACATCTTAGTGTCTTTTTCTTAATCATTTTGCCAGCCATTTCCGACTTTTTCTTAGTTACATTAAATAAGATGTAAATGATTTGAGAAAGATGTTTACCAATAATTTTGGTGCAACTGCAGCCAATTTACCTAGCAGCCTCAACTTTGCCACACACTCATCTAGGAAAGTCTTCTTGTGGGAAGCTGGGGGCCTGTGGTGTGGTTGGCATCTGCCTGTGGTGGATGAGACCAGGCAACGCAAGCATAGGTGCTTAAAGGGGCCTGGCAGGCTGCAGATAAATAGTGCAGAATGGTGGGCTGATCAGCTGATGAGCTGGGCAAGTCACGGTCTGCCTAAAGTGGACCACTGCTACTCAGACCACTGATCATCACTGAATGGGAATTCTGACTGAGGATTTCCCATAAGGGCCCATGTTTCAGTGTCTACTGTGAGTTCTCTCTAAACTCGTCTTTGGTGTTCTGTCTGTAAAATGGCCCCAGTCATCTGCCCAGCAGCCTAAGCCTTGGGAATCAGCCTTGCCTCCTGCCCCTCTCTTGTTGCATTCACTCAGTTACCAAGTCCTGTTGTTATCGCATTATATGTATTCTTCACCTCAGACACCTTTCCATCCCACTGCCAGCTCCCTCAGTTCAGTTTAGTCGCTCAGTCGTGTCTGACTCTTTGCGACCCCATGAATTGCAGCACGCCAGGCCTCCCTGTCCATCACCAACTCCCGGAGTTCACTCAAACTTAGGTCCATTGAGTCGGTGATGCCATCCAGCCATCTCAGCCTCGGTCATCCCCTTCTCCTCCTGATCCCAATCCCTCCCAACGTCAGTCTTTTCCAATGAGTCAGCTCTTTGCATCAGGCGGCCAAAGTACTGGAGTTTCAGCTTTAGCATCAGTCCTTCCAGAGAACTCCCAGGACTGATCTTCAGAATGGACTGGTTGGATCTCCTTGCAGTCCAAGGGACTCTCAAGAGTCTTCTCCAACACCACAGTTCAAAAGCATCAATTCTTCAGCGCTCAGCCTTCTTCACAGTCCAACTCTCACATCCATACATGACCACAGGAAAAACCATAGCCTTGACTAGACGGAACTTAGTCGGCAAAGTAATGTCTCTGCTTTTGAACATGCTATCTAGGTTGGTCATAACTTTCCTTCCAAGGAGTAAGCGTCTTTTAATTTCATGGGTGCAATCACCATCTGCAGTGATTTTGGAGCCCCCCAAAATAAAGTCTGACACTCCCTAGTCCAGGCTATAATCCTCTTCCCTGAACTACTGTCAGCCTCCTAATGTTTTTGCTGTCTTTTGCCTTAGCACTCTCTAATCCATTATCTGCTTCAGCCAGCTGTCTTTCTTAATATGTAAATATATTTATATGTAAAAATATAAATGTCATTAGCCCTTCAGGGGTTTTTCACTGGCTTTAGGATTGGAGTATGAGCTGGTTTGAAAGGCCCCTCATAGACTGTTGGCTCTGCGTATCTGTCTTTCCTTTCTCTGCTAGTACTCACTGCCAGTGTTTCTTACACTTTTTGACTATGACTCAAAGTAAGATTGGAGAAGGAAATGGCAGCCCACTCCAGTATTCTTGCTTGGGAAATCCCATGGAAAGAGGAGCCTGGCAAGCTACAGTCCATGGGGTTGCAAAGAGCTGGACACAACTGAGCAGCTAACACTTCCATTTTCACAGTAAGATACACCTTCATTTGACTTAGGGCACTCCTGTGGGTGTGTCTATGCACTGTTTAGAAACAAAATTCAACTGAGTAAATTTTAAAGATCTTACTGGCTTTATTCAACAATTCAAAAACTGGGCAGGAGATAGAAAAGACCTCCATCTGTACAAAATGAAAGACTTGCATAGGCAGAAGGGAGCAGAAACAAGTTAATTTTGGCAAAACAGCCAGCTGGTTATGGTAAGGTTTCTTTTCTTTAGGGGGATTGTAGGGGCCTATCAAGCATATTATGTAACTGGTGCTGATCAGGTGATTGCCGATTGAGGCTTAAAATTCCATTTCTGGGAGAGACGAAACGATAATTAAGGAAGCCTTGATTTGATGACCTGGGACTAACAACTCCATTTGGGGCCCGTTGTCTTGTTTTTAACAACACACAGACACTGTATGCAGTGTCTGTAAACTGAAATTATTATGTAGTAAATAGTATTAACTGAAATAATACATAAAACTTGAAAAAAATACAGTGTACTTTGACCTTTTTTTTCCTTTGAAAAATGCTAAGATTTTTAAAATTTTATGTTGGAGAAAGGTCTGCAGTTTGAAAACACAAATTACATTTGTTTTTTGTCTATTCACGTGAACTTGAACATCCTCTGGACCTCACATATACTGCGTAGTCATCAGCCTTTGTATGTGCTGTTCCTTTAGGTTCAGACATTTTCCCCTTCCCATCTCACTTAGCTTTGTTCTCTTCATCTTTTTTTTCAAATGTACTTTAAACCTTTTTTTAAAAAATAATTTTTTTGCTTTTGGCTGTGCTAGGTCTTCGTTGCTGTGGTGGTGTCTTTTCTCTAGTTGTGGCATTGGGGGCTTACTCTTCATTTTGGTACATGGCTTCTCTTGTGGAGAATGGACTCTGGAACGAGAGGGCTTCAGTAGTTTGGCTCCCTGGGCTCTAGGGCATGGGCTCAGTAGTTGCAGCACACAGGCTTAGTTGCTCCCTGTCATGTGGGGTCCTCCGAGATCAGGGATCGAACCCATATATCTCCTGCATTGGCAGGTGGATTCTTTTATCACTGAACCGCCAGGGAAGCCCTGTTCTCTTCATCTTGGATTTTCACCTTTACAGTCGTTTCTTGGGGTAAGCCAACCTTGTTCCTACCTTTGGGTACTCTCCTGTCCTGGTTTTGTTTCCAAAACCTTCTTGTATTTCCCTGTTGTTATTATCCTTGCTTGTCATCCTTTGTAATGAGTTTATCAGAAAAGTACCAACATTTTATTTTGGGGCAATGCACATGTCAAAGTAGTTTTCATTAGTGTTTTTCCCAGTAGAAAATTAATTTTTTTGTTTTGGCCATGCCATCTGACTTACGAGATCCTTGTTCCTGGACAGAGATTGATCCAGGCCCTGGGTTCAATGAAAGCCCTGAGTCCTAACCACTGAAGTGCCAGGGAAGTCCCCTGAAAATTAACTTCTCTAAATTCACTAAGGATTGTCTCCTTAGTATTTCTCTCAATCAGTGGTGTGAACATAGGTGAGATGGAGAAAAGTCCCAGAACTGGTGTTAATACACCAGTTAAGGTTTAGATTTAGAAGCTGGCTTGGGTATGATTCCAGAGTACATCTTAACGAACCACTTTCTCTTGATAAACTTCGGCGCTTTCAGTCTATCCTGAAATTTGTTGTAATTTTTATCATAGTAAATGGTGATGAAATGTTTGATAGAGATTCAATTATGCTTTGTTTGGGTTGTTACAGAAATGTAAGTACTTAGGCTTATTGACCGAAACATTGCAGCAGTTTCTGAGGAACACAGCCACACTCTTCTAAACTTTTTCCTTGTGATGAGAACTCTTAGGATTTACCTACTCCTTAATAGTTTTCATATACATCATATAGCAGTGTAAACTATAGTCATCATGCCGTACATTATATCCATACTGTTTAATTATCTTGTATCTAGAAGTTTGTGCCTTTGGACCTCCTTCCTCCAGTTCTCCTCTCCACCCAGCCACAAATCTGATTCCTTTATCTATGCTTGATTTTTGTTGTTGCTCTTGTTGTTTTAAGATTTCACAGATAAGTGAGGTCACTGAGTATCTGTCTTTTTCTGACTCATCTAACTTAGCATAATGCCCTCAAGGTCCATTCATGTCACAAATGGCAGTATTTCCTTGTTTTGTTTTTTTAATGGTAGGATAATAGTTCTGTGTGTGTATCTGTATGTGTGTGTATATGTAATCACATTTTCTTTAACCCTTTGTCCATTGGCAGAAGTGAAGTGAAGTGTCCGACTCTTTGTGACCCCGTGGACTGTAGCCCACCAAGCTCCTCTGTCCATGGGATTCTCCAGGCAAGAGTACTGGAGTAGGTTGCCATTTCCTTCTCCAGGGGATCTTCCTGACCCAGAGATCGAACCCAGGTCTCCCGCATTGCAGGCAGACACTTTAACCTCTAAGTCACAGGCTGTTGTGAATAATGCTGCTTCAAACATGGAGGTGCACATATTTTTTCGAATCAGTGTTTTTGTTTGCTTTGGTTATATTCCCAGGAGTGACATTGCTAGATCATATGGTAGTTCTATTTTTTTAAATTTAATTTTTATTTATTTGGCTGCACTGTGTCTTATTTGACACATGTGGGATCTTGTTCCCTGACCAAGGATCGAACTCGGTCCCCACTGCATTAGGAGTTCAGCGTCTTAGCCACTGGACCATGCGGGAAGTCCCATGGTAGTTTTATTTTTAATTTTTGAGGATCCTCCATACTGTTTTACATAGTGGCTGCACCAGTTTACAATCTCACCAAGAGTGCTCAAAGTGAAAGTGAAGTCGCTTAGTCGTGTCTGACTCTTTGCGACCCCATGGACTGTAGCCTACCAGCCTCCTCCGTCCATGGGATTTTCCAGGCAAGAGTGCTAGAGTGGATTGCCATTTCCTTCTCCAGGGGATCTTCCCGACCCAAGAATCGAACCCGGGTCTCCTGCATTGCAGGCAGACGCTTGACCATCTGAGCCACCAGGGAAGCCCTTTTGAGTGCTCAAAGTGTTCCCTTTTCTCTCATCCTTACCTTTGTTCTTTGTTATCTCTTGTCTTTTTGATGATGGCCATTCTAAATAATGAGCCTGAAGTGTTACCTCATTGTGGTTTTAATTTTCATTTCCCTAATTTTGAGCTTCTTTTCATGTACCTGTTGGCCATTCATGTATCTGCTTTAGTGAAATGTCTATTCATGACTTTTGCCCATTTTTAAATTGGATTAATTGGGTTTTCTTTTTGCTACTGAGTTGTGTTCTTTATCTATTTTGGATATTAACGCCTTATCAGGTAAATGGTTTGCAGATATTTTCTCTCTGGCAGTAGGTTGCCTTTTCATTTGTTGATTGTTTCTTTTATTATGCAGAAGCTTTTTGGTTTGATGTAGTCCCTCTTGTTTATTTTTAATTTTATTACTTGCTATTTGGGTGTTCTATCCAAAAAATCATTGCCAAGACCCATGTCAAGGAGGTTCCCCCCTGAGTTTTCTTTTAGAAGTTTCATGTTTTCAGGTCTTATCCTGTTGAAGTGTTTAATCTATTTCAAGTTAACTTTTGTGAGTGGTGCACTTAAGGGTCTAGTTTCATTCTTTTACTTGTGAATATCCAGTCTCCCCAGGACTGTCTTTTCTGCACTGAATATGTAGCTGCATTCTTGAAAATGAAATCTTCAAGGAGTTATGACTTGAATGAATCTTTAGGGGCTGACAATGAATCTGGAGTTCTTAGAAACATCATTGAATTTGATTACTTAAGACATTCCACATTTTGATACATTTAAGAAGCTAACAATTATTTCCCTGTGTGATCTTTGTTATCCTTGCTAGATGAGTATTGCATGTATCAGAACTAATGACCAGTGACTGATTGCTTCTTCAGTCCTCTGCTCCCTTCATAAAGTCATTCACTGAGCAGATGGTTGTCAGTTGCCTGCTTTGTGCTGGGCATTGTTCTAGGAAGTACAGTGGCAGATATGACAGATAAAGTCTCTCTTAATGGAGGTTCTGCAATTGTGGAAGAGTAAAGACAGATAAATAAACAAGCAAGAACTTCAAATAGTAATACGTGCAACAAAGAAAGCATAATATTTTCATGTGATAGAATAACTTGGCTAGGCCAGGAAGACACTAGATATGGTGGTTGAAGATGGCCTCTCCATGGAGTTGCTGTCTCAGGTAAATCTCAAATGATGAGAGAGAGCTGACTGTTAAGATATAGGGGATGCTAGTGGGGGTAGCTAGTATAAGTGCCTACAGCTTGACTTGTTGAAGGAGTGAAGAGAAGCTAGGGTTGTCAACCATAGAGATGGAGAATAAGGGCACTATTAGAAGGTGAGGCCTTTCTGAGGTTCTTAACATTTTTTATGCTTGGACCCTTTTGACTTCCAATAAAGCCTGTGAACCACTTCTCAGAATAATGTTTTTAAAGGCATAAAACAAAACACATAGAGTTAAATAGGAAGCCACTTATATTGAAACACACTTATCAAAATATAAAATATTCTTGAGAAATATGTGCTTTTTATTAATGCATTAAAAAATGTGGTTTGGGTGAAGTTCTACTTTGAACTAATTAGTTTAAATGTTACTTAAAGTTATCTAGTTATCTCCAAAAACTGTGATATGAAAATGTTTGGAATTTTAGTTGATTACAAAGACAATAATACTATGTGATTTATTACTTCTATTAACGTTGGAAGGTACTGATAATACTACTGTGATTTATTACTTACATTAACATTGGAAGAAAATGCTTGATTCCAGTTAGAGGTTATAGAAAATGAAGATGAGATTAATTTCTCTTTGTTTATGTACTACCTTGAATTCAAGGATCTGTGGACCTTTGTTTAAGACCCTAGGATAGATCATGTAGAGCTTTTCAGATTGTGGTAGCTAGTTGAAAATGGAGTATATCGAAAAACTTAATGGTGACTATCAGTTGATGAATGAATAAATAAAATGTGGCATATCCATACAACTGAAGATTGTTCCTCAGTCAAAAGGAATGAAGTACTGATGCATGATACAACATGGATGAACCTGGAAAGCATTATGCTGAGTGAAAAAAGGCAGTCACAGTGTAATATCCTTTTATATGAAAAGACCAGAAGAAACAAATCCATAGCGTGGAGTAGTGGTTGCCTAGGCTTGAAGGCGGAGAAGGCAGTGGCACCCCACTCCAGTACTTTTGCCTGGAAAAATCCCATGGACAGAGGAGCCTGGTGGGCTGCAGTCCATGGGGTCGCTGGAGTCAGACACGACTGAGCAACTTCACTTTCACTTTTCACTTCCATGCATTGGAGAAGGAAATGGCAACCCACTCCAGTGTTCTTGCCTGGAGAATCCCAGGGACGGGGGATCCTGGTGGGCTGCCGTCTCTGGGGTTGCACAGTTGGACATGACTGAAGCGACTTAGCAGCAGCAGCAGCAGCAGCAGCAGGCTTGATGGGGTGGCAGGGGTTTGGAGGAAAATTGTAAGTTAATGCTAATGGGTGCAGGGTTCCTTGTTTCTTTTGAGAGCAGTGACAGTTTGAAAATTGATTGTGGTTATGATTGCATAAATCTGTGAATATACTGAAAACCACTGAATTGTATACATTAAAATGAAAAATTGTTTGGTGTATGAATCATATCTCAGTACAGCTGTTATTTTTTAATTAAAACCATTACCAGTTGGGAGGGGGGGAACCAGCTGAAATTGGCAACTAGGGCTCAGTACAAATTACAAGTAGGGAAAGGAATTCAAGATGCTAGGGAATTCCTTGGCAGTCCAGTGGTTAGGATTCTGAGCTTTTTATTGCCAAGGGCCCAGGTTTGATCCCTGGTCAGGGAACTAATATCTCCCTAGCCATGTGGTGCAGCTAATAGATACAAAAACCGATAGAGAAGATGTGATACTTAAACATGGTGGAGTATTATTCAGCCATGAAAAGGAATAAAATAATTCCATTTGCAGTGATATCGATGGACCTAGAGATTGTCATATAGAGTGAAGTAAGTCAGAAAGAGAAAGAAAAATATTGTATAATATCACTTATATGTGAAATCTAGAAAAGTGGTACTGATGAACTTACTTGCAGAGCAGAAGTAGAGTCACAAATGTAGAAAACAAACTTATGGTTATCAAGGAGGAACAGGGCAGGGTGGGATGAGTTGGTAGATTGGGATTGACATATATACACAACTCTGTTTAAAGTAGATAACTAACAAGAATCTATTATATAGCACAGGGAACTCTACTCAGTGCTCTGGGATGAGCTAAATGGGGAGGAAATCCAAAAAAAGAGGCGATATATATGCGTGTGTAACTGATTCATTTTGCTGAACAACAGAAACTAACTTAACATTGTAAAGCAATTATACTCCGATATCAATTAATTTATTTAAAAAGATGCTAGTTAAGGCTTGCAGTATAGGGAGCAAGCGAGCAGAGAAGGGACATTAACTCTGAGAAGAGCTACAGCGAGTGGGCCTGTGTGTGAGGAGGGACTAGAGGACCTATTCTGAAGTTTGTGCAGGAGTTGCTACAGTGATACTGCTTGTGCTTTTTCGGGAAACCTGAACCTTCTTCAAAGTCATGTGGTAGAAAAGAACTTAACAGAAAAAATAGGGATAAGGTAGACCTCAAAATATATGAAAAATTTTAAAAGATTGCTAACAAAAGCGTTAACAAACTTTAATAAAAACAACTATACTCCAATAAAAATTAATTAAAACAAAAATAGTAGCCTATATAAATCTCCCTTGCATTTGTACCCAATATCAGTATCAAGTGACTTGAAGCTTTTAAGTTTGGGACTCTTTTTTTTCCCTCCTTTGAGATGCCCTTCAGGGGCATTTACTTCAAATAAAGGTCAGTTTCAACAAAGTTAAAAATCTGTACCAGGGAATATACAAGTCAGAAAAAAAATTTTTTTAAACACCGGTGGATGTTTTTGTACTCTTCATCTGTATTCAGCCTTTCTACATATCTTAACATAGTGGAAAGTATAACGGTTAAGCCAGCTACTCTGAGGTCAAGTAGCTGTTGCCAAGCTCACTCTTTAATCGTGGGAAAGCTTGCCCTTGATCTCTTCAAAACATTAGTGGTCTGGAGGAGAAATCGTTTGTGAATCCGTGCTAGCACCATGTTTTGCTGCCACCATTCCCCTCTTAACTGATCGCATGTGAGCTAATTCAGACTAAAGAACCAGACATTGTAGCACAACAGACATTATGTGGGCAAAGTGTTGTTTATAGACTGTCTAAATAATGTTTCACACATAGGTACTATTTTCCAAATATGTCTAGAGACTGTTGTGATTAATAGTAATAAATGAATTCTCATAATCATTGGACTGCCATCGTGGCTTTTCCATCATCTTCCCAAGAGCTTCCCCTACTTCTATAAAGGCTGGTAACTACTGCTTTGGAGTAAAATGCAGTATTAAGTCTCAGGTACTATATATACTAAGTGTTGTTTATAGTGGTCTTACTCTTTCATCTCCTGGGTAGCTGTGTTATTCCTTCCACTGCAATAGACAAGGAAAAGGCAGCTTCAGATCATAGAGCCAGTAAGTATGAGAGCAGGGATTGGCTCCCAGCTCTACTCAGGCCTTTCAAGCTGTAGATTCTGTTGCTTCACTTACTCCTCCTCACATGATTCCCCAGCATGTGCTCTTAAACAACATCAAGCGAAGTTCCAGTGTAAATACGTGACTTGATTTAGCCTCCGTTAATTGGAACACTGTATTACTAATGGAAATTAGAGATTTATAAGGTAAGTTAGAGATACTTTATTTTAATAACGTTGACTTGGGATTGTTAAATCTGCAAGGAAGCACAGTTCATTTGCTTGTAATTAGCGTCATGTTTCTGTATATAGCACTGCTTATGAAGGAGATTACAGACTTGTGGGGCTTCCCTTGTGGCTCAGTTGGTAAAGAATCCACCTCCAATGCGGGAGACCTGGGTTCGATCCCTGGGTTGGGAAGATTACCTGGAGAAAGGAAAGGCTATCCACTCCAGTATTCTGGCCTAGAGAATCCCATGGACTCTACAGTCCATGGAGTTGCAGAGTCGGACACGACTGAGCGACTTTGACTCACTCATTCACAGACTTGTGGGGGAGGCACTGTTTTATTAGTAGGGAGTTTTGAGTGCCAGACCATCTCCCTTTCCATATAAGTCCTAAACACGTTTGAATTAAGGTATCCTACTAAGTAGTAACTTCAGAGATCTGCTGCATAGTTTGTGCTTTTGGGGATCAAATGCTGCTCATTATAATCAGATTTTTATGATTTGTAGTTTTATATTTTAAAAAATAGGACCTACTTATTTACTTTTCTTTTTCTTTTAGGAAAACATCAGGCATTGTTGCTGGCAGTTTTTGTGACTCCTCTTATTGATCTTCGTTCTGACTTCTCCAAGTTTCAGGAAATGATAGAAACAACTTTAGATATGGATCAGGTATGCAATATACTCTTTAAAACAGGCACCAGAATAATTTTTAAAAGCAAAGGCACATCAGAAAACTTGTCCAGATTTCTCTTATTAGTGTTGAATTGTAGCACTTGCAGGGCACTTTTGAGACAGTGGATGTAAGAATGAGTGATGAGAAAAGGTTTTTAAAATTTGTTTTTTTAATAAAAATCATTTCAGTGGATAAAAATTAAGAAAGGTTAACAGAGGAAGTGAATATTGGGCATAAGTGGCCTGTTTAAAGGAAATTTCATAAATAAAAGCTTTCACATTTGCAAGCTGAGTTTTAATTCCAAGAAAGAAGGAAAGTTATAGTCATTGAAAAGGGACAGGGTATAGAGGTAAATATGGAAAATAAGAGATGTCAGCTTCTCTTGTTTATTTCCACATAGGGAAGGTCTTTGGGGGAGGAGGTAAGAGTGAGTGTATCTCTAGTAGTCATTATATACTGAAAAGTTAACCATGACTCTGCATACTAATACTGTGAAATTTTTCTACACTGAATTTCCTGTTAAACGTGATCATGCAAGGAATACATGCTTCAGTTCAGTCGCTCAGTTGTGTCTGACTCCTTGCAACCCCATGGACAGCAGCATGCCAGGCTTCCCTGTCCATCCCCAACTCCCGGAGCTTACTCAAGCTCATGTCCAGCAAGTTGGTGATGCCGTCCAACCATCTCATCCTCTGTTGTCCCCTTCTCTTCCCGCCTTCAGTCTTTCCCAGCATCAGGGTCTTTTCAAATGAGTCAGTTCTTCACATCAGGTGGCCAAATTATTGGAACTTAAGCATCAGTCCTTCCAGTGAATACTCAGGCCTGATTTCCTTTAGGATTAACTGGTTCTATCTCCTTGCAGTCCAAGGAATTGCAAGGAGATTGAACAGCTCAGTTGGTAAAGAATATGTTCTTACATTATTCTTATTAAATGATAGTTAGATTCTTTGCATTCTTCTTAATAACTAGATTAATTGGAATTAACACGTGACATATGTGATGCTGATTTAATTTTTGTTGGATAATTAACTGAGATTTAAAATACTAAACCACATTCACTCTATGCTTTTTAGATTTTAGAAGCAAAAGAGGAGTGTGTGTGTATATAGGTATAAATGCTTCTTTCTGGTACTATTTTGTCAGGAATAGGGCAGTGTTTTCCATTTACTTGTAGGTTAAACAGTTAGAAAACTTGCATCATTTTCATCCATTGTTTAGGAAGACTTGTGTTTTAGTTCTTGTTTCCTCTATAATATCACTTTTAGTGGAATGACTTTAGGTACAAAATTTTTAGATCATCAGGAGCCTAGCAGTCTGTTTTATGTTTTAACAAGCCCACCAGGTGATTCTGATACATGCTTAAGTTTGAGACCCACATATTTTTAATGCATGGAGGTAGTGGCTTAGAAGTTTCTAATAAAGGTGGCCACAAAGGGCAGAATCAATTGTAGTATTTCAGCAGAGCTTTGCCTAACCTCAGGGTTTTTTCAAGCATGGAAACATCTATAATGACACGGAAAAGCTCAATTCCTGCTTTCCCATCTCTCTGTTTTAGTCAGAGTATTGTTGATTATCAAGGTCTACACATTTATTTTCTTTCATTTCAAGGAATGTTTACAAATATCCAACTCTCCCCAGTCATAGGTGAGGCCACATCCTTAGCTGTGGGGGAGAAGGGGGCATCAGTATCCAGATGTCTAAAATCTTTGGATTTTAGGAGCATGTGAGTGTGTGAGACTGTGTGTTTGTATATGTGTCTGTGTAGGCATAAATGCTTCTTTTCTGGAATGATTTCTTAGTGACAGGGCAATCTTTTCCATTTATTTGGGGGTTAGTGTTCTTGAGGATAGTTTTCCAGAAAGATATTTAAAATACCAGGATACAAATGTATAAAATGCTTTTCTTTATTTGATGTTTTCCTCCTTATAAATGGAACACATAATATTAGAACAAGAGAAGCAAAATGATACAGGGAAATACAAGGGCAAAAATAACCATCTTTGATCTTTCTCCTTCCCTCTTTTCAGATGAACAGTGTTAATAGCTGGTGTTCTTTCTTTGGCTCCATTATATTTTCCTTACTGTGGATTAAGGATTTTTACTTTGATCTGAAATACTTGACACATACCTGTTAAACTTGAATTTGCTGTGACTGTAAATAGTAGTCAGTGTCAGTTCTTGAATGATACTGCCGGAAGAGCATTTAAAGATTTTATAAACGTCTGGAAGGAGTGAGTCAGCAAGGAAAACAGTGCAATAATTGGATATAGACTGGAAAAAGAGAGGTCATTTGTCCTAATTTCATTGCTGTCACGTTAGATATGACAAGTCCCAGTTTTTAGATCTGAAGATGGAATATTAAGTAGTTAACTTTGTGGGGGAAGAAACACTTGTCTTCTTTTAGGTTCACTGTTTGTTGTCGTTCAGTCTCTTGTTGTGTCTGACTCTGCAACAACATGGACTGCAGTACTCTGGGCTTCTCTGTCCTTCACCATTTCCCAGAGCTGGCTCAAACTCATGTCCATCGAGTTGGTGATGCCTTCCTACCATCTTGTCCTCTGTCATCCCCTTCTCCTCCTGCCTTCAGTCTTTCCCAGCATCAGAGTCTTTTCCAGTGGGTTGGCTCTTCACATCAGGTGGCCAAAGTATTGGAACTTCAACCTCAGCATTATTTCCTTAAAGACTGACTGGTTGTGTCTCCTTGCAGTCCAAGGGACTGAGAGTCTTCTTCAGCACCACAGTTCAGAAATTCGAAAGCATCAGTTCTTTAGCGCTCAGCCTTCTTTATGGTCCAACTCTCACATCCATACATGACTACTGGTAAAACCATAGCTTTGACTATAATAGGACCTTGGCAAAGTATTGTCTTTGCTTTTTAATACATTGTCTAGGTTCATCATTGCTTTTCTTCCAAGGAGTGAGTGTCTTTTAATTTCATGGCTGCAGTCACCATCTGCAGTGATTTTGGAGCCCAAGAAAATAAAGTCTGTCATTGTTTCCATTGTCTCCCCATCTGTTTGCCATGAAGTGATGGGACCGGATGCCATGATCTTAGTTTTTTGAATGTTGAGTATTAAGCCAGCTTTTTCATTCACCTCTTTCACTTTCATCAGGAAGCTCTTTAGTTCTTCGCTTTCTGCCATAAAGGTGGTGTCACCTGCCTATCTGAAGTTACTGATTTTTATCCCGACAGTCTTGATTCCAGTTTGTGCTTCATCGAGCCTGGCATTTCGCATGATGTAGTCTACATGTAAGTTAAATAAGCAAGATGACAATATACAGCCTTGACATATTCCTTTCCCAGTTTTGAACCAGTCCATTGTTCCATGTCTGGTTCTGTCTGTTGCTTCTTGACCTGCACACAGGTTTCACAGGAAGCAGATAAGGTGGTCTGGTATTCCCATCTCTTTAAGAATTTTTCACAGTTTGTTGTGGTCCACACTGTCAAAATCTTTAGCCTAGTCAGTAAAGCAGAAGTAGATGTTTTTCTGAAATTCTTTTTTCTATGATCCAGCAGATATTGGCAATTTCATCTCTGGTTCCTCTGCCTTTTCTAAATCCAGCTTAAACATCTGGAAGTTCTTGGTTCAGTTCAGTTCAGTCGCTCAGTCGTGTCCTACTCTTTGCAACCCCATGGGCCGCAGCATGCCAGGCCTCCCTGTCCATCACCAGCTCCTCGAATTTACTCAGACTCATGTGCATTGAGTCAGTGATGCCATTAAACCATCTCATCCTCTGTTGTCCCCCTCTCCTCCTGCTTTCAATCTTTCCCAGCATCAGGGTCTTTTCTGATGAGTCAGTTCTTCGCATCAGGTGGCCAAAGTGTTGGAGCTTCAGCATCAGTCCTTCCAATGAATATTTGGGACTGATTTCCTTTAGGATGGACTGGTTGGATCTCCTTGCTGTCCAAGGGACTCTGAAGAGTCTTCTCCAACACCACAGTTCAAAAGCATCAATTCTTCGGTGCTCAGCTTTCTCTATAGTCCAACTCTCACGTCCATACACGACTACTGGAAAAACCATAGTTTTGACTAGATGGACCTTTGTTGGCAAAGCAGTATCTCTGCTTTTTAATACACTATCTAGGTTAGTCATAACTTTTCTTCCAAGGAGCAAGAGTCTTTTAATTTCATGGCTACAATCACCATCTGCAGTGATTTTGGAGCCCCCAAAAATAAAGTCTGTCCTTTTCCAGTCCTGTGGCTACTGCTGTGGCACATTGAATGAAGCACTTTAACAGCATCATCTTTTATAATTTGAAATAGCTCGGATTTCATCACTTCCACTAGCTTTGTTTATAGTGATGCTCCTTTCTAAGGCCCACCTGACTTTGTATTCCAGGATGTCTGGCTCAAGTGAGTGAGTGCACTATCGTGGTTATCTGGGTCATTCAGATTTTTTTTTGTATAGTTCTGTGTATCTTGCCACCTCTTCTTAATATCTTCTGCTTCTAAGTCCATACCGTTTCTTTCCTTAATTGTGCCCATCTTTGCATGAAATGTTCCCTTGGTATCTCTAATTTTCTTGAAGCTATCTCTAGGTTTTCCCATTCTATTGTTTTCCTCTTATTTATTTGCATTGTTCACTTAGAAGGGCTTTCTTATCTCTATTTGCTGTTCTTTGGAACTCTGCATTCAGATGAATATCTTTCCTTTTCTCCTCTGCCTTTCACTTCTCTTCTTTTCTCGGCTATTTGTAAGGCCTTCTCAGACAACCATTTTGCCTTTTTGCATTTCTTTTTCTTTGGGATGGTTTTGATCACCATCTCCTGTACAGTGTTATGAACCTCTGTCCGTAATTCTTCAGGTACTCTGTCTATCAGATCTAGTCCCTTGAAACTATTTGTCACTTCTACTGTATAATCAATTGTAAAGGATTAGATTTAGGTCATACCTGAATGGTCTGGTGGTTTTCCCTACTTTCTTCAATTTAAGTCTGAATTTTGCAATAAGGAGTTCATGATCTGAGCCACAGTCACCTCCTGGTCTTGTTTTTCCTGACTGTATGCTGCTGTTGCTGCTAAGTCACTTTAGTCGTGTCTGACTCTGTGCAACCCCATAGATGGCAGCCCACCAGGCTCCGCCATCCCTGGGATTCTCCAGGCAAGAACACAGGAGTGGGTTCCCATTGCCTTCTCCCCTGACTATATAGAGCTTCTCCATCTTTGGCTGCAAAGAATCAGTCTGATTTCGGTATTGACCATTCGGTCATGTCCCTGTGTAGAGTCCATGTGTTGCTGGAAGAGGATGTTTGCTATGACCAGTGTGTTCTCTTGGCAAAGCTCTGTTAGTCTATGTCCTACTTCATTTTGTTCTCCAGGGCCAAACTTGTCTGTTATTCCAGGTATCTCTTGACTTCGTACTTTTGCATTCCAGTGCCCTGTGATGAAAAGGACATCATTTTTTGGTATTACTTCGAGAAGGTCTTGTAGGTCTTCATAGAACTGTTCAGCTTCTTCAGCATTAGTCGTTGGGGAATAGGCTTGGCTTACTGTGATAGTGAATGGTGTGCCTTGGAAGCGAACCAAGATCATTCTGTTGATTTTGAGATTGCACCTAAGGACTGCAAAACCAGATGAGCAAGAGCACACATTTTGAGTTCACAGAAAAATATTAATTAAGGAAGTTGTTAGAATTTGGGACTTGTATCCTATCTTAGTAGGGAAGGGGGAGAGGGAGAAGGGGCACTTACTGGAAAGTAAATGGCTTTTAGGGCAGATGAGTGAGCTCTTTGGAGAACAGATGGAAGATACGATAGTTTTGACTTCCCTGGTTGTGAAACTCTCTGAGAGAGGACTTAACAATTGAGTTCTTTGGGGGTGCTCTGCTGTTATGGAAATAACGGGGCTCAGAAACAAAGTCTACTCTCATACTTTTTTCTCAGTATAATTTTTATGCCACAGTGATATACTGTGGACCCCTTCGACATTAAGTTCTTTGCCAGTAAGATGTGAGTTGTGCGTTTCCTTTTATTTTTTTTTCTCAGTAGATTATTTGAGGTTAAACTTAGTATCAGTTAGGACTCCTATTTTTTTGCAGGTAATCTAAACTCAGTACATCTTGGCTCATAGGGTTGCTTTTATTCAGAAGCTCTGTGAGCCCATCAAAGTACTTCATTTCTTGATCTTTTCTATTATTTTATGATTTAAATTTTAACCTAAGGCTGGTTTCTCTTTTGGCTCTAAGATGACTACCTACCAGTAGAAGTTCATGCCATATTCTAAGAAAGATTCCTGCAGTTTGCCTTGATGGGACTATTTAAGCAGTGAGTCTGGCCAGAGAAATAGAATGTGATGATGGGCCTAAGATAACCAAGGGTACATTATTTCTCTGGCTGGAGGCACACAAAGCAAGAGCGCTGCTGGGACGGGGGAAGGAGGGGAGTAACTGTCCTAAGACCACCAGGAGCGTCTCCTAAGATTCTGCCCTGTAACTGTAGACTTCCATGTTTTATAGTATGATACTGTCTTTTAAATAAATCAGATTCCTAGTTAAAACCTGTCTAGAGTCTCTAGAGAGGTGACTTACTATAATATCTTCTTTATTCTCAGTTATAAACTTTTAAACTTAGCTTGGGTTATAAGGTGATTCCAACCCTTCACTGTCATTGTGGATATTTGTGATGAGTTTAGGCATTTCAATTACATGACTCAGAACCACTTTGAGAAAACCTCAAGAGAATATCAGTCATTTTATGTATGATTTCATATTTTCTAGCTGTGCACTTAGGAATTCATGTGATGAGGGGAGCAGTCATTTATGTGAATGGTTGGGTTACTTTTTATCTTTTCCTAGGCTTAGCTTTTTACATAAATAGATCAGTTGTTTTTGTGGCTGCTTTCCATAAATTTTATGGAATAATTTTCTGTTTTTGAAGTAAATGTAGTGCAAAACTACCATAAAGCAGGGTTCAAAAATAACAATGATTTTCCACAAAAAGTAAACAGTGTTAGTTTATTGGGTGATTCTGTGGGATGTATGAAATTTTTAAACCTTTTTCAATGTATTTGGACCATTTTATCTTTGAATCTTAGTTTTCACATATACTCCTTACTGATATTTCATCTTGGAAAAGTAATGACTTTAGATAAATTTTTATGGAAAATACTGGGACAAAAAGTTGAAATCATTTTTAGTAAGCCACAGTTGAATAGTTCTGATATAACTATATCATTGTAGAGTATATAGAAGTTTTAAAGATACTGCATTTTATATGCAGTATACTTTAAAGGTTTTATACTTGAAAAAGAAATAGAAAAAAGGGAAGTATTCCTATTCTCCCACCTAGAATTAACTGTCAGAACCTATTGGCATTTTTTCTTATAGTTCTACTTTAAAAAACACAGGACTAGGGGATGTCCCTCTTGGTCCAGTGGTTAAGACTCCCTGTTTCCAATGCTGGGGGTGCAGGTTTGATTCCTGGTCAGGGAACTAACATCCCTCATGCCTCATGGCCAAAAAATAAAAATAAAACACTGATTTAATAAAACCGATACCTATATAAAGCATTCACACAATGCAGAAAGGAAGAGAGATGGAAGTTAAAATATCTCCCACATCTATCACCCAGAAATGACTGTTATTAAAATTAGTCTGTTCTCAAGTATCAGCAGGATTGAAGGTTTAGAGAACAGACGTTGAAATTTTGCATTTTAATCCCTTACAATAAATCCCTTACAATGTCCTATTCAATATCCTAGTAGTACCCCCATTGAGACATAGCTAATGGTCTTTTTATGGTTATATGCAGACAGATGCATAGATAAATTAGAGCAGGAAACTCATACTGTAGATGTAACTTTTAATTTTAAAAGGGTCTAACCTAATGGTTTTCAGTGTAATAACAACAAAAAAATTACTGGAGGGAATTGTTTAACTTCAGTTGAATGATTTTTCACCAGAAGAGAGGGAAAATAATCTAAAACATAGGTTAAAGAAACTTAAATTAGAAAAATATGAAAAGATTGAAGTTTCTTTGATAAACATGTTTCAGTTTTGGAGTATTAATTACCTGCTCTGAAAGTTGAGCAATTAACCACTCACTCATATGTGCTTCTACAGAACTCCCTTTATACCTCTTGGTTTTTAATAGTTTTATTTTTGCACTGGCCAGGTCTAAAATAAGCATATGTCTGCAGCCTTAATTCCAATTTCCAGGCTGTTTAATGTTCATTTTTATTTGTAAATGATTTCAGTGCTCATCATGTTCTTTTACCACGGCTTCTTCATTCCTGTGTTTTAAAATGCTTAATTCGACTTTTATTTGGCCAGATTTGTTTCTCAGGTATTTTTTTTTTAAGTTGATGAATATTGTAGGCCTTGAATTTCTTCATGCTTGATAAACATATCTGTCTTTTAGCTTTATTCTCAAACAAATCTTTATTATAATTCAGTTCAGTTCAGTTCAGTCACTCAGTCGTGTCCAACTCTTTGAGACCCCATGAATTGCAGCACGCCAGGCCTCTCTGTCCGTCACCAACTCCCAGAGTTCACTCAGACTCATGTCCATCAAGTCGGTGATGCCATCCAGCCATCTCATCCTCTGTTGTCCCCTTCTCCTCCTGCCCTCAATTCCTCCCAGCATCAGGGTCTTTTCCAGAGAGTCAACTCTTCGCATGAGGTGACTAAAGTATTGGAGTCTCAGCTTTAGCATTATTCCTTCCAAAGAACACCCAGGACTGATCTCCTTTAGAATGGACTGGTTGGATCTCCTTGCAGTCCAAGGGACTCTCAAGAGTCTTCTCCAACACCACAGTTCAAAAGCATCAATTCTTTGGCACCCTCAGCTTTCTTCACAGTCCAACTCTCACATCCATACATGATCACAGGAAAAACCATAGCCTTGACTAGATGGACCTTAGTCAGGAAAGTAATGTCTCTGCTTTTTAATATGCTATCTAGGCTGGTCATAACTTTCCTTCCTAGGAGTAAGCGTCTTTTAATTTCATGGCTGCAATCACCATCTGCAGTGATTTTGGAGCCCCCCAAAATAAAGTCTGATACTGTTTCCACTGTTTGCCCATTTATTTCCCATGAAGTGATGGGAATAGGTGCCATGATCTTCGTTTTCTGAAGGTTGAGCTTTAAGCCAACTTTTTCACTCTCCTCTTTCACTTTCATCAAGAGGCTTTTTAGTTCCTCTTTACTTTCTGCCATAAGGGTGGTGTCATCTGCATATCTGAGATTATTGATATTTCTCCTGGCAGTCTTGATTCCAGCTTGTGCTTCTTCCAGCCCAGCATTTTTCATGATGTTCTCTGCATAGAAGTTAAATAAGCAGGGTGACAATATACAGCCTTGATGCACTCCTTTTTGTATTTGGAACCAGTCTGTTGTTCCATGTTACAATTAGTGCTTTCTTAAAACTTCCAGGGTGCATCACTATTTTCTGACATTCAGAAGATAGTGAATGTCTGTTACCACTTTGATTTACAACTGCCTCCTCCTCCCCACCCACCTCTCCATCCCCACATTTCAGGTGATCTGCTCTTCCTGCCTAGATGTCTGAAAAATTCCTCATTCCTTTTCTCTTTTCTTCACCCCTTAACTTTCCCTGCTTTCACCTCCCCCCTTTCCTTTGGCCTCCCGTGCCTCGACCCCTGTTTCCTTCCTTTTCTCTTCCAACCCCTGTCTTTCCTTCCCCCTCTTTCTGTCCACATCCTTTCTCCCGTTAATTTTTCCATTCACTTTCCTCCTTTTTGAGGTGTTTAAAAGTCTTAACATTTAATTAGGAAATACTTGTCATACTAATAGTATGCTCACTACAAAGTCCTATTTCATACATCCCTCCACAGAATTACCTGCTATCCTGGAACTGGTGTTTATTGTTATAATTTTCATGCATTTTATTACTATAATAGGTACCATTGGTTATTTCTAAACTTTATAAGTAATATTGTCATCAATATTTTGATTGAAATTGCATTTAATTTAGTGATTAACTTAGGGGAAAATCAACATCATTATAACATTGAGTCTTTCTATCATGAATATTATATTTTTCCTTTTTTTTCTTTCCAGTGATTACATTTTTGGAGAGTAATTTACATAAAAATTTTAAAAGCGTATTATTCATTGGTATTTAGTACATTTTCATTGTTGTGCAGCCACTACCACTTAGTTCTAAAATATTTTCCATTACTACCAAAAGAAAACCCATACCCATTAGCAGCTACTTTCTTTCCCAGTTTCCTCAGTTGCTGGCCACCACTAACCTACTTTTCATCTCCACTGACTTGCCAATTCTAGAGATTTATAAATGGAATCATACAACATGTAGCCTTTGTGACTGGTTTCTTTTATGACCAGTAGTGTACCATTGTATGGGTATACCATGTTTTGTTTATCTAGTCACTTGTAGATGGACCTGTAGGTTGTTTCTACTTTTTGGCTAGCATGAATAGTATGCCTTTGAACAGTCATGTACAACTGTTCTGTTCTTTTAGATATATAGCTAGGAGTGAAATTGCTGAGTCATATGGTAATTTTATGTTTAACTTTTTGAGGAATCACTGCACTGTTCTCCCTGGTCCCTTTACCACTTAAAATTCATACCGGCAATATATGAGGATTCCCGTTTCTGCACATTCTTGCTAATACTTGTGCAGTTCTTGTTTTTTCTTCATTGTTGTAATAGCCGTCCTCATTAGTAATGAAGTTATATTTCACTGTGGTTTTGATTTGCATTTCCCTGAAATGCAAATATCTGAAGGTAAACATCTTTTCTTATATTTGTTGACCATTTTGTATGTTTGGAGAAATGTCTATTCAGATTTTTTGCTCACTTTTAAATTGCGTTGTTTGCCTTTGAATTATGGATGGGACGTGTTCACTCAGTTGTGTCCAACTCTTTGTGGCCCTATGGACTATAGCCAGGCTCCTCTGTCCATGGGATTTCCCAGGCAAGAATACTGGAGTGGGTTGCCATTTCCTTCTCCAGAGGGTCTTCCCAACCCAGGGATTGAACTGCATTGCAGGCAGACTCTTTACCATCTGAGCCACCAGGGACGCTCATTGAGTTATGAATTCTATTTATGTTCTGAATACTAAACCCTTTTTCTAGGAGATAAAGTTGGAACCCACTTTTGGACACAGAGTTTGTTTCTGAGTTTTCCAGTTGCCAAAAGTTGTTCATAGTGATTGCTTATTATTTTTAAAAGCACTGCTGTATTTGCAGGCAGAGTTCCTGTTTATTTTTAATATAATTTGTGCCTCTGATATTCCATCGTTTGCATAGCCTGTTTATTTTAGAGGATCAACTTTTGACTTTTAAATTCTCCTTGTACCTTTGGGTTGTTTTGTTTTTCATTAATTTCCAATCTTACATATATATTTCATCTATTTTTAATGTCTCTCAGCCTCTATTTTTCCAGCCTTTTTTAGTAAGCAATTAAGGTTATACGTGTCTATGTGTTGTTTTAGCTGAATGCATCCCATATGTTTTGAGAGGTATTATTTCTTACTCAGTTTTGAGTCATCAAAGAACATCAAGTCATCATCACTTGTTCTTTGATTTGTCATTTGTTTAGAAAGTTTTTAAATTTATAAGCTTGGTATGTGTCAATTTCATAAAATTCTCCATGTATTCGTGGATTATAAGTGCTCCCTAATTTTGGTTGCAGAGTTTTCTATATGTCCATTAAATAAAACTAGTTGTTTTGTTCACATTATCTGGATACTCGTGAACTTTTAATCTGCTGAGTTACTAAGAGAATTGCTTCTTATGTTTTCAAGGGACAGAGCTGTTATTTTTTCCTGCAGTGAATTGAATCTTCAGGGACACTTTCATAATAGTCATCCTATTATTATGTAATGTTTTTTGCCTTAGATATATTTTGTCTAATAATAAGACAGCAATACTAGTCCTTATTTTTTGTTTTTTATATAGTATATCTTTTTCAATCCTTTGTGAGTATTTTTGGTTTAGGTAAACTGTATAGATGCATTTTATTTATTTCAAAGTGTAATTTGATAATCTTTTTTTTTTAAGGGGCAGTTTGGATTTATTTCTACCAAATTATTTTGTGATTCCTATTCTTCCTGGTTCCCCTTACCCACTCTTTCTTTCTTTTATATTGATTGGATTTTAAAAATTCCCATTTGTTTCCCCTCATGCTCTTCCTCCATCCTATCAAACACGCACTGGTTTGAAGTTATTCACAAGCTTTTTTTTTTTAATGTGTATACGTAACTCGTGAAAGTGAGAAACCTGTCAGCGTGTTTTTACATTTCCCCTCAAGTATCAGGACCTTAGAATACCTTAGGTCAGATAACATTTCTTCATTACTGGCTGATCCTTTGTTTCTGTCTTTATGCGCTCGGATTTCCAGTGTTTATAGTCGGTGTTGGGTTTAGATTTACCTGTTTGCTTTTCATTTTCGTTGCTATTCATTCCTTCTTCCTGGATGTTCTTTAGGCGTTCCTTTAAGGGCGGGGGGTGGGGTGCTGTTAGTCAGATTTTGTTTGTTGGAACCCACTTTTGGACAGAGTAGGAAAAGGAGCCAATATCAGTAAACAAGGTGGGTAACCAGCACAGTGGTGCCAGCCGAAGGACCGCGTAAGAACAAGGGTGAAGCCCAGGGCTAGGTTGCTCTTGAAGTGTGTTTTTACTGGGTGTGCAGTTTCACACTGACCGCTGCTTTTCTCAGTGCCTGTGAAACTGTGTTGCACGGTTCTTTGGCTTGCACTATTTTGTTGTTTACAAATCTTGTTTCCAGATGTTGGCTCCTTTTACTACTCTGTGTCCAAAAGTGGGTTTCTTTTTCTTTTTTCCTATTTGGATTTGCTGCATTTTCTTAATCAGAAAATGATTGTCTTTTATCAGTTCTGAAAAGTTATTAGTCATTATCTCCTCAAATACTGTATTTCTTCATTCTCTTTTTCTAATCTATGATTAGATTATATATGTTGGCCTCTTATGTTCTTTTTCTGCATGTGTCTGTGCTACTTTCTTTGTGATTACTTCAGATAGTCTAACTTGTCAACTCTGATGTGTAGTTTAACAACCCATTTTTAAAAAAAAAATTAATCATATTTTTCACTTATAAAAGTTGTTTGGTTCACTTCTAAGTCTGTCTACTCTTTTTTTTTTTAAGTAATATCTTGTTCTTTCCTCACGTGTTCTATTCTCATTCTTTAAATGTTTTAAATATATTTAATATTCCATCTTTAAAATTCCTTGGATTTAAATCTGCTCCTTGTCTTCTTTCTGCTGTCTTTTGTTTTTATTGTTTTGAGTCTCTTACTCATGGTGTCTTGTTTCCTTGTCTGTTATGAATGCTTAGATAATACTCATTTATCTGCATTCCTCCTGTGCAAGTTATACAGGCAAATCATATATCCCCTCAGATAAAATGTGCTTTTGCTTTATACCCTACAAATGTAAGTAACCCAGGAACACTTTTAATTTCTCAGTCTGGAGCTTTCTACATTTGTTTGGGCAAAGATTAGGCTGCTGGCAAAGACTTAGCTGCTGAAAAAGAAACCACAAATAAATAACAATGGCTTAAATAGGATAGGGGTTTAATTTTCTATCATGACTGTGTGGGCATAGCAACACAGGGGTGGCAGGGCAGGCTCACTATCTCTGTAGCCCGTCTTCTCCTTTACTTCTCCTTCAAGATCCAGGATAGCTTACTTCCTTATCTTTATTCCAGCCAGTGGCAGAGGACAAAGAGGGAAGAGGAGGTCACATTCTGGAAATGGTACACGTCATTTCTGCTCACAGTCTTTTGGTTATATGCTCACACCAGCTGCAAGGGAAGCTGGAAAATGTAGTGTTTGTTCTTAGTAGTTAACATGTCTTCTGAAAAATTGTCAGTTCTATCACTGTAGAAGGAGGGGATAATAGAAATGGCCACAACCAGCAGCCTTTTGCATTGCTAAGGTAAGTAGCAGACGTTTGAAATCCCAGTCCAAGTGAAGGCATGAATCTGTTTGTCTGTTTTAAATTAGCTTGTATTGGAGTACAGTTGATTTACAGTGTTGTGCTGGTCTCTGCTGTGCAGCACAGTGAATTAGTTCTACATAGTCCCTGGCGGCTCAGAGGTTAAAGCGTCTGCCTGGAATGCAGGAGACCCTGGTTCAGTTCCTGGGTCGGAAAGATCCCCTGGAGAAAGGGATAGGCTACCCACTCCAGTATTCTTGGTCTTCCCTTGTGGCTTAGCTGGTAAAGGATCCGCCTGCAGTGCGGGAGACCCACTTCGATTTCTAGTTCGGGAAGATCCCCTGGAGAAGGGAAAGGCTACCCACTCCAATATTTTGGCCTGGACAATTCCATGAACTGTATAGTCTGTGGGTTCACAAAGAGTCAGACACCACTGAGCAACTTTCACTTCACTTCATACATGTATCCACTCTTCGTTAGATTCTTTTCCCGTGTAGGTCATCACAGAGCATTGAGTAGAGTTCCCTGTGTTGTATACAGTAGGTTCTTACTATTAATAGTTATCCATTGCCTGGAAAATCCCATGGACGGAAGACCTGGTAGGCTACAGTCCATGGGGTCGCAAAGAGTAGGACGTGACTAAGTGACTTCACTTCACTTATTCTATATATAGTAAAGGCAGGCTTTTGGTCACACATTGTCAGAGCGGAGATTCTGCCCCCACTTCCCCTTTCTCGGGGCCCAAGCTGCTGGAGGCACGTTTCTCTAATTGTTACCATTTCTCATGAGGTAAGATTTTTTTAAATGGCCCTGTGGCCTGCTTTATGCTGGGGACTGATTCTACTTTGTAGGAGCTCAGGTATCTAATTTTCTCTTAACTATAAACATATTTGAAAAAAATGCTTGTAATATTTTATCTAGTATTTCTAGGATAGTGGAGTTTTTGCTTTTGTTTTTGAAGATTTCTAGTATCTTCTTATATTTTTTTCTCCTCTCTAATTACTTTAATCTCTGTCTTGTGAAATGTCTCATTATATCAAGTCTTTTCTTCTATGTCAGTACAGGTAATTCTATTCAACAGTATCTTTTTGCTGTTGTATTTATTTGTTGTTAAGTCCGCATGTCATGTCCAACTCTTTACAACTCCATGGACTGCAGCATGCCAGGCTACCCTGTCCATCACTATCTCCCAGAGTTTGTTCAGACTCAGGTCCATTGAGTCAGTGGTGCCATCTGACTATCTAATTCTCTGTTGCCCCCTTATCCTGTTGCTCTCAATCTTTCCCAGTATCCGGAACTTCAGCATCAGTCCTTCCAGTGAATATTCAGGGTTCATTTCCTTTAGGATTGACTGGTTTGACCTCCTTGGTATCCAAGGGATTCTTAAGAATCTTCTCCAGCACCACAGTTCATAAGCATCAATTCTTTGGTGCTCAGCCTTCTTTATGGTCCAGCTCTCACATCCATACATGACTATTGGAGAAACCATAACTTTGACTCTATGGACCTTTGTTGGCAAAGTGTTGTCTTTGCTTTTTAATATGCTGTCTGGGTTTGTCATGGCTTTTCTTCTAAGGAGCAAGTGTCTTTTAATTTAATGGCTGCAGTCATGTGATTTTGGAGCCCAAGAAAATAAAATCTGCCACTGTTTCCACTTTTCTTCTCCTCCTACTTGCCATGAAGTGATGGGACCAGATGCCGTGATCTTCATTGTTTGAATGTTGAGTTTTAAGCCAGTTTTTAAATTTTATTTGTATATTTAAGTGTGTATTATTTGTATTTATTTTTACTTCAGTGATACAGCCAGGATCTGACTTTTCTTTCTTTTTTTAAAAATCTTTTTTCTTGATTTTATTACACCATTTTAGTGTCCTAAGCCTGGGTTTATTTTGTTCTATTAATATTTCCTGTTGTGTAGTCTAGGGTAATAGCTGTGTGTGTTTCTGGTGCTAAGTGGCTGATGATATGAAAACAACTCGTAGAAGTCATTGTGTCATGTTTGTTGGAATACTTCAGTTCTAAGTTAGAACACTTAGTTGGTGGTATATTTTCTTATCCGTTGTTTGGAAGGAGTACAGCATTACCAAAGGGCACTCCATCTGAGGTGTGGCCTAAGACTGTTTAGTAAGTTTAGAGCTCAGTCATTACTTTCCCTTGCTTCATTTGGGTTTTCTCTCCAGATTGGGATTATTAAGTGAGCTTTCTCAGGGCTTTCTCAGGGTTTTTCTAGATTGGGGTTATTAAGTGAGCTTTCTCAGGGTTTTTCTGACTCACTCGTGGATTACTGGAAGGTGGGAATGAGGATAGGAATTTAGCCTGGCTCAGCATCACTTCTCTTAAGTTTGTTGGAGGAAGGCAGTTCTGTAACACTGTCAGCCCACCACTGTAGCATTAATTTTTCCCTTGGAGTTATCGTGAGTCTTAGTCCTTGTTTCTAAGTCATCTTCATTGTCTATTTAAATGACTGTACAATATTCTGTTGATGTACCATTGTGCAAATATTGTGATGTTCTGTTATTTCCAGGCCTTATAACAGATACATCTGTAGAGATCTTATTCATCCCTGTGTTGTTTGCTTCTGCTGCATTATTTCCTTAGATTGAATTTCTAGGAGTAGAATTGCTATGTCAGAGTATAACAAATAACTCTGAGTCTTACTGCATATTGCTTTTTTGTTTTTTTAAGGTTATAGCAATTTAGATTCTCACTGGAAATGAATGAGTATACTAATTTCACTGTAGGCTCATTAGTATTTGGGAGTAGGTTTCTTTTTCTTAAAAAAAAAAAGGCTGTAGAATGATATCTTAAGGGTACTTAAATATTCATGCCTTTTATTATTATAGAGCTTTAACATTTTTCTGTGACTTTAGTCT